>LPNX010655360.1:102732-151608 GCA_001517045.1 Pseudotsuga menziesii | reverse complement strand
TTTCTTCGTTGGATGATCCGCTCATTTCATTCTTCCTCGCTTAGTCAAGTTTCCTTGGTTATTAGGCATGTATTTGTTCTATGTATCAAGTTTTTTTTTTCAAGCCTTCAAAAATTATTTCCATGGTACTCTTTTTTCTTATTTATGTTATTAGGTGGTTTATATCCTTTTTGTCTATGTTGATTTTTCTCCTTCATCTTGTCCTTCCATTATCTATGTTGTTTAATATGATTATAACATCATTCAACTTTTCTGATGGCTTCTTTCAATTTTTTTGGTTTCATAAGTTCTACTTTATCCTTGTAAATAGGGGGTAAGCAACTTTGAAACCTCTGAACTCTTGCATTTTCACTTGTGATATTAGGCACCTAACGCAATATCTCCATAAACTTGCTTGCAAATTCTTCCATGGTCACATGTCCCAATTTCAGTACAAAGAATTATTTTTCTTAAATATGATCGTAGAATTGTCTTACATGTATTTCCTTTCAAAATAGTTCTTGAATTGTTTCCATTCAACTCCCTTATCCTCTATATTCTTAACCTTCTTCAAATCCTTTCACCATATAGTTTCCTTATCAGTCAGATTGTAGAAGTTGTCATCCTTACCTTTAAGTTGCTCGAATAATTATACAAATGGAAGTAATTAGATCCATTACTAACAACTAGGTTTTAGCCTCATGTCTTGATTTTACTTCACGGGAAAAGGTAGGGAGATTGATCTTCTTAAATTCCCCTTGGATTTCATCATTAATCTTTTGTTTCATGGGAGGTGGAGTTGGATCCTTTCCAAAATCCTTAGAGTTCTCAATTCCACTTCTATCCCTCTCTTCCATACTTTCAGTTTTATCATAGTCTTCCATGTCCGGGTTTTCCCAATTAGTGTGATTAGAGGTATATCTGATAGGTTTGCTTAACCTTCGATATCACAGGTCATGTAACAACAAAGCATTAAATTATTGTTGATCCTCCTACATTTTTATCAACCTTTCATTGTCTTCTTTATAAATTTGAAGCTCAACCTTTAATTTTTTTACTGTTTCTATAATAACGTAATTTCTTTCATTCAAATCTATCCAAAATTATAAATTTTCACCTTTGACTTCAATTCTTCCTTGTCGTTCAAGAGTCTTTGCCATGGATTTCCTACAGGTCTTGATTATGTGGGAATCTGGCTAGTTGGTTTCTTTTGTCATCTTCACTCACTACTTGCCACGCCCTTTCAAGATATTCTATGGTTTTCGTGCTTCTAAGTGCTAAGGAGTATCGCTGCAAAATGATTGATCGCTAGTTGTCAAAATTTATTAAGCAAATGAGGTTGTGCAAAGGCTTGGTAAAGTCATCACTTGTACTTAAATCCTAGTCATTCAATCTGTAATTGAATTTTCCATAGGCCCAAGTGTTTTAACTTAGCTCTGATAGCATATTGTAATATCACCATGGAAATTTTCTTATTTTTACTTTAGTTAAAAAGAAAGGTTCTACTAGTACAGTGAGAATCCTAATTCTAGGCTTCTGTTGTTGACCAATGACAGAAGCCAAGGCTTACTTTGCTAAAAAGCTAACACATCAACTACCTTCTGTAGGGACTAATGACTCATATTATCATTACGACCAGGGATGGAATTTGACGGGTAAATGCCCGTCATGGGTCAATTTACCCGTCAAATACAGCTAAGATTTTACCAAGACCGTCAAAATCTAGCTTAGATTACAGAAAACGTTTCAGATTTTGATTGTTACCGGCAATTTTGACGGGTGTCCGTCATTTGAAATTCCAACCCTGATTACGACCAAATCAAGGCTTATACATAAAGGCGTCCAAACGTGCAAGTGAATAATCCCATTATCCACATATTAGTCCCATCGCAAATGAAGGGGTGGAAACAAGCCACCTTTAAGGTCGAGGTGGCACCCAGCTGTAGTGGGAAGACGTAATAAATGCTTGGTTAACTCCTCTCCACACAAGTTATACGTGATGCCGAGGTGCAGGTTTTAGCATCACATGAGAATGAATCTCTGACATACCATTAAGTAATGGAGTACAATAAGTTATCTTGACTTTCGTAGTAGTAAGGAGAGTTTCACAAAGTCAATCGAGCTTGGAACACCATTCATTCAAGGGTTCTAGTTCGCCCTTGGGTGGGGAGGATATATGGGTTAAATTTAAATTGAGGAAAAGACGATGATCCATTCGACTCCTTACCAAGTTATCTTGACAGGGAAGTATTTGTTCGACTGTAAACATAGTTATTTACAGGCTATCAAGAGAGGAGAGAGGACATTTTTTATCATTTTATGTAGGTACCTACGTTTCAATTTTCTCTAGTTTTGTTTGCATTTCTTTATGTCTGTAATATTTTAGTTTTCTTGCTACCAAAATGAGAAACTGAATGATTATGTAATGTCCCTTCAAACTGAAAATAAAACTCCTTAATTAATCTCCCATGAGAGGTATGAATTTCCTCTCCATCAACCAACTTGGAAAGTAATCCAACTCCCTTGAAATTGGTTCAGAAGCATGGAGAGTGAACACTCACCGTGCAATGGACAAGCAAAATATCTCCAAAATGTCAAAGGTCAATAAAAAATGATAAAATTTTTATTATACTTCATCATGAAATCCTTTATTAACTTCATGAGGCCTCCTAAGGTATAATTTTCCTCCATGGTCTTCCTCCAACTCATCTTAGTGGTTTAGTAACTCTCATGACACTTGTCTTCCTCTTCATGTTCCAATTCTTTCCCCAATTCGAATGGATTCCTCTAACTCCCAAATTCAACCTCTTGGTGGCTAATTTTAGCCCTGTCATGTCATATTTGTCATATTCCAGCAAGCAGGTCTTAATTTGTCATACTTTTCATAGAATCTTTCATCATTTGTCATCACAAAGTGCTTGGAATATCCTTCCAAGTGGCACAGATTGTCTTCTAGTCTGTTCCTCTTCCATGGGAGTTACTCTCCTTTTACTAATTCGAATTCCTTGGCTAATTATATGATGGTTGACACTACATCACAATCCAATAATGTTATATTACCCATGTGTTTGAATTTGGATGAATATCATGCCAAGTGTGCAGGGAATCTAGTCACCCAAAGGATAAAAAAGCTTCCAAGTGTCTTCATGAACACAAGCCACCTTATTTTCTTATCATTTATCATTTATGTGACCCATTGAAGTGTGAATATGGTAAACTAAAGTCCTTTTGGGTCCCATAGTCCCTTATTACAAAACTTATATCTCCATTTCAACGTAGGGAACTAGTAGGTTGATGAAACATTATTTGCAAATAGTCTTATTTGGGAATTATTTAATTGAAGACATGGCATTCCTCCCCACTCAATATTCTTTGTCCTCAAGCAATGCCAAGTTTGTATCATGCAATTTTTTTTCATATTCCCAAGTGGCATCCTCCTTTGGTACTCCTTCCTTTGCACCAAGTGCTCTCTTATGTGATGTCAACCCCCCCCCCATTGGTTGAATGATTTTTCCATCTCTGAGATCAAACACATTAACTTCAAAGCATGGAGGGACTTTAAACCATTCCATACAACGAAATTGATGTATTAAACATTTTTCCACAACCCAAATCCTTCAAATTTTGGGTTTCCGCACTATCTATTCTGCCTTCCCAACTTTCTGCACGCTCCTTTTTGCACTCACGTTTTCCACATTACGGAGATCGGAAATTAGAAAATCCTTTTTCAATTTTTGATATTCTACGCTTCCACACTTCCTCATCCACACTTTTCTATCTGCACTTCCGCAATTCTGCATGAACCTTTCTGCACTTCACTTTCCCGATTCGAATTGCGGAACTCAGATTGTAAAATTCTGAGATTTTGGATTGCTGCCTTTTCGCTTCCGCAAGAATCTTCCTGAACTGTTGATCTACTATGGTGTGGATCTTGACCATCGATCTGTACTTTGATGTGAATCTATCCTCAACCATCAGATCTTTTGTGGATTGTTTTCTGACCATTGATCTCTTGATCAAGTGTGGAACTTCATTTTGCTTTGTGGATCTGTGTCCCCTTTGTTGTGGAACTCAATTATGACCGTTGATATTTTGTCAAGGTATATCTCCACCGCACGATCTCAACCATACGATCTGCATAGACTTAAACCTTAGTTTATCGTCTGTATCCCACCTTCCACCTTCCGATTTCTGGACTTCGAGAATCGGAAATCCAACTTCAATTTTAGCTTCTTTTATGTTCTTCCGATCTCTATCTTCCGACTTCTGCACTCCATAATGGAATTCAAAAATTCAACTTTTTTTTGATCAGTTGATCTTTACAGTGATCGACCTTTCAATCTGAAACCTGCAATAAGATTACTCTACACACCCAAGAAATATTCAATGGTTAATAATCTAATTCCCCTTTGATTGATAAGAGAATCAATCTATCGATATCTATTTCCCTCATTTTTAGAAACCCTGAATTCACATGCAAGCTTATCATTCATTAACAGAGATTTAAACAAACATTCAATTCATGAAATTGAACACTCAAACATAATTGAATGTACACACACAGAGATTATGCCGAAATAGTATTTTTCATTCACACACTGAATATGTACATACAAATTGCCTCAAAACCTATGTTATGATTTCCTTAGGCCTATACATCTTTGATTGGCTTTGCTTGAGCTAGATTTACTCTGTTCTAGCTACTTTTCATACTCCTATCTATCCTTATGTCTATCTTTGTCTATTCTGTCTATCTGTGCCTCGTAGGATTACATATAAACAACAAGATTGATGGACCATTCTAGTTCAGATCCTCAAAATCTTCTAACTAATCCTAATTACAGCAAACCCTCAAATCTATCCTATGACTCGGTACCACTAGTTGAGGACTTTGTTACATGATTCATCAGTTGACCCAATGACTCACTCCTCCACTTAGTGACTCACCTAATGACTCACCATCATATAGAATCACATAAAAACATAGGTTTATTTATATTGTGATGGTTTGAAGACTGCCAATTCAGAATTGAAGACCCCTTCTAAGCCTGATCCAACATTGAGATTGGAATTTTAATGGAGAGGAGGATGCATTGCATTAGAATCCCCAGGAAGAAATAAATATGACCTCCTGGTCATAACCTTCCATATTCAGTATTCCTGTATCCCAAACCTTGTTCTGTAGCTGATCATTCATCTTATCATGTTGTTTTGTCTTTGTCATCTTCAGTTCTCATGGTTTTTGAATCTTCTATTGCAATGCTCCACTAGCCTTTCTTCTACAATATTTTTATGTTATCTGTCTTCTACCACGATTCTATCTATTTGCATCAGCAGAGAAACTACTTTTCTCATGTTTTCTCTGAAACACATTCACCATCAACACCCATAGTTTCTCAATATCTAGATCCAGACTATCTTTTGGCTGGTATACCTGCATCTTCTTTTCCTAAAATTGTTGTTCCTTTGTCTTTTTGCTGCTATCCACTAAATTATAAAATAATTCAGTGTTCTTACCTGCTATCTGCTCTTCTCCAATGCTTTCATCAAACATTAAGCAACCATCTTTATCAATCTTTGGATTGATCAACCAATCTTCTAACATGTGTAACCCTTCATCATAATTTTTGAGGTTAGAAATATTCTCTTTGTCTTCACTAGACAACTTTGCAACAACAAATTCCTTTAGGAACTGATCACCCTTTTGAGACAATATAGCCTCTTCCTGTGTCATTACATATTTCTTCCCTTGTCTATCAGCAACACCACTATCCAAATATGAAAGTGTTCTCTTTTTTTTATCTCCAGGAGACCATGTCATCTCATCCTTCAATCCTAGAACAAGCTTCTGGATTTAGTCCATGTAATCACAAACAAATCATTAGTCTCAAAAACATAAGACCTTTTGATCTTATTTGGCCTCACATTCATCTCCTCCATAATTTGATCTGTACTCTTTACATAATTCATGAGACTCTCAATTTGTCTCTCTTTTTATACTTCATCATCCTATCCAAGCAAAGGACCTTGTTCAGGTTCACAATATGAAACCTCCATCCCAGATTCAGCTTCTCTGATTTCTTTCTCCAATCTAGCAAACATATTTTGATGTAGCTTCACCTGTAGTGAATGCCATCTTACCTCCCTTTTCATGACCCAACCATACCTCTGGTTCTCTTCTTTAGTAGCTTGCATGTGCTTCTCAAAGCACAAAATGTCTCTTTCTAACTCTAGCAATTCTCTGCTACATTCTCTCTTCTTTTTTCTGTTATGGATTTTCTTTGAACCCCTATAGTGACCTTCTGAGTAGTCATTATATATGTCTCCTCCTTTTTGAACTTCATCATGTTCACTGGTGGATTGTAACTAAGCCTTCACTTTCAACAAGTCTCCATACTTTTTTGCTATACCTCGACAAGCTATCTCTCCTTGAGCTTGTCCTTTTGGTATCTCTAGTCCTGTCACTAGAACCTTTTGAGCATCTCCTTTGCTCTTCTTGGATTCTGCAGTTCCACTCCTCCTTTTAGAACATGCACTTGTCTTCTCTTGTCCAACCTCTGTTGGATTTTTCAAGTTATGCCACCACTTCCTCTTTCCTCCAAGAGTTCACAAACTCTTTATCAAGAATACATTTATCCTTGATATATCTCCTCTGAATAAATTCTCTGTTCTTTGCTGCTGTCAAATATTTTCAAATAACTAGAGTCAAAATACAAGCATCAAACAATTCATACCTTCATACTTTTCACTTGTACAATTGGCTGAAAATATCTCCATCGCTATCTTCAAAATATCTTCTTCAAGAACAAACTTGTTCTTTGGTTTATAATAATTGTCTACAATTTATCCTACTGCAAAACCTCTACTCCTCTCCAATATCTGCTATGATCCCTTGCAGAAGACTAAACATACACCCTAGGGCTTGAGGAGAGGGTGTTGGATGTAGCAATCCACAACTTGATCTCAAACTTGTAAGGACACCCATCATGAAAAGGGGATGTGACTTGGTGGTAGGGTAGCACACTAGCCAGACAAAGTCCTATGTTTAAGTCTTAGTTGGCTCAAATTTCAACATGGTATGACAGCTAGAGGTAAAGCAACTCACTAGCTAGAGCAAGTCCTATGTTCAATTCTTAGTCAGTCTAAATGTCAACATACTATGACAACTAGAGGTTGAGGTTGATTGGTGGTGGCTAGGAGGTCTATGCCAAAGTGTGACATCAAGGGGGTTTTGGGGATAGAAATCCACAGCTTGGTATCAAAGTGGTATGGATTCCTATCATGAAAGAGAATATATATTAGAATCCCATGTTTGGTTTCTATCCTCTCAAATTTTCAACAATTTGCAAACTCAACACTTCTATCTACAATTTCAATTCTAAAGATTCTCGGTACAATGAATGTTCTGGTTGTTATAAGTTGGAACACTTTTATCACATTTGAGGCATTTGTAGTTCTCCACACAATCTCATGAGCAATGCATGAAGATGGTTTCGAGGGTTAGGGTTGGCAGGAATGAATAGAAAATCCATATTTTATTATCTATCTTATTGGAAGGATCTATTAATATGTCGTCTATTAGATCCTATGCACATATTAAAAAATGTCATCACCATTTGGATCCATTTCATGTTGTTACAATCACTCAAATGCCATTAAGGTCACTAAAATGTCGTCAACGACAACTAAATGTCATTAGAGCCATTTAGGTAATATTAATAGGTTTCTCATATGTCATTATGGACATTTAAGTGCCATTATGATCAGTCAGTGTCTAGAATTATTATGACAGGCATCATCGTTGTGGACATCAAAGTCATCCTCATCATCATCAATGCCATATGGCACATTAACATCATCTTGATCATCATCCTCATTATCATCATCATCGTCATCATTAAGTACATCATCAACAAAATCATCGGCGTCATTGACATTATGGTGACCCATATGCCATTAGTGTTCTTAATCACTCATCGCCATTAGGATTCATGCCATGTAATTGTTAAGGTCAGTTATATGTCATTACAGTCATTTTGATGATAATAGGGTCATTTAGATGTCGTTGTAGAAATTTAGGTTCCATTAGAATCAATTAGGATACAAAAGTGCTACCACATGCATATTCATCATTGACAGCCACATCATCACCATCATCATACAATAAATCAACATCATTGTCGTCGTAGTCATCATCAATATAATTGAGATAATAATGAGAAAGGAACCCTATTACCTCACAAGAATGGATGATATAGTCTTATACTTATGAAATCATGTCCATATGCTCCATCATAATTATCGTAATGCATCATTGTCATGTTGTTAGGGCCAATCAGATGCATGCCATTAGGGTCTATCAAATGTTGTTGGGAGACTCAAATTCCATTAGAGCAATTTAGGTGACATTAAGGTAATTTACCCCTCATTAGGATTAATTAAGATCCAAAAGTTCCATGATTATGATCATTTAGGTGCCACTATGATAAATCAACATTCAAAAGTACTATCACATGAATCATGATCATTGACATTGACATTGATATATTTGATGTTATGTCGAATTTTTTCTAAACACAATTCCTAGCTCTAAACCTAGTGAAATTTCTAGCGAGATTCCTTTCGAAATTTCTGGCATTCTTCCTGGTGCTATACTTGGCTCTGTACCTAGCGCTATGTTGGATGTTTTATAGGCACATTTCCTGGCTCTATACTTGGCGCTATGTTGGATGTTTTTACTACCAAAATGATAAATCAAGATCCAAATGTAATATCACATGGATCATGATCATTGACATTGACATTGATATATCTGGCGTTATGTCAAACATTTCTCGAACACAATTCCGAGCTTTAAACCTAGTGCAATTTCGAGCGCAGTTCCTTTCGAAATTTCTGGCATTATTCTAGGTGCTATAGCTGGGTCTATACCTGAAGCTATGTTGGATGTTTTCTAGGTGCAATTCTTGGATCTATACTTGGAACTATTTTGGATGCTTTTCCTATCTAAATTCATGGCACAATTCCTATCGCTAACCCTCGGTTAATATATGGTTCTATGTTATCGAGGACATTTTTTTGGAGGGTATTCTTGGTGTTATATGGGATGCTTTTGTGGACGCTAATTGGGAAATTAATTGGGATTCTAATTGGGATGATAATTATGATGTTAATTGGGACATTAATTGGGATGTTAATTAGTGTCCAAAATAGCACCAACTTTAAAAAAGGGGCGATAAATGGGATGGTAATTAGGATGTTAACTGGAATGCTAATTGGGACTCTAATTGGGATGCTAATTGGGGTGCTAATTGGGACATTAATTGGGATGCTAATTGGGATTCTAATTGGGATGTTAATTAGGTGGCTAATTGGGACGTTAATTGGGATGCTATTTAGCATCCAAAATGGCACCAACTTTTAAAAAGGGACGCTAATTGGGATGCTAACTGGGTTGCTAATTGGGACGCTATTTGGGACTCTAGTTGGGATTCTAATTGGGATTCTAATTAGAGTCCAAAATAGTGCCAACTTTTAAAAAGGGATGCAAAAAACGCCACTAAATGTGCCATCTCATGGAAAAGCATCCACTTTGTCCAAAAAATGATGAAAAATACACTAAAAGTGATAGTGGACGCTAAAAAGGAAGCTAAAAGAGACAGTAAGTGATAGGGTTTTGTTGTAGTGCAATTATCAGACTTCAAATTTAATAACAATTTTTAGATATTCCTTACAGTCTTTGGTTCCTTCAACTGCTAAAGAGTATTTTGACAATACTCCTTTCATGCATCATAATTCCATGCTTGTATCTATCAAATCATATCCTTATGCTCGTATTTGGAAAATCCCTTGGAAGGATATCTTTCGTATCCCCTATGGCTAATCATCAAATTGACCCACACATCCTCTTTCTATAATCAATTATGAATAATCTCACCTTACTAACCCTCTCAACACAATTGTTAGTATTCAATTAAAAATGAATTGAAAATCAGAAATTGATTTACCTCTCACACATAATGCTTATTCTTATGCTCTGAGACCAAACCTGATGCCAACCACCCCCTTGGTGGCATGCTTTTTCCATTTATGAGGTCATGCACATGAGCTTCAGATCATGGAGGGACTTTAAACCTTTCTTGAAAGCCAACTTGTTGTATTAAACATTTTTCTGTGACCCAAATCCTTCAAATTTTGGGTTTCTGCACTATCTATTCTTCCTTCCCAACTTTCTACATGCTCCTTTCCGCACTAGGATTTCCACACTCACGTTTTCTGCAGTGCGGAAATCGGAAATCGAAAACTCAATTTTTCAATTTCTGATCTTCTATGCTTCTGCACTTCCTCATCTGCACTTTTACATCTGCACTTCTGCAATTCTACATGCACCTTTTTGCACTTCACTTTCCTGGTTCGAATTACGGAACTCGGATTGTCAAATTCCAAGTTCTTGAACTTTTGGATTTCTTCCTTTCCTCTTCTGCAAGCCTCTTCCTGAACTGTTGACCTACTATGGTGTGGATCTTGATCGTCGATCTGTACTTTGATGCAGATCTTTCCTCAACCATCAGATATTGTGCGGATTGTTTTCTAAACGTTGATCTCTTGATCAAGTGCGGAACTTCATTTTTATTTACGGATCCATGTCCCCTTTGTTGTGGAACTCAATTATGACTGTTGATATTTTGGAAGGTCTATCTCCACCCCACAATCTCAACCATTCGATATGCACAAGATTAAACCTTATCTTATCATTTGTATCCCACCTTCCACCTTTCTATTCATGGACTTCAGGAATCAGATATCTAGCTTCTATTTTATCTTCTTTTATGTTCTTCTGATCTTCGTCTTTCGTCTTTTGCACTCCACAACAAACTTCAGAAATTCAACTTTTATTTGATCAATTGATCTTTACAGTGATCGATATTCCGATGTAGAACCTGCAATAAGGTTACTTTGCACACCCATGAAATATTCAATGGTTAATAATATGATTCCTGTTCGACTGATCAGAGAATTCATCAATCGATCCTTGTTTCCCTCATTTTTAGAAACCTTGAATTCACACACAAGCTTATCATTCATTAACAGATATTTAAACAAACATTCAATTCATTAAATCACACACTCAAACAAAATTTAATTTACACACTCAAATATTATGCCGAAATAGGATTTTTCCTTCACACACTGAATCTGTACATACAAACTTCCTCAGAACGTGCATTCTGATTTACTTAGGCTTGATACATATTTGATGGCCTTGCTTGAGCCAAATTTACTCTGTTCTGGCTACTTTTCCTACTCCTATCTATCCTTATGTCTCTCTTTGTCTATTATGTCTATCTATGCCTCGCAGGCTTACATATACACAACAGGATTCATGAACCATTCTGTTTCAAATCCTTAAAATATGCTAACTAATCCTAATTACAGCAAACCCTCAAATGTATCCTACGACACACTACCACTAATTGAGAACTTTGTCACATGATTCATCGGTTGACCTAATGACTCACTCCTCCACTTAGTGACACACCTAATGACTCGCCATCGTCTAGAATCACATAAAAACATAGGTTTATTTACAATGTGATGGTTCGAATACCATCAAATCAGACTAGGTCTGATGCAACATTGAGCTTGGAATTTGAATGGAGAGCAAGATGCTCCTGCATCATTATGGTTCTGCTCATTAATTTTATTTACTTGCAATTTGAGTATCGGCACTCATGTATTGAATTTTTTTGTTCCCAAAAGTAAAGATACATGGATTGTGCATATTGATATATCCTGTAACATCACCACTAACACCAAAAGAATTAATCAAATCCACAAAAACCAAATTTGCACAAATAATATGTACTTCCATTTTTTGGAAACATTTTCTGAAATTTCACCCATTTTTTCTTCTCTATAATTCTTTGAAGTTGGTACTGAGATACCACCCTTTTAGTTTCTCAAGATTCCAAGAAAATTTCAAAGAGGAACCACCATGATTGTTGTTGCACTACTTTGATTACAATCATCTTCTCAAGTGGTGACTAAATCTCCAATGTTGTTTGTTGCCCCCATAATTGAAACCAATGAGACCAAAAATGATCCCAGGGTCCCATATGATCCTAATACATGCATGGTGGGAATTTTCTATGATGAAATTCCATGAAAACCAAGCATGTGGGAAATTGAATCCATCTCTCAAAAGGTATCCCACATCCGAAACTAGAACACTGTTATGCAAAGATGAACTCAAACAACTGAAGGTTGGTTTCCTTTCTTAAACCAACAATTGAACTGCCACTCCAAGTGAGATGAAACCAAGCAATTCCAAAATCCCATTGATTTTACTGCACCCTTCTTAACATCATGAGTAAAAAATATAGATCATGAAAGTACATATAAACATCATACAAATGTACATCAATAAGAAACCTAATCAAAGAATCATGAAAGTGCTTGTACATCCAAGTAAGTATATCATCATGTGTCCCATACACACAAGCATCAAGTATTATATCAAATATGCTCCAATGACATAGGTGAGGATCCCATGTCCTGTAATTCTTCTCCAAACAAATGTAAGATGCATCAAAATAATAATCATCCATATGTTCTTTCATCCAAGAAGTGAATGAAGAACCTCCACCAAAATATGAACCCAATAAGGATCAAAGAATACATGAAGACTTCAAGTGGTTCAAATAAGTCTCATCAATACACCCATGAATATGCATATCATTCTAATGTAACAAAGGATGCTGCTGCAAATTTAAATAATATGGCATTCTAATCATTTCATCATCAAAAGGAGATATAGGAAGTCCATACTCTTCATGTGGCACCATAAAAAAAACCTTTCACCCATACTTCATTAGGATGACTGATGCAAAATATGGAAGTGTAGGATGTAGGAGAAAGAACCAACACACCCAAAGGATTATAAAGTGCAAAAATTTCATTATGTGAAGGCTGTATAGTGGTAGGATTATGCATCTCCCTCTAAAGTGTGACACTTTCCTCATATGATGGTTCCAAGGTAGTGGAATCATGCAATTCTTCAAAATGTGTCTCAGCATTTTCAAGAGGCAACTCAAGTTCCTCTTCCACCACAATAAGTTATTGGATCTCATCAAGCTCATCTTCAAACACATCAAGAACCTGGAATTTTCCATGTCTCTCATGATCCCTCATGTCATGAGAATCCTCCAAGTATTCTACCATATGACAATATGAAACATAGGAGGAAGAACAAGTATCTTGCAACCTCTCAAGAAGTTGTTCATTTCGAATTTTGAGATTATGAATATCCTCATTATTATTCAAGTATGCTTCATGTAACCATTAATTAATCTCAACCAAATTGTTTCTATCAAAAATCAAAGACATGAAATTAACTTCAATGTTGCAAATTGCTCTTTGAATCTTCTCCATGTCTTCAAGTAATGATGGCTCCTACAATAAAGAAAATTTCCAACAAGAATTTGGAACCAATGATTTAGTGTCATTGAGTATGCTAAGGGCCTCATGTATATTCCTTTCACTCATCTTCAAATACCCTACAATGCAGGATGGTTCATTGGAGCGAACCTCCTCTTCTTATTTCTTCTTGATTTTACCAACTTCTTGAATCTCAAGTGGTGATGGAGAAGTTGATCATCTCTCTTCATTATATGTCACAAGGTATTCATCTTATGATTATGATAAATTTTTATTGCAGTAACAATTTAAAATTTTATCTCTATGTCACCAACATAGAGTTGTGAGCACCCATCGGTAGGTACTGTTTCATAGTTCAATGATCCATCAATAGAATATCTTTGATTTGCACAACCCCCATGAGTAAGGATTTTTTGCTTGTATTCACTTTCCTCTTTATGGTATTCTCTACAATCACCTTGAGGTAATTGATGATCCACTTCACAACTCTCTGTTTCTTACTCTAATAGTGTATCTAGGATCTTTTCACAAGTAGGTTGATTTTTTTCTCATTTCATGCTCCTCCAATTTTGTGGATTGTTGATTGTCCTTTAATGAATTCACATTTGAATTATTGTTCCTAAATCCATTCACCCAATCATAAAATTATTCAAACGAAATGATCTTATTTTTCTTTCCATGATGGGAACTATTACTACCCCTGGCTTCCATCTTACCCTTAAGTTGACTAGACATCAATTTGAGCCCTTGCATAAAATGCTTGGCCATATCATCAAAATATGACTTCAAGAATTTATTCAATTCATCTCTATCATCCATAACTTCAATAGGTTCCAATACCATGCTCTGATACCACTGTAATCTCCTTGGGATTTTTGAGAAAAGTGCAATTTCGGCAAAATTCGAGCTTAACTAGTCATGACTCTAGAGGGTTCCAACTTTCACCAAATAGTCCCTAAGTTGAAAGGAAATGGTATGGTGAGTATTAAAAAATACGAAGTTGTTTTATGGATACTTCGTATAATACTTTATACCTCTACAACCATGTTTGGTGCTGATGACAAAAGGCCAAAATTACTAGGAAGTTGTGATGAAACCCCCCCTAGGGTGTAGGCCAACTCGCATTCCCAACTCATGTACGGACATACCAAATTTTGAAGTAGAGTATGGGGTCTGATACAATACCTAATGGAATATCATTACACATGGTTATTAGTTCTGCAAACTGGTTATATATTTCCACATTCGTTTGATAACTTTCAGTGAAATTGCTTATGTGGAAATTGCATAACTAACTTGATTTTGATATATGAAAGGTAGAGTTAAAGGATCATATCGGGATTTGAAATATAGAGACCATATATAGAATAAAAATTGCTTCCCAAAAATGATTAAAAACCATATAAATCCCCTCATACAAGTAATGTATACAACTCATTCAGTATGGGAGTCAAATACATGAAAACTAGTGAATTAGTAGCATGGAATTGCAAGAGTTTCACATATGGATTTCTTGGATTTTGACCCACAGAGAATAGGAACATGAAATTACCAAGTAAAAAATCATATATTTCTGTAAAAACATGATCAAAATAAGATAAAATCCCTCATACAAATCTTATAAAAGACTCCAAGATTGAAGCCAAAGTCATGGAAACTAGTGACTCAATGGCATGTGAATGCAACCTTTTCACACCTAAGTATATTTTATTTCAAGACACAAAGAATAAGGACACGAAATTATAGAGTAATACATCATATATGGCTTTCCCAACATCATCCAGCTCATATAATATCCCTCATACCAATATGGTATAAAACTACTTCAAGATTGAAGCCAAAATCCATGAAAACTAGTGATATAATGACATGAGAATGCAATCTTTTCTCACAGGAGTTTGGGAATGAAATTAAAAAGTATTACATAATATATGGCTTCCCCAACATCATCAAACTCAGATAAAATTCATCATACAAATACCATATAAAGCTACTTCAATATTGAGGCCAAATCCATGAAAACTAGTTATTCAAGAGCATGGGAATGGAAGCCATTAATACATATGTTTATGATATTTTGACTTATAGAGAATATGGACATGGGATTACAGAT
Organism: Pseudotsuga menziesii; assembly: GCA_001517045.1. Classification (NCBI taxonomy): domain Eukaryota; kingdom Viridiplantae; phylum Streptophyta; class Pinopsida; order Pinales; family Pinaceae; genus Pseudotsuga; species Pseudotsuga menziesii. The sequence continues at coordinate 136,079 of LPNX010655360.1, read as the reverse complement.
CCATACATCATATATAAAATATTTGGCATCAACTATACTCAGCAAAGTGCAAGCACCACTCCAACAAGTGCGCCATTAAATGGGAGTGTGGGGGAATGGAGAAGAAGGAATGAGAGAATGGGGAGATAAATGAGAATTTGATTGTATGGACCTTCAAACTGAAAATAAAGATTCTTAATTGATATCCCATGATATTTATGAATGGCCTCTCCATCAACTAACTTGGAAAGGAATCCAACTCCCTCGAAATTGATTCACAAGCAGGGAGAGTGAACACTCACCGTGTAATGGACAAGCTAAGGCTCTCCTAAATGCCAAAGTCCAATTAAAAAATGATCAAAAATATATTATCCTTCCTCATTAAATCCTTTTATTAAAATTATGAGACCTCCTAAGGTCGAATTTCTCTCCATGAGCTTCCTCCAACTCATCTTAGTGGCTTAGTAACTCTCATGACACTTGTCTTCCTCTTCATGCTCCAATTATTTCCCCAATTGGAATGGATGCATCTAACTCCCAAATTTGACCTCTTTGTGGCTATTTTTAGCCTCTTCATGTCATATTTTTCATATTCCAGCAATCAGGTCTGAATTTGTCATAATTGACATATAATCTTTCATCATTTGTCATCATGAAGTGCATGGAATCTCTTTCCAAGTGGCACACATTGTCTTCTAGTATCTTCCTCTTCCATGGGAGTTACTCTCATTTACTAAATTGAATTCCTTGGCTCATTATATGATATTTGACACCACATCACCATACAATAATGTTACATTACCCATGTGTTCGAATTTGGATGAATATCATGACAAGTGTGTGGGGAATCTAGCCACCTAAAGGATCCATAAGCTTCCAAGTGTCTTTATGAACCCACACCACCTTATTTTCTTAGTATTTATCATTTATGTGACCCATTTAAATGTGAATTTATTATACTAAATTCCTATTGGGTCCCATAGCCCCTTATTAGAAAATTTATGTCTACATCTCAACCTAGGGAACTAGTGGGTTGGTGAAACATTTTTTACAAATAGTGTTATTTGGAAATGATTTAATTGGGGACATGACAGATTATCTCCATGGGATATATTGTTTCTCCAAGGTAAACACAAAACATGCACATTGGTTCGAGAAGTGGCCTATGGTTTCAATGGCTGGTAAGCCCACTTCCTTTTGTGGCATACATCACAAGTGAAGGAAGGGATTCAATCCTTTTTTAATTAGAGTCTACTATATGTTGAATAGTATGTTATAATCCACCAATATTGGTCAGTTTAGGGTTGTACCCTACAAAATGAGTTTTATTTTTGTTTTGAAGAATTAAAAATAAACTATGCCTATATTGACATTGCTTATCTCATGGTTTCAATGAGTTTCATTGCCGTGATTAAAAATGCATTAGTAGTTTAAACAAATTGATATTTAAATGAGGATTGGAACCCTTAGTCTTGGTTTTATATGTTATTAATGGTTAAAACTCTGTTATTGTGGAGTCAATGAATACTCAACCTCATTAGTCAGTTATTATGGACTTTTATTATGAGTCCTTGATGTTTTGATGCCAATTCCCTTTTCCTATATAAAGTAATGTGAATGTATTTTTGTTTGTTGGTTGGTGGTACTTTCTTAAATATTCTATAACTACTATTTTATTTTCCTAGTTTGATAAACCCATTCAGAAAAAAGGGGGTCAAATTCCTTTCTCTTTTGGTAAGTCCTATATTTTCCAAATCGATAGATCCATTCAGGCTCGTCTCAAGGAGCACATCCCTAACACTAATCACAATTGCATTAACAAGTCTTCCATTGTAAAACACACATTCAATTCTAAGCATTTTATTTGCTTCGATCAAACCAAAATTATCTCCCAAAATTTTCATTACTCCTCATGCCTGATATGAGATTCCCTTGAAATAGAAAAGAATCCTCATAATTTTAACAGTGATTATGACTACAAGCTAATTCAATCATTGAATACCTCAATATTTCATCTAGGGCCATTGTCACATGCCCCAATTTTGCAAAAACAATTTTATATTATTTAAGGAACCATATGTTAAATTTTATGCTAAGTTGTAATTGATGACCCAGTGGGGTCAAGGATATTTGATGTAAATTCTGAATATTTTATTATAAATAATCAAATGAGGAGACAACAACTTAGGAGAGCTGTTAAAAGAGTGTTTACTGGTCAAATTGGTGGAGGAGACTGGGTGGAGAGCAAATTGACATTTGGCAACATCCTCAAACCACTTCCAACTGTTGCAAGTGGCAACCTCCCTACATTTGTGGTGATGATTTCCCAAGAAAGTGGAATCAGAGAAGGTAGTTCAATTAATGAAAACTGACCCAAAAGACCTAGGCAATATTTATAAAAATTCCCATTGAAGAGAGCTGAGGCAACTCATTCTAGAGAGGTGATCATTCAGGTTGAATGAGTGTACTTCATATAAATTCAATGGAAGGGAAATTTGGAAAGTGTTTGAGGGGATAAGTGTTGATTGATCTAGTGCAGCTTTTACACTGGAGATCATATTGTTGAGAGCGGAGTATTTTTTTTTACTGAGGTATTGAACTAGTCAATTGACAGAGGTTTTTACTATTTGCATTCTCCACCAATTCTGAGTCAAGAATACCAGGAACAGGTTCGAGGGTCCTAAGGAAGCGTTGTTTGAGCGCTCTCTAGGAGATTGGTAGGGAGGAACGACCTCCTAAAGCTGTTGTCGTCTGTCCTCAACAAGTTCTATGTTATTTTATTTTACTGTGTTAAGTTAAATAAATCTTAGTTTGACTGCTACATGAATGTTAAAAATTCAGTTTGGAAAGGTTAGAATTAGTATTCTTATTATATTTTTAATGAAGTGAAATTGATTTAGAAATTAACGTGTTAGAATAAAAATAAATTTCTAGACTCTGTTTTTCCACACTTGGAAACCAGGTCGTACTCTAGCACAGTTAGAATGCTTTAAGTAGATGAAAGAAATTCATAAGAGAATGAAAATAATAGATAGGATTCTGTATCTGTAAATATTTAATATTTATTCCATTTAATTTAGAAAATTAATTCAAGGAACTATTCCATTAAATTTGTAAATATTAATTCAAGGATGTTTGACTAACACATGATATTTCTAAAAGATCCAACACCTTGAGGAACTTCTTAGTCAAACAATAGATCAACACAATGAATTTTTACATGGTTAAAACCTTTAAGGAGGGAAACAATCGACGATCTCATCCAAGTAACTAGTTGAGGAAATATATTATGAAAAGAAACAAAATGTTACATATTAATTTCTCACTATCGATCATCGAGAAATGATCCTCCATGATATTTAAATAGATATCAGTGACCAATTGGGAGCTAACTCATGTATCAATACCATTAAGATCAAGGTGAACATGAACCATCATATCACTCTATGTCTAAATCATGTCATGAATATCATATTACATAAGTACAAATTCATAGTAATGCGACACACTAAAGAAGCACACTTTAGCTAATGACATATTTTACCAATTTGATATTAACTAAATCTTAAGAGTCTAAATATCAAAACATCCCCTATTAAGAACAAATTTGGATAAGATTGAAGTATTTATAAAAACTACACTATAGGAGAAGGAAGGGAGCATTAGAGCTTATCCCTCATTAATCATAAATTCATGAACTCCTAACATAGATCAAAGTTTAGAAAATTCACTTATATAAGATACTTTGTGAATATGTCTACAACTTGATCACCTATAGGGAAAAATAGCACTTCAAGAATGCGATCTTGAACAAACTTTATGATGAAGTGCATATGTAGCTCAATGTGAATTTGTTGTGCTATCATTGAGTTGAATCATTGAAGAGATTCATGGAACTTTGATTATCACACCAGATGGAAGTTGGATTCTACTACTCGAATCCTAACTCTGAAAGGATTTGTTAAAGACATAATTATTCCAAAGTTGAATTAACTACAACTTGATACTCTGCTTCTGATAAAGAAAGAGAAAGAGTTTGTTTTATTACAAGACCAACTGGCTTGTTTGAAACCAAGAATACAAACATAACCTGGAGTATAATTATGATAATCAGGGTGAATGACCCAATATGGATAAGTGAAATGAACCAATAAAGGATTCCCCCTTGAATTATAATAAATCCCAAATTGAACTGTACCTAGGATATATTGAAGTATCATTTTTTATGCTTTCCAATGTCTTTCATGGGGTGTTTGCATATAACAAGAAACAAGCACAACATCAAAGTAAATATCATGATGGGTATGAGTCAAGTATGAAATATTCTACATGAGATGATCTAGATCGCAAATCAAGATTTCACTTAGGATTCTATAGTTACAAAAAATATAGAAGAATTGTGAAGAAATAATGAGCATAACATATAACAAAATAAAGTCAAGTGGATAAATTTCCATTGCATTAATTAATACTAGCATGTATATAATATTGTTAAGTTTTATGTGTTTCTATAGCCTAAGTCCTAACTTCATAAGCATTTAATACATTTTCACAAAAACATCATAAAGATGATCATTGAAAGAAACACAATCACAAGGTACACAATAATTTACCTTGGGAAACCCAACAAAAATTCCTCAATATAGATTACCATAATGCAATGACCGAAGAACAAGGTCTCATAAGAGAGAGATATAAAACCCTGGGAATAAGAGCCAAAACACCAAAGACAATTATTCTCCTCCTTCTCTGTCCTTCATTATTTCTCTCTCTTGCACAATACATGAGTGAGTGAATGTGTATAAATGAGGGGGGGTTCCTCCCTATTTATACTCATGTCCCAATTGACATTTTACCCTAAATGGGATGACCTATCCAACTAACATGGCCAACCTACCTAGGTAAGAACTCACAATAATAATTGTATTATTATTTTCTGGGTACTATTGACCTGACTTACAACTGAGGGCTTACCTCATGACCTTTTACATGACCTTTTACATTAGTGAAATATACCAAAGAAGGAATAATAATAATGTAAAGTACAAGTAGAATATTTTTCAAAGTTACATTATTTCAACACTCCCCTTAACAAGAAGGGTATTCTAATGACAACAAAACAACTCGTGTGGCTCTACACAACATCATCAGAAGGAGGGAGGAGGAATAATAAAAATCATTTTTTGGAACATTGTCTAGTACATATAGATCCTCAAAATTTTTGCACAACATCATCATCTACAACATGGATATGGAGAATCATCATCTGCAACATGGAAATGGGGAATCATCATCTGTAGCATGGAACTGGAACATCATCATATGTAGCATGGAGTTGTACCATCATCATCTGCATCATGGAACTGTATCATCACTTACAACATGGAGATGGAGCATCATCATCATATGCAGCATGGAGCTAGATCATCATCATCTGTAGCATGCAAGTGGATCATCACCTATAGTATGGAGCTATAGCATCATCATCTTCTGCATTAGCATAGAATTGTTGTAACATCACTAACAAAAAAAACACAAGGAGAAATCATCAACATAAACATGGAATAACAATACAACGAAATCATGAGGATAGATCATCAACATAAAGTTGGAACAGCAACAACACGAGGTTGGCTCATCAACATAAATATGTAATAACAACAACAATGAAAACACGAGGCTGCATCATCAACATAAAGCTGGAATAACAACAACAACATGTGACAGGTATAACAACATCATCATCAACAAATCATGGATGGAGTAACATCATACATCACAACAGAATGAGGTAGGTGTATCAACAACCAACATGATACTTCCTTTTAGAATTGCAAAATCATGGAACACACTATTGATCCTTTCCTTTCAGAATTATAGGATTATGGACAACACATCTTTGGTACTCATATGATCCTTCCTTTTGTGATTACACAGAAAAGTATTTACAAATATACCAATAATAATCACATCCAACACATAGATACATAGGAGGATCCTTCCTTTCAAAAATAAAGGATCAATTCCAACATGGGTGATCCTTCCTTTCATAACTATGATATCAAATCTATCAACCAACATCTAAGATGATCCTTCCTTTCAGAATTACGGGATCAAGTCTATCAACCAACATATAAGACAATCCTTCCTTTCAAAACTATGTGATCAAGTCTATCAACCAACATTTAAGATGATCCTTCCTTTCATAACTACAGGATAGTGTCTATTAACCAACATCCAAGATGATTCTTCATTTCAAAACTACGTGATCAAGTCTATCAACCAACATCTAAGATGATCCTTCTTTAAAAAACTGCGTGATCAAGTCTAAAAACCAACATCTAAGACGATTCTTCCTTTTGGAACTATCACTAGTACATGTGAACATTTTTTCCATGGAATTTCATTGCTAAAGAAACACTTGTGCATTGCTTTAGCAATGAAAATGGCCCCTTCGGTTCATGGGAAAACTTTCGTCACTAAAGCCACAGTTTTCTCACTTCGTCCCTATAGCGACGAATGGTAAATGTCTCTCTTCTGACGAATAAACATATTATATTTCTAACGGACTTGTGTCACTATAGAGACAAATCCATGTAGCAACGAACATCTCCATTTCTTTAGCAACGAACCTACACTACTGTAGTGACGAAGTTTCCGTCGCAATAGCGATGAATGACATTATTTTTTACAAAAAAAATACATGTTGCTAAGGACTTCCATTTCTTTAGCGATGAACTGGCGTGGGTGTAGTGATGAACCATGTGTCGCTATAGAGAAAGAATGCAATTTTAAAAAAAAATGGCGAACTTGCTATTCTAGCGATGGAAATGTCCGTCGCTAATATAGAAAGTTCGTCAATGTCGAATGGTTTGTGTGTAAATAATTTCCACATGTACTAGTAAATATTTGAAATCACAATCTCTACCTTTTTCTTTCTTGCAAAAATAGCCACCATTCTGATTGAATGAATTCACAGGGATTTTGTGTAGGAAAAAAAATAGGAGAATTGGGAAACCCTTTCGTGTCTAAGAAATTAGAAAATTGCAAAGGTGGTGGCAATGGCAAAGTTTCCAAATTTGAAAATACAGCTTCAATTTGGCTTCAAGTCATGAATTTTCTTTTAAATCTGCTTCTTAGAGACCTCAAACCATAAATTTTTATGTAATTCAGTAAATGAATAATGAATCTTAGGGTTTGTGTGCAAAAATATTGATCCTCAATGGATTCAGCCATAAATGAATTTGACTTGGGTTATTGAATCTCCAAAGCATCGAAACCACTTCAGTACTTTAATTTTATTCCACCAGGTCACTTGATATCCTCTATTCTTGTATTTTCATGGTACTTCATTTAGTTTCAGTTTCAACTCTCTTAAAAATTATTCACATGGGTATAGGAAATCCATATTTCTAGTTTCCCCATTAAATATTTCAGGTTCCTTAAATTACATACTTCTTGGTTCCATGTGTTAGTCCTCCTTACCATCACTCCTAAATTTCTGTCTCAAACCAGTATGTCGCATCCACATTATTTTGATCTTAAAAGCAGCACACTGATTTAGCATTTTCTAAGAGAACTAGATTTACAAGCTATTGATAAGACCTTGAATCCTTAAGAACAAAAGATTACAATTTAATGCTATCTCTAAACAAGGTCTCACTTGTGACAAATCAATTGGTTCTCTCCCTAATAGAAGCAATTCCATGTCTTCTATTATATTGTTTGAACCATCCTTCCTTATGCTTGATTTCAACCAAGTCCCACATGTACTAGAAACCCCGTAACATGGTATTGGCTCATTCCAATCTTGTCTTTCAATGTTGTTACCAGACAAACTAGTAAGGTTTGTGTCTAATGAAAAACGCATTGAAAGTGTGATCCAATGTCACCTCAATCACACTTTCAACTTCTTCGGAGTATCGCAACCTCCAAGGGGAGAGCCCTTTGATGCTCTGCAAGAAACTTATGAAAGAAAAACTATGCCTTCTAGATGCCCTACTTAGTGACCAGTGCCTTTAACTCTGTATTTCTAGGAATTAAGAAGACACACTACTGAGAGAATGCTTGTAGATGAAAGTCTAAATGTATTCAATAAAAATAGTGGCAAAGATTATTCAATATCACTTTAGTACTCAAGAGAGATCATTCGTCATAAATAAGCATTAACAACTCGCATTCAAATTTCCAACATTTAATGATAGAGTTATAGCAACGTTATGTAATTAACCAATGATTTTCCAATGATGAATAAGAAGAATGATGCAACTATATGGCAATTTTTGTAGCACCAGTATGTAAGAGGAGTAGGTTAAGTACAAATGTGTGTAATAAATGTGTTTCAATGCAGACAATATAGCTTCTGTACTTAGCCACAATTTATGATAACCAAATGTAATTAGATTTTAGACTTTATATGACAGTCCTAACAACAATATCACAATCACTTAATTCCTTAGTCATGCAGTAAGGAAAGAGTGTAACCAATAGGATTTAGGCCTTTAATAATATATCACACCACTTCTATTTCTTTTTTCAATACTTATGCAATAATGTGACCTTTCAAGGAATGTATGTATTACAACTTTCAGACTGCATGGCAGTTAGTAAAAGGTGCTTTAGACCCTTTATGACAGCCCTTAAACAACAAGCAATTTTGTATTTAAAAGCGGACTTTATTTGTGTTGTAAAGTCCAAATGTTGACAGTCTACAATATTTTGTAGACCTTTATTACCACATAAAATCCAATATTGCTACAATGTCATTCATATTCTTCATCCTCGTCATCGTCGGAGTCATCCTCGTCATTGTCATCATCATCCTCTTCATCCTCATCCTTATCATCGACATCGTCATCATCGTCATTTCAAGGATTTGTACATGGAAAGGACTACCATGTACATGGAAGAGGTGTAGTGAATGGAAGTGCATTTCATGGATTTGTACATAATGGGAATTTTTAATAATGCACTGATTCAAATTCATATAAAATGTCATTGATTCGACATGATGATGATTATGTCGATGATGATGATGATGATGGCAATGATCATGATGATGTTAATGATGATGATGGTGATGATGATGTCGATGATGATGATGACAGTGATGATGATGACGATGAGGATGATGGTGATGATGATGACAATGACGATGATGGTGATGATGATGATGATGATGATGATGATGTCAATGATGATGATGATGATGATGATGATGGTGATGATGATGATGATGCTAATGATGATGACGATGATGAAGATGGTGATGAAATATAGACAGTGTGTGTGAAATCTAGGCATGCAATTCACATGCTTTCATCCATAACACTATAACAATGTTTTCCTATGCCTCAATTTAGTTTCATTGACAAATTATGAAAAACATAAAGGGAAGAAAAAAATGGGAACAAAAAGGAAAAGAAAGGAAAATTATAAAGTAGACATGACAAATTCATGTATTAGGATGTGCATTCATAGTTATTTATGAAATACCATAAGTTATCCTTGAATCTTATCCCTCTTAGGAGGTGGGGCCTTATCAGAATTGGTTTCCTTAGATATGCAAGATATCATGGATTGTTCAAACCCTGATGTGTTTGGTAATTGAATGGATATCAAAGAATCACATGGATAAATGACTACATTCTTCTACATTGGTAGGGTCAATGAATTTTTATTGCTTATCATGGACATGGTCTTCTTCATGGGTTGTGGAGGAAGGTCAAGCCCAACCAATTAGTCACATGGATTAACAACTACATTCTTCTCCTACATTTGTAATGTAATTGATTTTTGTTTCTTTTCATGTCCATGGTATTCTTCATGGGAAGTGGAGGAAGGTAAAGCCCCAAAACCATGGATTGAATCCTAGATCCCGTTGAATCAAATGACAATAAATGTTTTGTTGTAGGATTATTTTAGTTATGAAATCTATGGCCTAGAAATTTTATTTGATCCCCTACATTTGTGTTTTAATAGTTTGATGTGTTAATGAATTATTATGAATTTATTATGTATATTAATGAATTAATATTATATATGAATTTAAATATGATCATGATGATGATGAAGCTCACTCCTTTTTTTCTCCAACATCGTAGGAAGCTCACTCCCAAAAAAATGAAAACACAAAATATCAAATTTGTGATGTCCAACTTTAGAATCTTGGCATTTGACCCTTGGGAACATTTTCTTCTTGTTTGACTATATTACCTAGTCATTGTTTCCACGAATATTGTGATGTTTATGTTTTCCTATGAAATTTTTTGGAGCCATTTTTCCCATTTATGGATTTCTAATTTTATACACATAGACCTAACATTTCCATCTCCCCTATAATTCTCAAAGTGGAGTTTCTGAAACTCAAGTTGGTTTCAAAAACCATACAAACTTCCATGTGATAGGTAGATCATCTTATAACTACACTAATAAAAATGTGGTGTAAACATTACATATATGACAATGACTTTGAGATTTCTTTTTACATATAATTATTTATCATTATTCATTAAACAGGTACACAACAATCCCTCTATAAAATCTAATTTCATAGCAACTGTTAAACAATCCTTAGTGACTTTGTATTCCCACAAGTACATACAAAACTCACATACCTACACTTCAAAACCTATTTATGGAGTCCCATAATAAACCTAGAGATAGCAAAAAAAGAAGATAATTTCATGATTTTTTTTATTCCTAAATGCCATATAATGATAAAATCAACCATGAGCGAAAAATACATATCAGTTGGAAATATCCTAGTGTTTGTCTACAAAGATCGGTACCTACATTGCAATTTTGCATGCTTGTTTAGATTGAAGATTTTTACTGCCTATAAGATTCTACTTTATCCCACCTAAAAACATATGTTGTGTTCCTAATCTAGAATGTGATTAACTTGTGAACTATCAACACAAAATCTAATATTATCGTCATCTTTAGTGTAGTAGGAATTGCACTTTTACTTTCCAGATGCACTTTTCCAATTTGGTGAAACACATGAAAAAGACAGTGCAAAATATTATTTTGTATTGGACAAATAAAGTACTAAATAAAATAGGTTTGTGTAATAGTCAATGATTCTCATTATAAGTACAACACCCTTGAGGAGTCCCCATACAAAAGCACAGTATAGGTCCCATGGGACTTAATGACATGTGCACCTATGTGTATACAAATATAGATATATTATTTACCGAGTGAAACTATGGGTGAAAATAATACATGCAAATAATCCAAGTGTTTCCATACAAATAATGCAAATAAACCTTCATTGATACATTCGTCGCTAGAGAGACAGTTTTGACCTTTCATTGCTATAGCAACGTTATTAAATTTTCATCGCAATAGCCACAAACTTTCATTGCAATAGCCACGATAGTTCCATAAGAGTCTCTATAGCAATGAAAGTCGGGGGCATTTTCAATTTTTTCCAAAAATTTAAACTCTTTTTCCATGAAAACCATGTTTTTAACTTTTTTGTGGCAAACGTTTGTGGGACTTTTGAGCCATATGTAGTAGTGTATGGAATCAAGTCTATAAACCAACATCTAAGATGATCCTTCCTTTTGAAACTATGAGATCAAGTCTAAAGATGAACATTTAGGATGATTCTTCATGTTAGAACTACAAGATCAAGTCTATAGATCAACATTTAAGACAATCTTCCTTTCGGAACTATGGGATCAAGCCTATAGATCAACGTTTAAGATGATCCTTCATTTCAGAATTATGGGATTAAGTATAAGGATGATCAATCCCAGCTGACCTACCTGATATGATCAGGATATCATAATATCATCAATACTACTCCTCCTTTCAAGGGAAGTCCTTATGGAAAATTCCTAGCTTGTGCTAAAAGTGTTAAACTTCACATGAGACAAATGCTTAGTCAACACATCTGCAACTTGCTCATCTATGCTCACATATTAAAGCTTTATAGCTTCATTATACACCATGTCATGAATGTAGGAGTATCATATTTCTATGTGCTTCGTATTATCATTGAACACATGGTTCTTTGTCATCTTCATGTAGCTTTGGTTATCACATAGAATCACGGTGACATCCATCTCTAGATCGAATAAATATGATAAAAACTTCCAAATACACATGTATTCATAACTGGCAGAACAAGCTGAAATATATTCCGCTTTTACAATGCTAAGATAAACACTAGACTGTTTCTTGCTTACCAATGACTCTTATGGCTGACCCTAGATTGAAGCATCATCCTAAAGTGCTCTTTCTATTTGAGACACTTCCTTCTGAATTTGAATATGTATAAGCATACAATATGAATTCATGATCTCTAGTATAACTGAGACCATAGTCTAACATACCTTTTAGGTACCTCATCACATGATTTGTAGTTTCCAGGTGAACATGTCTAGGATCAACCAGATATTGGTTCAATGTGTTCACAACAAAGAATATATATGGACGAGTATTCTTCAGATACATCAATGAACCAATAATATGTCTATATAGTGTCACATCCACTAGTTATGATGAAGCATCAACCAACAAATTCAGGTGTGTTTCCATGGGTGAGGCCATGGCTTTATATTCCAACATGTCAAACCTTTTTAAGAATTTCTACTGCATACTTCCCTTGGCTGAGGAAGATTCCTTATGGGCTCTACCATACTTCAAGACCTAGAAAATAATGCATCAAGCCAAGGTCTTTCATCTCAAATCCTGCAATGAGATTCTTCTTACACTGATATTTTCTTCCCATCATCTGTTAGGAATAAATAATCCACGTACAGTAATAATATGATAGGTTAATCATCCATAACCTTGAATGAAAGGTTAGGATCAACCTTAATTTTGGTAAAGTCCAAGCTCATTAAAAAACTATCCATTCTTCCATACCGAGCTCTTGGATCTTGTTTCAATCCATAGAAAGCCTTATTCAACTTATAGACATGTGTCCTTCTGTCTTCGACTTCAAAACCTTGTGGTTGTTCTATGTACACTTAGTCTTCAATAACACCATTTAGGAAGGTTTTTTTCACATCCATCTGGTGCAACTTCCATTTTGTTTTGGATGCAAGTGCCATGATGTTTCTGATAGAAGTGTACCTTGCTACAGGGGAAAATGTCTCTTCATAATCGATTCCTTCCTTTTGAGAGAATCAACGGGCCACAACTATGGCTTTGTATTTCTCAATACTCCCATCGGCTTTAGGTTTTGTCTTGTAGATCCATTTAGAATATACCTTATAGCTTAGGAACTACTTCCCACACATCATTCTTCATAATGGATTGGTATACTTCCGACGTGGATTTTACACATTCTTTATTTTGAAAAAATAATTTAAAACAAGTAGGTTATTTGTCTACAAGATCACACATCAAATCCACATAACTCAAAAATGGATTTGGATTTTCGCTCTTCCCTAAGGATCCTTTTGGAGCACCATATAATTATGCTTCTTGAATAATCTCACAATCCCAAGATGGATTTATTTTGCGAGAGATATTCATGTGGGGAGGTTATTGGGGCTCCAACATATCATGTTCTTCAAGAATCTCATCATCAAGATAAAGTGCAACTTCTTCATCGATTCTATAGCTCTGGGAGATACAACTTCTTCATATGTTTCTTCAAGTTGGCACTTTCTCTATTTCTTCATAGATGTATCTTCATCAAAGGTTACACCCATACTAATTTACATATGATGGTAACCTGGTATATATATTATAAAGGCCTCGGAGACCTCATAGTATCCAACAAATATTCCTTTATTTCTGGAAGGATCCAACTTGGTTCTTTTCTATTTTGGAATATGAACAAACACTCAAAAACAAATATCTTTAGGTGACTTACTCCTATTTTCTTGCTTGTGAACATTTATTTGGGGGGTTTGAACTCAAGCGCACTATGGGATATTTTGTTTTGGACATATGTTGTTGTCCTTACTTCTTCATCGCATAAGTGCATAGGAATATATTGATCATGGATCATAGTCTTCATTGCTTCCATAATGTTTCAGTTCTTCCTTTTAACAACACCATTATGTTGTGGATTATAGGGAGTGGTAAGTCCCCTCTTAATCCTGACATCTTTGCAGAATTTCCCAAATTAATTTGAAGTATACTCTCCTCCATTATTTTCCCTGAGTGTTTTGATCTTTCTTTCTAAAAGTTTCTCTACCAAGGCTTTGAATTCCTTGAACTTTCCACACACTTCATATTTTGATTTCAAAAAGTAAACCCAAGACTTATGAGAGTAATCATCAATGAATGTTACATAGTATACATACCCACTTAAGGATGTTTAGGCCATTGTACCACATACATCGGAGTGAATAAGTTTGAATATTCCTTATAACTTGGCGTCCCTCTTTGGAAATGGATTCTTTATGTTCTTTCCTTCCACCCATCCTTTACATACTCCTTCATGATCAATCTTTATATCTAGTAGACCTGCGACTACCTTTCTCACATATGGTAAGACTTTTTAGTTTATGTGAAAAATCCTTCTATGTGATAGTTCAAATGGACTTGTAGTATCATGAATCAAGGACGCTTCTATGTGACCTTATAGGCCACCTTGTTCTATCCAATGAAAGATGCATCTTCTAGATATTTTCCTCTGGGAAACATAAGCACTTCACCATCTGTAAGGCATATTCTTCAACTTCTTCTTTTGCTAATTTCTTGGGAGTTTATTTTTCTTCAGCTAAATGAGCATGATGTATTTTGTTATTCTTCCTCTTATATTCTTCTTTTCTTATTGGATAATTTCTGGAAATGTGTTCTATCTTTTCACAATGGTAACATTGATAAGAGGAGAAATCCTTATGCTTGTAATCTCCATTTTTGTTCTTTTGAAACTTTTGAGGAGGATAAGGCTCCTTATGAGTCTCCTTCTTGACATGATGTTCTCCTTTTCTTCTTGTAGTATGGGCAGCTAGAGCATGGTCATCATCTCTAACTAGTGCTTCTTAAGTTTACTCTAGCTTCCTCTTGAACACATTCTTCCCATAGGATATCAAATTGTATGCCTTCCTTCCTTGCACAATTTTTCTGGACGTAGGAATCCCATTGTCTAGTAAGGCCATTAAGAGCGCTCATTACTAGTCATCTTCATCAATATTGTCTTCAATTGCATCTAGTTTTTCTTTGAATTTATAAACTCTTGTGAAGTATTCTTGGGTAGATTAACTCTTTCTCATCTTTGTACTTTTGAGTTGGGCTCTCAAATTCATCTTTCGATTAATGTTTCTTCCTTCAAACATTCTTGATAGGAAATCAAACATATCCTTAGGTTTATCATTGGAGGGAACTTGAGGAATCAAGTGACCCTTGATAGAATCTGCTATGATCCTCTTGCCTATAATCATGTATTTCTTGTACTTTTTCATTACTTCATATTCTTCGAGCACTTGCACAACTTTCTCAATTAAATTTGCAAGATCATTCTCTTCTAAAATGAGTCCTATTCTGTATTTCCAAGCACAAAAGTTTTCTATGCCTTTCAACATGTCATCAAGCTTAGTGCTTGGAGACATCTTGTCCCAGAGAACATAAAATGACAAAAAATGAAATTACTCAGAAATGAAAACTATAGTTACCAAAATTTTCACTTGAGTGAGGTGAGTATTCTTGTACAACAAGTTTCTAAAGAATCCAAATTCCAACCCTTGAAAGACATCTATACCACCATGCACTCAATATAAGCCACTAAAAATATAAACATTGCTTAACTTATATTAATACGAGGTTTAAGTCTAGTGATCAAGTATTTGACATAATTACGTTATGTTTAAGATTCCCAAACTTGTTACTTTAGAAAGCAAAGAAAGTGCACAGCCGGGAGGTATAATTACGTCACAAGAATGTCAAGAAAGCTGTGATTTGTGAAATCGATTAGGTCTAACAGCGAGTCTCAATTAATTTATGGTTTAACGTTGCTTCCAAGATGTTGTTGATTTTTTGCCACAAATACCTTGTTGTGAAAAGAGAAGCCTTCTGCAGTTCTCACCTTGAGCATCATTATCAATGATGATAGGTAACGAATTTTTAATTCTTCAAACTATACTTCTTAGGTTCCTGTTAAATTTTAAAGCTTTAATTGAAATTATTGACGCTCGATAACAGAGATGAACGGTAGGACGTCATAATAATCGCGTAGAGGAGAGGAAGATGGAAGCTGAGAAGTAAGTGGAGACTGAGGATGCATACGACTACATGGAATATACAGACAGTGAAAATGCGGGTAAATGGAGGATATATGGGTGTTTCGAGGTTCCCTACATAGAGCCTTGAAGAGCTAGGATGCTTTTCTTTCGAACGGTACAAAAGAATTTTTGGGGCGTGTGAGTATCTTCTGCGCTGTGATTTACCTATCTACTTTTTTCCGAAGATGATATTTGTATGTGAGGGATTGTTATTTACCTTGGAAATCAGTAGAACCTGGTAGTGCTAAGGTCTTATCTATCAGGTAGAGGAAAGGTTTGCAGCTTGTTATTACGACCTATATGCTGTAAGGTTCTTTTATGTTAAGTTGCTTGTATGGTTCTATGATAATAATGGTTTTAACATTCTCTTAATCTTTGAAGTCTTTGTCTCCTTTTTACTGTCCATTTGTTGGGTAGCACTATCTTGGCTTCTTATGGCTTCTTGGCGTCTTGGCTTCTTAGCATTGTCTTTGTTGGGTAGCAATCCTTGTTATCAATTGTACACAAAATCTTTCTATGAGCTTGTTCTAAAGCCAAATCTGAGCCATACAGGATTGTCTGTTACTTATTTATTACACCACAATAAAATCACTTAACGCATTTAAAGGATGTGAAGTAAAGGTTTTTCAGGTTCGATATATCAAAGATTATTTAAATGTTTTTTGTGGCTTAATAGTGAAGAAGAAGGGTAAATACTTTGGTGGATTATCCACAGTACAAAAGGTTATGTCCAGAAAAAGGATTCCATTATGTTCTCACAACTATGATATGTTAGAGAATAAGCAGCTTCGTTTCTCTCACCTAGCTCTGAGTGATAAATTTGTTGAGGCAAAATTGTTTTTTAGAAGACTTGGATATATTAAAGGATAATGACTAATCAGACCTAAATGGATGGAATTTTGTCTTTATTTATTTGTATTTTGATTGTGAAAATTCCTATATTATAATGACCTAAATGGATGGAATTTTGCCTTTATTTATTTGTATTCTGATTATGAAAATTCATAATATAGGGGGAAATACGTGGTTTGTTATGGTTTCAGAACTTTCCTATAGTTATTATTGCTTTTGATCATATTTATTTATGATCAATTCAAATTTTATTTATTTGTATTATGATTGTGAAAATTCATAACATAGGGCGAGCGATACGTGATTTGTTATGGTTCCAAAATTTTCCTATAGTTATTATTGCTTTTGCTCATATATATTTATGATCAATTCGAATTTTATTTATTTGTATTTTGATTGTGAAAATTCATAATATAGGGCTGGCTATAAGTGGTTTGTTATGGTTCCAGAACTTTCATATAGTTATTATTGCTTTTGCTTTTGCTCATATTTATTTATGATCAATTAGAATTCTAGTGACTCGTTGTTGTTTCATCAACCCCACCTTTGTTAGCCTTGAAGCAGCAAAAAAAACCTGACAAAAGCACCATTATCTATTAGAAACCCTCAACTAATTTAGGAGAGCTCATTTCCATATTATTAGATGATGTTTGCACTTAATTCCTAAGTAGTGCTAGAAACTATTTCTTGACAATCTTCTTTTGTTGTGTCATGTCCTACGTCAATTAACAAGATAAATAATAAGGCATGTTTCTAGCAGTACTGTGTAGTTCTAGGACTCTCACCGATAATTGCACCAATAATTGCAGGCCACTTCAGTTCCAAGCTTGAGTTTCATAGAGAGTTCTATTCATTTCGTTTAAAGTTCTTAAAAATTTAAAAAATATCAAGTTAAAGGAGCGGTTGATCACCTTACTCCTCATTCAAAGTTGAAAAATATCAAGTTAGAAGAGCGGTTGATCTCCCGAGTCCTCACTCACTAAAGTTTCTGAAATCAGCCCGGTCTAAAATCAGCGCGGCTCGGCCAATAGTGTCATAGAACGTGAATTCTGTTAGAATTCGATATTGCTACTGCTGAGAATCTTCTCGATTCACAATCAGTTAAAATGAGAGGGTTGAGACTAAAGAGGATCTAGGCACTTGTATTCCAATATATAAGAGCTTTTGCATAGTCTCTTAATATACCATAAATCACACGAATGAATAAGCAAATTAAAACTAGATGGCTAGTCAAATTAAAACTAAATGGCTAGTCAAATAATATTTGATCTTTTCATCTTTTGAAAAGGTAAACTGTATATATAAGTGAACAACCTAGGGTGGGACACATGGCTTGTATTTTATGAATTAGGACTTTTATTTACACAAAAAAAAATTCTTCAAAATTTTGTTTGCCAAAAGCTATTCCCAATTACAAAATGAGCTGTATTCCTCTTGCAATAGAAAATGGCAATGTCGGGGACATTGCCACCTTGTGGCTCTTAAGTTTGAGTGCTAGCCCTTACACTTTCATACTTAAGCCAAGCCATGCATACTTCTCGAACTAGGAGATAAATATATACTGCTCGTAGGGTCTGATATTTTCTAAGAAATCCACCTTCTGCTGCTTAGGGTTTCTGCACACATATTGTCCCATGGCTTAAGGCAAGGGAGATTTAATGCATCTGCAGTTGAACTGACCTTCACTGTCATGTGTTTTTATTGTGTGTTGAATTTGAAGCTTTCGTGTTATGAAGGTCGATTACACGAATTAATTCCTCCCATGTCAGGTTTCTTGCTCAGATGAGTATTCCACATAGTTTATTGTCCTTTTCTGTGAACCAACCAGCTTATTTTAGAAACCTCTTTAGTTTTGATTTTTCAAACCAGCTTATACCCAAAAATTTGGTATACTATGCTTTTTTAACTCATAAGCCATAAAACTATTTATATGGTTCATTAGGAATATTTTTGACCTTTTACCCTAGGGTTGCACAGATTCAGCTTCTACCATTCTAATATGTCATTGCTGCTTCAGCCACTTATAAGAAAGCATTCCACTGTGTTGCCCATCTTTAGACTAACTTTTATTAACACTAAAAGAAAAACCCGGAGACTTATAATTAAAAAAGGGTAAAAATGGGCAAAAATATAGAAATACGTGAAGTCATTTCAGCAATGACCAACAGTGTACGTCAACCTAACACTTTAGTTAACAATTTTAAATATTATCCCTTTTAATTTATATGGAAAACTAGCGCTGGTAGATGTATTGTTATTTATAAAAAACTTGAATTATTAAAGTACAAGTTTTTTTATCATTTGAAATAATGTACATTGATAATCAAACTAATGTAAATAGAGTAAATAGTTTTTATTGTAAATAATGTATATTTATAATGAAACTAATATAAATAGAGTAAAGAGTGTTTATTGTAGCTTTTATGTTTATAAATTTATATAAACATAGCAACAGTACCTTTATCTATATTTAATAAATTTCTATTTATTTTTTAAATGTTGTATTTCTATTTTTATTTTTATATAATGAC
Source organism: Pseudotsuga menziesii (assembly GCA_001517045.1). Lineage (NCBI taxonomy): Eukaryota > Viridiplantae > Streptophyta > Pinopsida > Pinales > Pinaceae > Pseudotsuga > Pseudotsuga menziesii. The sequence goes on along the minus strand of LPNX010655360.1, from coordinate 116,521 downwards.
TTTTTATATTTAAGTTTATTTTCGTGTTTTTATTTTTTAAATGTGGCATTTCTAGTTTTGTTTTTTATATAATGGCTTTTATATTAGAATTTTAAAATATAGTTTATTTTAGTGTTTTTTAATTATAAAAAGGTACTATTGTCTAAATATGATAATAAATTTATTAAATTTATTATGATGATATTTTTATTAAATCAAATCAATTTTGATTTATTAATTTTGAAAAGAGTAAGGATTCATATTTTTTTTTAAATTTTATTTATAAGTTTGAAAAGCTTTAAGTGAATTATTCTTAGATCACTGTAATTATGTTTGTACAAGACATTTTACAAGAAAGTGATAGTGACAACTTGTTATTATTTTAGAAATGTTCACTATTTTCCGTACATTTAATTAAATAGTAAAGATACATTTGATATTCTAAATTATGGTTCATCACTTACTTATAGTATCTTATTTTTTTCTTATCATTTAATTCTTTAATGCATCACAAGTTCTCTTTAAATTACAAGTGATTTTAACTAGAGTTTGAAGAAAACTTAGAAAGCCTCCTATCTCCCATGTACTTTGTTATGTCTGCGACAGAGGGGGTATATTATGTCCCGATGAATTTGTAGTAATTTAAAAAAAATATAGAAGTTAGACTAAAGTTATGTAATATTGTTTTATTATGTTCTTTTTTTAATTTGTTAAATGTCTATTTTTTTAGCTTGTTATTGGTCTGAGAAACATGGCGTTGGCTTAGATTTTTGTGCCCCAAGACCCGGCGGCGTGGCTGATATCAGCAATGTTATTATAATATTCCTCGTAAACAATACCTATTACAATACCTATATATCAGATTTCAAAATCCCTCCTTTAATATTTGGGTTTGCATATTTATTGATGTCTTACAGGATCCTGCAAATAGATCCGATGCATCTTGCTCGACTGCTGCACACTGACTCTACAATGCTTATAGGTTTCCACACCCAAAGCATTTTGCACATTAATTAGAATTTGTATTTTTTGGTTTAAATTGACCTGCCCCTATCTACATTTACCTGTGAAGATATTAAACGGCACTCATGCATGAGACTTGCATTTCTTGGTATATGAAGTGCCACCATAATCTACATTCTTGTTGTTGTTTCTTGTCACAGAAGCGTTCTTTCTGCTGCCACAATTTCATTCTAAATGAAAATATTTATTTATCCACGTGGAAGGGTTTAAGGACTGGTTCGGTTCAGCAAGCAAAAGTTTAACTCTTGAAATGCGGGTTTTGTGTTTTTTCAAGGTTTTTCATGATTCTTGTTTAAGGTTGTGTTTAATGCATCCTTTTGGGCTTCGACTCAGGCTCCTTTTAAATGGGACAGGAAAATTTCAGTTAGTTGCTCATTGTGAATGCTCTGTTATTTTGAAATTTGCTGATTCCGAGCTGTTTTGTTAAGATTGACCTATTTGCCCGACCATTTGCACCTATCGAATGACCGGCAACATCGGATGTGACCGCTCACGCGAGCCAGGTCGTCCGATCGGTGCAAATAGCCGTTTAAGTAGTTTACTCCGTTTTGTTAAGTGCCTTGTGAAAATGTGAGTTCCTAGACCTTTTCTTATTTCTGTTTCTCTTTTGTCCGATTGTTGCTTTAGGCTTTCTCATGTTGTTGGTTGTGGGTACAGTGAAGGCGGAGGTTGTTTTTTTCACTAGTTCGAGTGCAGTGACTGGCAGAGATTGCTTTCTTCACGGGTTCTTGTGTATGGTACTTTGGTTTGCTTGCTGGAGGTTTCTTCTATAAGGTATGTTAACCAATTCTCCTTCTTTATAGGTTTTGCAAATGAATAGTTTTAGTGTTGTGCTGATTTCTATTTCATGAAATTAGTATGCTATATTGTATAGCGTAGAGGTGAGCAGAGTCTTTCTAAAATACCATAGTTTGATTATTTCGGAAATACCATGGTTTTAAAATGATAATGAAAACTGCATTCTCCCCGGACCCGGACCCGACCCGATATCTAGTTCGCTTGGGAGGAACTAAAAAACTTGAAAAACAACACATGATACAAGGATAAAAATTGAACTTAACTCTGGATACCGGAACCTCTGTTTTAATTTTCACTACAAATTAATATGGCAATGGCTGTAATCCCTTCAATCTGTGCTGAATATTATTCCAATCTTTGATATAGTTATTGCTCTTTCCTTCCATCCACTACTCATAAATATGAGAACGATTGTGCTAATTTTCACACTAAGAGCTCCAAAATACTTAGCTATGGTTTCACATTTTCCTATCTTCTTAGGTTTGTAAACACAAACATAGGTTTGTAAACACGGACAGGCAGAATCTTCTTTGAAACCCTTGACCCAGTTTTAACTATCTAACTTCTTTACATTCTTCTATTAATATTGTTGTAAATTCCTGTTGTTTCAGAAAGAGGACTTCAATTTTTAAAACCTAAAACTCAAATTAGTTCATTTATTTCCATGTATTACATGTTTAGAGCACGATCCATTGATCTACCGGTCGATCTAAAAAACATCTCCTCTCCAAACGTGTTTTTTTGAGAAAGAATAATTGGGTTGGGTTCGTAGGCATATTCATCCACCGGTTTCGATAACTGTCATTTCTATTTAGGTAACTTGATAAAATCGCTTAGCGGAGCCACATATTTGATTGCATGCATGGGAGGGATGGCATTATGGAATAGAGTTATTAGTCTTACCTTATACCTACTACAACCGGCACTAGAACTGACATCACTCACTCCCTGCCATAGAACCTTCTCTTTATACCGAGACCCTACAACCATGGGATGGAGTCATGCCCTGAAGTCAGGATCCATATATTACAGTACGACACTATGATATGAACTTACCTTGTTCATACAAACCGCCTACCAGAAATACATATTTATTGACCCTATACCATGAGGGCTTTGGAGGGAATGCGAGAATGATAGTTTTTGGAGAGAAACTTTAAAACAATTAAGAGAATGATAGTTTTGAAGAGAAACCTTAAAATATATATTAATATATGTTTTTAAATTTTTAACAACCCCAATAGTGTAAACCATCGGAATTCAAAGGAATTTTGATCATTGAAAATAATTTGAATCATCATATGCTACAACAAGAGAGGTTCAATGAAGCAACTCTCATCAATTGAACACAGTCCTGGTCTCCATGAACTGCTTTTAGATCGAAAATACTGCCTGTAAGCCATTCGCATCTCAGGAGTGTCACAAATCCCCATTACTTTGGGTTTCAGCTCACCACTATCCCCGGATTGCTGGGCTTCCGCCAGCAGTATTTCCACACACTCCCCCGAATTCCTCATCTGATGTCATCGTTTTCAATTTCCAGGATACCATTTCATATTATTAAAATAGGGTAATGCAGCTGCTTCTCTTCGACAATCGGTTTTAATAACAGATACAAATGAAAGTTTTCAATAGTAATAAGCTTTGTTGCTTTTTTTTTATCTACTGAAAATAAATTAATAGTTGACAGATCTGACTCTTCTCCATATTAAGTTGTTGCTGCTATCGTAAACCTAATTTTTTTCAGGTTGTTAAATTTTCTATCTCCATGTCTATTTTTTTTAGTACTTTATATCACTTACAATGCACGATTCTATCCTATCGATATACACATAATTTACAAACTGATTGAACTTATCTGAGAATAAAACTTACATAAGGTGTGCCAGAAACTTAGGGATTAGTAATTCACCTTGACAGGGAGAAGCAGTCATGTGCTGACCAGTAATATCCTCCACCGTGACGGCGCAATGCGTTGCAATTTTAATCGTCTCATTTTCCCTTACTGATTGATCTGTCTTCATCTCCATGGTGTTGAGGAAACGTCCACCGCCTAGATAATCACCGACAGATCATTGTAACGATCAAAGAAAATCATATATTTATTAACAAAAGACAAAATTACAAGAGTGGGTGATAGCCAAAACCGAGCCGACTAAACTTGGGTTTAGGGCTCAGTAGATATTCAAATTTTCACTTTTACTTTTCACGCTGACCTCTTTACTTTTTCACCAGTCGGGTGAAACTTGTCTACGTCCGACTAGACAAGTTTACAAATTTTAGTCGGTCCTCCACTCGACCAAAATTACTTCGACTTACTTGTCCGACTAGTTTTTACCTCGACCACTTTTACTTCAACCAAGTCGGACCTTCGACCAAGTCGGACCTTCGACTAAGTCGGCTCTTCAACTAAGTCGGCTGCTTTAGTCGACTAACTCACCGACCACTCAATTCGGCTCTTCAACCACTCTAGTCGGCTCACTTTGGTCGAAATCTGCAGAATATGTTTCTTAGTCTAAAGACTTAAGAAATTACAAATGCTTTTCACTTGTGAGTAAACTGAAGTAAAATAGACACATTTACAAATCCAAATAACTTATGAGAAACATATGCCCAAATATGTAGGAAGACTTGAGTCGACCAATGTGCCGTAAAACTTGGAACTTTCACGCGGTGAGATTTTTATGGGTTCTTGTTCTTTTACTTATCAGTAATTGTAAAAGACTTTTACATAAGTAAATCTAGAAATATGTGCGGCCAAATAATCATGCATTCAACCACAAACTATTTCATATATTAACTATGCTGAAATAACAAAGTACTACAAACTTGTCGGTTACAAAATGGTCGGTCCAGACTTGTCTGTCCAGACTCGTCGGTCTACAGAGCTTCAGCTCGTCGATTAAATCACATGCACAGAAGCTTGAGCTTCGACTTCTCTTTCTCACCCGGAGTTCCTCTAGTGTCTATCTTCTGTTGTGTCTGTATTCCTGTGTAAACTGATTTACAAATTGCTTCTTCTATTTATAGACAATTTGAAAATTGTTGCTACATGGGCTGACTGACTTGCCATTAAAGACTATAATAACTATCTACCTAACAACTTAGCTTCTGAAATAAATTCGACTGGACTATGTTGCCTACTTGTGGACTTTTCCTTCTTATCAGACTGACAGAAAAGATCTCGACTTGTACAGACTCTGACAGAGTCGGCTGGAAGTCAAGTACAGATCTGTGAGTAATTACATTTTCCCAACACTCCCCCTTAATTATGAGTAGATGGGGATTTTTAAAACAAAATTTACAAAATGTTTCAGAGCTTAGACATGCCCTGTTTATGACAAAGTTCACTGTGGAGAACTTGTCATTCCAAGATAACTACGTAGATACTAGAATGTGTCCTTTGCCAATATCTTTGTGAAGATGTCGGCCAGTTGGTCTTCAGACCTGCAAAATTCCAAACAAATTTCCTTGTCGTTCACCAAATCTCTTATAAAATGAAACCTTGTGTCGATGTGCTTGGTTCTCTTATGAAACACATGATTCTTTGATAATGCTATGGCTGAATTGTTGTCACAGAAGATTGTTGTCGGTTCTTGATGGTTCTGAGACAAGTCTTTTAAGACTCTCCTCATCCAGACAACTTGACATGCAGCACTTGTTGTTGCAACATACTCTGCTTCAGCTGAAGATAGAGTTACTATGGGTTGTTTCTTTGAAGCCCATGAAACAACACCTGTACCAAAATGAAATGTGTACCCAGATGTGCTTTTCCTGTCATCTATGCTTCCTCCATTGTCACTGTCAGTGTAACCAATGAGTTTAAAATTTTCTGAGGTTGAATACATAATACCAAGGTCTTTTGTGCCACTCACATACCTCAGAATTCTTTTACCTGCTTTCCAATGTGAGTCTTTTGGTGACTCCATGAACCTTGAGATCAGAATTACACGATACATAATGTCTGGTCTTGTTGCTGTCAAATACATAAGGCTTCCAACAAGCCTTTTGAACAGCGTAGGATCTACAGTGGATCCTTCATCATCCTTGCTCAATTTTAAACCTGTTATCACTGGTATTGGGGCTGTCTTGTAGTTAGACATGTTAAACCTTTTTAAAAATTCACTTGCATACTTAGAATGTGATATAAAGATACCACTCTCAGACTGCTGAACTTCAATGCCCAGAAAAAACTTCATAAGCCCCATATCAGTCATTTCAAATTCACTTTCCATGACTGTTTTAAAATCTGCTATGCCATAATCACCAGTAAATATTAAATCATCTACATACAGGAAGACAATTAACATCTTACCTTGCTCATCGACTTTGGTGTACAAATTCGGTTCACTTTCACTTCTGTGAAATCCATTTTCAATGAGATAGGAATCAATACGACTGTACCAAGCTCTAGGAGCTTGCTTCAAACCATATAATGCCTTTTTCAGTCTGTACACTTTGTGCTCTTGACTTGGAACTTCATACCCTTGTGGCTGTTCCACATATACTTCCTCTTCTAGATAGCCATTTAAGAATGCTGACTTGACATCCATTTGATGAACATTCCATTTGTTTTGAGCAGCAATGGCCAAAACTGTTCTGACTGTATCCATGCATGCAACAGGTGCAAACGTTTCATTGAACTCGATGCCGGGTTGCTGTGTGAACCCTCTTGCTACCATTATTTCTTTGTGCTTTTGCACATTCCCATCAGCATCTTGCTTTGTCTTATAAATCCATTTGACACTGATTACATCTTTTTCTTTTGTTACATCGACCAATTCCCATGTTTGGTTCTTCTCAATGCATTCTATTTCTTCATCCATGGCTTGTGCCCATACTTCTTCTTCAACAGCTTCTTCAAATGTTAGTGGATCATATATAGGGGAAAATAATGCAAACAGAGAGAATGAGTTAGGTGTACCAGCTTCATATATCTCCCGCAGACTTCTTGTCTTCATCGGTTCTGTCGATGTCGACCTCGACGAAATGCTTGATGGAGTCTGCTGTCCTCTTGGTGTACTTGTCGGTGTAGCTTGAGCTGCTACTTTTGTCGATGGTCCTTGTGCTGAACCATGTCTTGGTGTCATGGGAGTCGATGGTGCTCCGACCGGTTGAATTACATGTGGTATTTGAACCACTTCCTCTTCCATATCATCATTGTCAATGTTCGACACAATCTTGACATTTATGTTGACGGTTCCATCCCATGATTCATTCTAAACAAATTGAACATCCCGACTGATAATCACTTTCCTTATGACAGGGTCATACAGCTTGTATGCTTTTGTGTCTTCTGAAAAGCCGACAAAAATACACTTCTGTCCCTTCTTGTCTAGCTTCCTTCTCAGCGCATCTGGAATATGAGCATATGCAACACAACCAAAAAATTTTAAATGGGAAACACTATGATTCATACCTGTCCATGCTTCTTGGGGAACCTTGTTCTTCACACTCTTTGTCGAACACCGGTTCATAATGTATACAGCAGTTGCGACTACTTCACCCCAATACTCATTTGACAAATGCTTGGTTGCCAACATGCTGCATGCCATCTCCATGATGGTTCTGTTCTTTCTTTCGGCTATGCCATTCTGCTGAGGTGTATATCGTGCAGTGAATTGTTCTTGTATGCCATGGGTCTTGCAAAAATTCAGAAATTCATTTGAAACATATTCACCTCCTCTGTCGGTCCTTAAGATCTTGATGCGGTGACTACTCTGGTTCTCCACGAGTGCCTTGAACTGCTGAAAATAACCAAATGCATTAGATTTGTGTTTCAAGAAATATACCCATGTCTTTCTTGAGTAGTCATCAATAAATGTTAGAAAATACTTGCAGCCACCAATGGATGATGTCTGCATTGGACCACAGATGTCAGAGTGCACAATTTCAAGTGGTGTGCGTGCTCTATAGGACTTTCCGACTGGAAATGTCTCTCTGTGCTGCTTGCCAAAAATGTAGCCTTCACAAACCCCCTCTAGTCTGTCGATCAATGGTAATCCCTTTACCATATTCTTTGTGTGCAGTAGCTTCATCCCACCAAGATTCAGATGTCCAAATCTGAAATGCCACAACCAGGATTCATCCTGAACTTCTGTTTGAAATGCAGCTTGCAAATTAGCGCTGCAATTTTCTCTCTTGTCGAGAATCTTGACTGTTTCTTCACTTTCTGCCTTAAATGTAGCTCCTGTCTTTGTCTTCCCTTTTATGTCGGGAACTATCCTCAATGGAAATAAGCGGTTGCTTGTCATTGGCACTTTTGCTATCAGCTGGTCGCTTGGACGCTTGTCTTTGATCACACAGTGTTCATCTTCCATGTAGACTCTATAGCCTTTTTGTAACAACTGTCCAATGCTTAACAGGTTATGTTTCAGACCTTCGACATGATAGATATCAGGGATATACTTACTCTCCCCCTGTTTGGTTAGAATATCAACAGTGCCTTTTCCTAAGATAGTAACTTGGACATTGTTTGCAAGTGTAACATCAGTTTTAACTGAAGTGTCTAGACTGGAAAATAGATATAAATTACCAGTCATGTGGTTGCTGCATCCTGAGTCTAAGTACCATATGTCATGTGTACTTTCTTGAACATCATTGCATTCAAGTAGAGATGTCGATGCCATTAACATTGCACCTGTCGAAGTGCTGGTGCTAGTCGATTGACTTGGGCTTTGCCTTCCTTGGTCATATTGCTTCTTCCTGCATTCATATGCATAATGACCAAACTTCTTACAATAATGACATTGAATTTTTGATTTATCAAACCTCTGGCAACTTGGCTAACTTGGGTTCTGGTTATCTCCTCTGCCACCGACATTTCAAAGGACTTCTGCCTCGTCCTCCTCTTGAAGAACTTCTTCCTCTGCCTCTGAAGTTGTTTCTCCCCTGCCTCTACCACGGCTTATGGATGACTGTGCTGCAAATGCACCTTCCAATGATGTCTATGATCTGCTGATTCTGTGTTCATGATTGATGAGTGAAGCTTGCAGCTCATCAATGGTAAATGTCAACATGTTTGTGTGTTCCTATAAGGTCACAACCAAATTTTCAAATCTTGGGGGAAGACTTCTGAGAATTTTTTCAACAACCCTTTGGTCTGATACGGGTTCTCCATGAGATTTCAGTTGGTTTATCAACCCAACAACTCTGGTGTAGAATGTGTCTACATTCTCTGAATCTTTCATGTACAGAGATTCAAAATCTTTTCTCAGAATCTGCAGCTTGGATGTCTTTACCTTATCCAAACCTTGATAGGTTGTCTCCAATGTATCCCATGCTTCCTTGGCATTAGTCGATGCTACTATTCTTGGGAGTATGCTCTCATGCATAGCTTGATGTATGAAAAATAGTGCTTTTCCATCTCTCTTCCTCTGTTCTCTCAAGACATCTTTCTGAGCCTGTGTGAGATTGTTATATGCTGTCATGTCTGTTGGTTCTGCATAACCATGCTGGACTATCTCCCACACATCTTGACCTCTGAATAAATCCTTCATTGTTAAAGACCAATATTCATAATTCTTTCCTGTAACACTTGGAGGTTTTAATGAACCAGAAGTGGAAGCCATTTTTAATTTTTTTAATTAACTTTCCTTAGAAAATTAATTACCACTTTTAAGACAATATTTCTTTCCTAAAATCTTGGGATGATATAAACCTTGCTATATAACCAAGCTCTGATACCAGATAGCCAAAACCGAGCGGACTAAACTTGGGTTTAGGGCTCAGTAGATATTCAAATTTTCACTTTTACTTTTCACGCCAACCTCTTTACTTTTTCACCAGTCGGGTGAAACTTTTCTATGTCCGACTAGACAAGTTTACAAATTTTAGTCGGTCCTCCACTCAACCAAAATTACTTTGACTTACTTGTCCGACCGGATTTTACCTCGACCACTTTTACTTCGACCAAGTCGGACCTTCGACCAAGTCGGACCTTCGACTAAGTCGGCTCTTCGAATAAGTCGGCTACTTTAGTCGACTGACTCACCGACCACTCAAGTCGGCTCTTCGACCACTCTAGTCGGCTCACTTTGGTCGAAATCTGCAGAATATGTTTCTTAGTCTAAAGACTTAAGAAATTACAAATGCTTTTCACCTGTGAGTAAAATGAAGTAAAATAGACACATTTACAAATCCAAATAACTTATGAGAAACATATGCCCAAATATGTAGGAAGACTTGAGTCGACCAATATGCCGTAAAACTTGGAACTTTCACGCGGTGATATTTTTATGGGTTCTTGTTCTTTTACTTATCAGTAATTGTAAAATACTTTACAGAAGTAAATCTAGAAATATGTGCGGCCAAATAATCATGCATTCAACCACAAACTATTTCATATATTAACTATGCTAAAATAACAAAGTACTACAAACTTGTCGGTTACAAAATGGTCGGTCCAGACTTGTCCGTCCAGACTCATCGGTCTATAGAGTTTCAACTCGTCGATTAAATCACATGCACAGAAGCTTGAGCTTCGACTTCTCTTTCTCACCCGGAGTTCCTCTAGTGTCTATCTTCTGTTGTGTCTGTATTCCTGTGTAAACTGATTTACAAATTGCTTCTTCTATTTATAGACAATTTGAAAATTGCTGCTACATGGGCTGACTGACTTGCCATTAAAGACTGTAATAACTATCTACCTAACAACTTAGCTTCTGAAATAAATTCGACTGGACTATGTTTCCTACTTGTGGACTTTTCCTTCTTGTCAAACTGACAGACAAGATATCGACTCGGCTGGAAGTCAAGTACAGATCTGCGAGTAATTACATTTTCCCAATAGTGGGAACGATAATAACATGTGTGTTCTAATGATTAATAAAAAGAACAAAATTCATATTTTTATCATGTACTAATTCAGTAAGAATTGAGAGTTTTACTTCTGATTCAATAACAGTTGGGAGCAAAGACAATTCTTAAAAAAAAAAAAAATCCAATTGGCTTTTTTCAATAGAAACCAACTTCAGATTAAAAAGCCAAATTCACAAATCTTTTTAGTTGACACCCAAATTTCCAAAAAGGTCTTGTACTCTTCAATTTGATTTAATTCAGTACTAGTTGACAGTTTCACTTCTGATTCAATAAGAGTTGGGAGTTTCACTTCCTTGAGGTGAAGAGGTATACTGAGTACCGACCCTGATTCAATAAGAGTTGGGAGTTTCACTTCTTTGAGTTGAAGAGCTATTTGGAGAAACGATCCTAGTAACGCAAGTACCTTTGCAACATTGATTGAAACCTACATGACGCTTTCAATCCCTATGAGGACAGATCAAAGTGGGTGCAATTGGATCTCCCTCGGGCTCCTGCATTACATAGAAGAAATGATATTAGATGGCATCTAAATAATAATGATGAAGAAAGGAAGAATAGCAAAGTCGCGTTACATAGAAGAAACGATATTAGATGACATCTAAATAATAATGATGAAGAAAGGAAGAATAGCAAAGTCGCCATAAGTGTTATCTCTTACCAAATGAAGCTTTCCGCGTAGTTGGAAATGCTCAAGGTTAGGCAGCCTCGAGAGCGGGCTGAGAAGAGGAATAACAACCCCTTTTCGGTTAAAATAAAGTGCATACCCAAAACATTCCATCGTAAGCACTTTCAATGATCTCAAGATTCCCAATGCCTCAAAAAATCTGTCCACAGAGAAATTGCGTCTCCATGAAAGGCCAGGTATAAAACAAAGACAACTCATTCAAATTACTTCCAAAGGGAAAGTCTAGTCCGCTAATCAATGAGGAAAACTCATAAAAATCCGTTCCATTCACTCTGAGGTCCTGTGCGATTGTGTCCATAGTTTTAATATTAATATTAGGGCAATTAACTGTCAAATATTCCGATGTCGGTGTTTGAGCATGCAAAAATAAATCATTTGTCAATTCTAAAACAAAGCGGGCTAAAGAATCATCTGTCAATTCTGTGAAGATGAGCCTGAAGTTAGTGAGATGCTTGAATCCATGGAAATTGGTTGGAAAAGTCGTGAGGATACAACCGCATAGTGTGAGCTTATTAAGACGACTACAAGAGAAAAGAGCAGTGGGCGGGGTTTTCCATTAGTGTGAAAAATGGATAAAGCTGATAAGTTCAACATTCTTCTGGGAAACACACTGCATGGATCTCGATAGATTGATTAATAATAGCATGTGTTCTAATGATTAATAAGATTTAAAAGAATGATAGTTTTTGGAGAGAAACTTTAAAAGAATTAAGAGAATGATAGTTTTGGAGAGAAACCTTAAAATCTATATTAATATATGTTTTTAAATTTTGAACAACCCCAATAGTGTAAACCATCAAAATTCAAAGGAATTTTGATCATTGAAAATAATTTGAATCATCATATGCTACAACAAGAGAGGCTCAATGAAGCAACTCTCATTAATTGAACACAGTCTTGGTCTCCATGAACTGCTTTTAGATCGAAAATACTGCCTGTAAGCCATTCACATCTCAGGAGTGTCACAAATCCCCATTACTTTGGGCTTCAGCTCACCACTATCCCCGGATTACTGGGCTTCCGCCAGCAGTAATTCCACACACTCCCCCGAATTTCTCATCTGATGTCATCGTTTTCAATTTCCAAAGGATATACCGACCCGCCATGCGCAACTTTTAATTTCTTTGAAATGGAGATCAGTTCCGAAGCCAGAGATAACCAATCTTGGTTTTGTAGTGCGGAGAAAGGAAGAAGAAAGTAAATACCACCCCTCCTAAGCTCCTCTTCAGGTGGAAGCGGGTGGGGGTCACAGACCTAGAGACCATGAGAGCTGCAAATAAAATGATTGGGATGGCGGAGCAGGAGGTCTTTTACTCTCACCGACACCACAAATTGATAAGCAAACCCGTTCAATTGCTGTACTCGGATGCAGTCTCTAGCAGTCTCGTAATCAGGTGCCCTCGCACAAGAAGCCAGCAATCCCATCACTATAGAGCTTCTTTTTCAAGATGAAACCCTAAATCTGGAGTAATTTTTTCCGATTTTTTGTATTTGCTGTCAGGGTTTCTTTGTATCTATCAAATTGAATTGGATTTGGGCTGCCAAAAGTTGAATGAACCGAGCTTCTAACACATGTAGCTCCAAATATTTCTATAAAAGATGAAAGAGCACCATCAGCAAGAATCAGAAAATGATCACCTGTTTATCCTGGACCGTATACTTACAGATCGAAAACACTACGCAAGACCGGTGATCAAAATGTATTAATGTAAGATCAAGTCGATAAATCGGAAGAAACGAAGGTTGAATGCAAATCATACGTGCTTAAAAAATATTGGAGACAGCATTGAGATTTGAATCCATTGATCAGTTTGTTGTGGGTATGAGTTTTTATAGTTTGGCATGCACGAAGCTGTAACCAGTTTGGCGTGCCTATCATAAATTTCTTGTAATGAGAAAAGGCCATTGCGGCTGATAGTTTCAATACGATGACCTTTGGACGACTGAGTTTTGGAGTGGGACTGCTTGCATAATTCAATGTAAACTATACACGTGGATACAGTTTTGTGAATAATTATTGAATGGAATTAGTAGCATTTCCAACCGTTGATTGATATATATGTTATTCAATGGCCTTATATGGCCTCTTCAATGGACTTGTATATTAAGTCCAAATAATGTGCCCTCCACACACATACATATATTTGTATATTTGCACCGTTCAATGGCCTTGTAGATTAAATCAAAATAATGTGCCCGACATACATACATACATATATATATATATGCCCATTCAATGGCCTTGTAGATTAAGTTAAAATAATATGCCCCATATATATATTGTACGCCCGTTCAATGGCCTTTTAGATTAAGTCCAAATGATGTACTAAATCTATGTTACATATATTGGCTTATAGATTGAGTTCAAATGNATGGCCTTTTAGATTAAGTCCAAATGATGTACTAAATCTATGTTACATATATTGGCTTATAGATTAAGTTCAAATGATGTGCCAAATTACTAATACTTTCATCCTAGATTGT
>LPNX010655360.1:82853-95164 GCA_001517045.1 Pseudotsuga menziesii | reverse complement strand
TCCATTGAAGATGGCTTGGTAAATGGTGCAGAGGGTGTTTTCAAATATTATACACAAATACCTACTGATATTGTCTGGATTGAATTCTCAGATGAAAAAGTAGGTGTACTAGCATGAGCTAGCATGCAACATCTTTATACACCCTCTATCATGTCCAGGTGGACACCTATAAAAAGAATCACATTACATATAGTACTTTACAACAAAAGGAATATCATGCGAGCACAATTTCCAATTCAACTAGCATGTGCACGAACAATCCATAGAGCACAAGGGTTGACATTGGATAGCCTTGGCATTCGATCCAAAAGGAATTAGAAGACATGGGCTCATTTACACTACACTTTCTTGTGTGAAAGATATCAACTGTCTCTATATTTTAAACAAATTAGAGGAAAAAAATTTCATGACCTCTACAAAAGTCACTACTGAAATAAACAGATTAAAAAACCATGCAGTTTGGAAGTTTGAATATGGACTGAATTCAATGCTGACTACTAGGCATCTACTTATTTATTCACTAAACACACGTAGTCTGCTTCTGTACATTGATGATGTTGCAAATGACCATGAACTAATGCAAGCAGACATTTTATGCTTACAAGAAACACACATGCATAAACATGCCAAAATAAAAATTCTTTCAGAAAAATTCAATAGTGTATTGGCATCTTCGGTGCATGGAATCCTTACACTGATAAACAAAGACATCGATTTGATTGATACAAAAAGATATCCAGAAAAAAACGTTGAGGCAATTTTCGTTAGACTCAAGTTTGCTAATAACATTCTAAACCTTGTTAACATTTATAATAAACCATGTGGCAGGGTTGAGACTATCCTTTGTATTTTGGATTGCATTTTGTCAGAAAAGAGAACCAATGCACAAGTTGTGGTCACTGGTGACTTCAACATTGACATGTTGAAGGAAACACCATCAAAAAATAAATTGCAATCATTTATGAAAATGAAAGGTCTAAGATTGAAAACAACAAAACCAACGACTAGTGTTGGTTCAATGCTCGACCACTTTTGGACAAACCTGGATGATGATGTTCTTGCATTTAATGTTTCATATGCTTATTGGACAGACCACTATATGACCTTCCTGTCAATATCTGCAAAAAATAGCTGATTCATTTCATTTTTATGACACTTTATTGTTAAATGCTAATGGCTTTCCATATACTTTTCCTATTTTCTATTGCGATAGCCTTAACAATATTGATATGAATACTAGACTATTTCTAGCACCCTTCATTACACCCCTCAACATTATAAATACTAATAGCAAAGATAATAAACTATTTGATTATTACAAACACAATTGAAAAAAAAGAGTTACCAAGATATTTGGACATGTGTTGCTGTAGATGTTATCGGTTGCATACAACTCCCAATATTGGAACAACCCTCTCACCCTTAATCAAAGTGACTGTATTTGACTTCTTTCAGATTAGTTGGAAATGCTACTAAGTGTTGAGTTGGAAGTGCTACCAAGTGTTTGTTTGGCTTAGGTTTTGCCTCAGATGATTGAGGAAACTCCTCTTAGTGTTAAACAAGCTCTAAGTGTGAACCAACACCTGGTTGTAATTTGTTTTTACACTTGACCTCAACTGCAAATATACACACAAACATTGTGATTCACCCACACTGAACAAACATGTTCTAGATGAACTTAAACGTCGTGGGGCATTAAGAGTTTGCCTGAGAATATGAATTTAACGTTTTGACATACCGGATATGCACGTGGAGGCATGGCACATATATGAAGCGGATGACGAAGGAACTGAGTTTGTATGTCGCCCAAAAAACTTTTCTTTGCCAAAGATAATGTCTCATTCTTCTTCCTTCTAGTGGATGATTAGCTCCCCATGTCTATCGCAGCCCTCTGGATTCTTTAAATAATCATAACGATCATCGTCATTTTGCACAACGAGGAGTAGGAGGAGACGAGACGAAAGAGAGGGAGGCAGGCGGGAAGGCGGGGAGGTAGTGAAGGAGGTCGAGGGTTCGATTCTGGGTAGTTGCCATGTCTGCAGCAGTCCGTGGGAAGCGTCTACTGCCTTTCGAGGATGTCCACGGATCGCCTCCCGTTGTTTCCAGAAGACTGCGTTACACCTCCTCCCTTTCTCCTTCAGATAATATGTCCAGGCTCATAGCCCTATTTCGGGCCATGGATCCCTAGGTTGGTAATCTTTTCATTGAATTGCCTGTGCTTTCTTTATAATTTCTTTACAATTGCTGTAAATTTAACCCTCTTGCCCACTCTACGGGCTTTCCTTGATGTGATTACCCTCCTTGGTTATGCCATGATCACATCTTGATTGAAATTTGATAGGGTTTGAGTTTTTAACGGCCTTCTAAACCTACTTGCCAAGTTTGAAGGGTACTCAACAAGTATTGCATTTATTTGTTTTAACCAAGGGAAACTTAAAATGGTTTATTCCATCCGGTTGCTAATTTGCAATTTTGCACTATCATTTCCAGCAACATTTCTTTAAATTATGGAGGGCCAAATCTTAGTAAAATGTGTGCCTCTTATTTTCATTTCCAAGCGGCAGTTGATCTGCTTATAAGGATCATGCAAACTGTTAATTAATTTAGTTATTTTTCATTGTCTAATTTATTGGGGGTAAAGTGAGTTATTCTCTGTTAAGATGGTTTAGGTACTAGGAAATTCCCCATAGATTGTTCACTATCTTGAGTACACTATTGTTATTTCTTAACAAGTTTCTTCCCGGGTCTTTATCTCTGTAGTCAGATTCCACTGCAGTTTGTTTGTGGTAGAGTTGTCTTGTATGGACATTTTCGATACGTTTGATAGTTTGATTTCCATTAAGAGTTACCATTATAGCATTCAATGTAAGCTATGCCCACATACAGTCAGTAGATTTGTCCAGAATTAGTTGTTAGTTAGATTACCATTAAGATATATGATTATAACATTTATTGTAAGCCAGGCTCTAATGCCATCAAAAGATCTATACAGACTTGTTTTATTGGAAAATGTATTCCTCTTCCTTAAATATCAGTTGCTTTGTATGGTTGTCTTCAAATTATTGTGTGACTAAAAATTGGAGGAAGAAATGATGAAGAGTTATAGGAATGCAGGAATAGGGAAAATAGATTTTCCATATCCATTTTGTCATTTTTAACTGATGAGCAATTGGGAGATGGAGCATAAATCCCTTTCATAGATATACTCTGCTGCAATAGAAAATAGGCCCAGTTTGTTTTTTATTATGAAAACTAGCCCGGTGCCTGGTGCCTGGCCCGGTGTTTTTTAATAAAAATGATGTGTCAGCTCCTAAATGAATTTTGCCAATTTATTGTGAAGGCTTATAGATGCTTAAAATAATCAAGCGAAAGCTTATTCCTTGGATAAGAATTTTGATAAGCTTCTGGAATTCATACAATTTTGTATGAAATAATGAAACAACACACTGTCCAAGAATTTTTATTATCTTCTTGAATTCTAAATATTTTGTTTCTAAAATACTATTGTCCAGAAATGCAACAAATTTTAGCATATGATTCTTACTGATATCAAGCACTCTGCTCCACATGTAGCTTTTCTATCTGCGAGTTCATTCTACATTTATACCCCATGGTAGGGGGTGACACAAGCATTTGATCAAGCTCTGTGCAGTGTATCAGGACCATCTTGTGGAAATGTATTGTCAAAATGCCTTACAATTTTTGGGCTGGTCTGCACCAATAAAATATGCATCTTCCAAATTGCTCCTAAAATTGATATCTAAACTCTTGTGAAGGGATGTAATCTGGAGTGGTTTATGATCTGCGAATCTTGATAACGAAGGCAAAGAGACCAGAATAAACCAAAAATATTTTTTTAAGAAAATAA
Source organism: Pseudotsuga menziesii (assembly GCA_001517045.1). Taxonomy (NCBI): domain Eukaryota; kingdom Viridiplantae; phylum Streptophyta; class Pinopsida; order Pinales; family Pinaceae; genus Pseudotsuga; species Pseudotsuga menziesii. The sequence goes on along the minus strand of LPNX010655360.1, from coordinate 91,296 downwards.
TTGAAATTGGGTGGCCAAGGGCAGTAAGGCACTTCATATAAATACATAACATAGAAGGTTTTGTAGAGTTGATTGACAATTCAGCAGACTGCACTTATAATCATTGGAAAAGAAACACCAGAGACTGCCAACCAATTAGGTGAAAAAATAATTATTGTTAGATTTCATCCAAATACAGATGTTCAAGCAGTTATGGACAGTCAAGGAAATGAAATATTCTCAGAGATTGATAGATGTTATCAAAACTAAGACATTGATCTATTAATTCTTTAGCCATAGGAGCACCTCATGTAAAATGTGAAATGTTTTGCTCGCGATATTTAGTTTGATGTTGGAAATGCAATTGTTTATCGACAGTATATAGTAGTATGAGGATGGATGTAGAACCTACAAGAGTTGATTTGGCTTTTATCACATTAAATGATGTTGATGAAGCTTGTGTTTTTGTTTATTTGAAATTTACATGAGCTATTGGACCATTGCATCTCGAACCTCTGTAATTTGCATCATGGGAGTAGTCATCTCACTTCAATAGACTATTATGAGTGTATAGACCTTAATACGATTTGTAGGAGATGAATTTTATGGGTACTTAGTATCCATGAGTGAATTTAACTTAAGCTAGAAATCCTACCCAAGATTTGTATACATTTTTTAACCCTTCTTTGTTTTTATGCTATCAGCTTGTTGCTATTTTTTCCCGTCTCTTTTACATTGTTTCTTTTCTTTATACTATTTAACAATATTAGCTGCATCTGATTTTTCTGCCACTTTGTACATGTGCAGCTTTCGAAACGCCAGTCTAAAATTGCAACTAAAAACTACAAACAAAACAACTTCTGCATGTTGCAAAATACACTGAAAATGGCATCAGAAGCAAATAACCCAGTAATAGAAAAAAGTTCCTTGCCTCTCCATGACACAATAGAAACAATACCGACACCAAACAAGCTGACGATGGAGACAACCTCAACTGCTGAAAGTCCAAAAAGGTATGCACGTATTTTAGTTCTAATTGCTTTTTGCACCATTTTGAACACATGAAACTTCTTCACCTTCTTTTAGAATCTTCTATTAAAAATACAACAGAATAGAACTTTTGCATTGACAAATACTTTCTTAAACTTGATCTAAGTTTCAAAATAGTTGCTATTGATTCCTGCTAATTGCTTTTTTCCCATTTCTTTATCTATGGTAATAGCAGACTAAGACAAACCCCTGCAGAACTAGCTACTATTATCGAGCTGTGCACAACAACAACAAAGATTGTTTTTGAAGGAGACATCTTAGCTGTATATGGCCCTGCACATAACAAAATCCAAACCTCCCCTGCAAAGGCGCAAATACTGCATGCAGACTTTTTTGATAGATATGGTCTAATGAAAATTACAACTGGGATAAATGACAACTTGATCAAGCGCTTTGGTACCTATTTCTCAACCAACAAAAGTCTAAGAATCACTCGATTTGGACTCAAGAAAAAAGGGCAATATGATAGAGGTGATGCTAAGTACTCAATAGTCATATTCCCACATACAATAGTTGAGACAATTGATCAAGTCTGTAAAGTCAGGAAACTAGCTCCAGATTCGACAATTGCTGATTTGTTGTCATCGAACGAGTCCTACTCTGTTGGCTCTGTTTCAGCTATTGTCGTTGCATGTGAATACAACAACAGACAGTTTGATTTTTATATCAAAGATGGTGAAACAGCTAATGATCATGCCACTGTAAATATCTCACGTCCATAGATAATGTCTTTTGAAATTTTGTTTTTATTTAAAATCAAACAAACCTTTCACTGTTTCATATAAACAAGTAAAAGGAAAAAAAACACACAAATACCTTCAACATTTTCCAATTGCAACATATGCTCACTGTCTGTTGTCTTTTGCTATTGCAGCTTCAGGTCAACGAAGGATACAAAGATTTGTTTTTGCAAATTCAAGAACATCTTGCATGCGACAATCCTCCACTCTACTTGTTTAAGAACATTGTCTAGAATGAAACCAAAGGAAGCCACATGTTCAGGACTTGTGCAGCCACCTTCATTGATCCTCTTAATGATGACTATGCAATTCATAGTTTGGTGCCAATCATTGACTCAAAGACATAGGTTTGTTGCAAAATTGCTCCTTTCTCATGGCATCAACAGTGAAAAAAAAACACATTTTACTTTGCTGCAAAGTAGATCCATTGCTTAACACCCTTTTCTTTTTTTTAAAGGAAATCTCTCCTAGTATAGTGTATGAATTTTAAATGATAAAATAAAATTTAATGTTTAAAAAACCTGTTGGTTCTTGTTACTTTTAAAAATATAAATCTTAGTAAATAATATTAAATAAATTCAATAAATTTATATTATATTTTCATTATTTTAATTTATAGTATATTTTATAGATATTTTAAAAATATTATGAAATTTTGGATAATTATTTGATAGAATATTGTAATTATATTGATTTGAAACAAATGATATTTTAATTATATTATAATTAACTTTACAAATCTTAATTTTATTTATTATATTTTTTTTAAATAATATCTATAACAAAAAATTTAAAATAAAATTACAAAAATTTAATAAAAAAACATAATAAATATATTGATTAAACCAAACACACATAGTGACAAATACCTCCCCACAATAGGACCCCAACTTCACACTTATAGAAAAATGGACTTTCAATACCAATCAATTTTGCAAAAAAACAAGACCCACAATCAAATGTACAAATAATTTCACCTACAGCTCAAGCCAAACCCGTGAACTTTCAGCTGCAAGTTCTTCCTTCTATTGCTGCTTCCATATCTGTTCGTTTTCTAAAAAATTCATTTGAAGGTCCAACTACATAGAATAACAGCTAGAAATTAAACTTGTTTCTCTAGGATCATGCCCAGCCTAAATTGTAATAATATATGTGCCCTGTCTATAATCATTGATAAATTCGATGACCAACAAAATAAATATAAATTAAAAGAAAAACACAATTTGTATAAGAAAAAAACTAAAAGAATGAAACAAATGTTGTTCTAACCCTTCATAGCCATCCTATACTGATCTCAATCTACCATATGATGCTTGCATGTATGGTCAGAACCCATCCTGAATTGTAATAATATAACTGCTATGTCTGTAATCATTGATAAATTCAAGGACTAGCAAAATAAATATAAATTAAAAGAGAAACACAATTTGTATAAGAAAAAAACTAAAAGAATGAAACAAACGTTGTTCTAACCCTTCATGTAGCCTTCCTATATTGATCTCAATCTACCATATGATGCTTGTATGTATGGTCAGAAAGGTCTCCACATCATAAACATGTGAAATTTGTGCCTCAGGATTTCCTTTTACAGCAGGTCCATGAAACTATTGATATATTGGGAAGAGGTAATAATATTATGGGTGCAGATGCAGAGCAGACGCTCCAAATCATCCACACAAACTTTTTTTTTTTGACACACAGGGTACCCATGGAGCAAGTCAAGGACTTTCCTAAGTCCATGCAGCGCTAGGTGGTTAGTGTACCACAAGCATGGGTTCGACTATTTCGCCGGCTAGCTAGAGTCGTAGTGTGCTATTATGATCAGCACCCTCCTCCACCTCAGGCTTAGAGACCTGGGTGTATATGTTTTGTATGACCATGTAGTATGTTTTGGTGGCTTGAAAGCCCTAATTTTGTATATGACACTTATGTATTATGACGTCACTTTTTGGATTTTAATGAAATTTTTTTTATGATGATCGATTTTTATTATATTTACATGTGTGTAAAATGTGTTTGTGATATGCTTATGGTCTATGAAACAAATTCCAATCTAACACATAGTTAGCATATGAGTCAGCAACTTGATTAAAATTTATTGGAACATGAATGTATATTATACTCTCAAATTGTCGTTCTAGTAATCTAACATGTAAGAATCTTTGTAATATTGTCGGATCCCTAATGCGATACAAGCCATTAAGTTGTGAAACCACTAACTGTGAATCAAGATGTACCTCAAGAGAATGAACACCATGTGAAATGACATCATGTAATAATTCAATGATGCACTATATTCAGCAACATTGTTTGAAGAAGACCGTAAACATACACCTCTTGAAAACAATACTTAACTCGTGGGACTATAGATCACCCAAGTAGCCGAAGCTGAGTTTTGAGTGTGGCGACTAGCACCATCAACGAATCCTATGTAAACGAAATACTCCATCGACATTTGCCATAAGAAACGAAAGCTTATCAACAAACCCGATCACCATAAGAAAACCTAACTATGCAATGCAAAATTGTATAATAATATACAAAAATAAGCCATGGCTGAAGATCATGCATAGTATTTTTTCAGATAGAGCCCATTTCGAGGCTCCGCCAAGGCTGTCCCTTCATAATCAACTGGCTCATAGGCGCCTTTCTCTAAGACTCGTTTAACCACGTAAGGACCATGCCACATGGGATTAAATTTCCCTGCCCCCAAGGGTTCTTTAGCTTGATCCCATAAAAGGACCAAGTCACCTTCACTAAAGTTCCTCAGATGGACATACTTATCATATCGGACCTTAACGTGACGCTTGTTAACCTCTAAAGCCACTAAGGCATCTCGGCACTGCTCTAAGTGGAACAAACGTTCTTCCAAGATGGAAGTGTCTGGTAAAAGCTCCATATCTAGCTTCAGAGAAGGGATTTCACATTCAACTGGAAAAACTGACTCCACCCCATGCACAAGATGATAGGGAGAAAAACTAGTGGCAGTCTTAACTGCGGCTGTATAGGCCCACAAAGAAGGATACAACATGATATGCCAATTAGTCTTTCTATGAGTGATGGTTCATTGGAGAATAGACTTAAGTGATTTGTTCATTGCTTCAACTTGTCCATTTGCTTGAGGGTAGTAATAAGAGGAGTGCTCTTTCTTATACCTTAACTTGGAAGCTAACTCTTCCATCATTTTGTTCTGAAAGTTCCTACCATTGTTAGTGACAAGATCTTTTGGAATGCCAAACTGGGTGATAATCTGGTTGAAAACAAAATGCACAGCTGTCTTAGCGTCGGATTTAATTGTGGACATAGCCTCTTCCCATTTAGTAAAGTAATCGATAGCCACAACAATATGATGATGCCCCCCAGCTGAAGCTAGGTTGCAATCCATAAAATCAAGCCCCCACTTGGTGAAGGGACCAGCAGTGATAATAGGATGTAATAGGGCTGGACACAAGCGCATATTACGTGCAAAATCCTGGAAAGGGTGGCACTTCTTGACAACATTAACACAATCTTTGAAGATAGACGGCCAAAAATAGACCTCTCTCAATATTTTTTGGGTTGTAGAAAGCCCAGATAAATAACCACCACACGCCCCTCCATGGAAATCATTAAGCACAACCTCAACCTCATCATGGGTTAAACAACGACGTAAAATGGAATCTACCCCATGGGGGTACAAAGTGTTATCCACTATAAGGTAGTTCTTAGCTACATGACTTAATTGTCGTCGCTCATCCCATGAGAGGTGAGTAGGGACCTTCAATGTTTTCAAATACACGACGATATCCCCATACCAAGGTTCCATAGTTGAGATGAGGAATATATGCTCATCAACAAAAGTATCCTCATAAACCTCCTCTTCCTCCAAATTTGGGAAATATGATATGAGCTCCGCAAATATTAATGATTTCTTCGATTTTGCTTAAATGAATTCAAGATCAAACTCTTGCAAAATCACAATCCATTTATTATATTTTCCCCCAATCATCCTTCTAGTGAGGACGGACTAAAATGGGTTGATATGAGCTACAACCAAAGTTTGACGAAGGAGAATGTAATGTCTCAAATGATAAACCGCATGAACGGTGTCCAAGGCTATCTCCTCCACATGGGAATAGCGAAGTTCCACATCTATAAGGTTTCAGCTCAAATAATATATGACATGCTCATGGAGCTCCACATCCTCTTGAACCAAAACCATACCAACCGTCTCCTGAGACGTGGCCACATAAATAAAGAAATCACGGCTATAGTCTAGTGGACTAAGCACAGGGGTCATTACTAAGGCTTGCTTAAGAGCATCAAAAGACTCATGGGCTCGCTCATCCCAATAAAAAGGAGTGTCCTTCTTCAAAAGACACATAAAGCCTTTAGTCAAGTTGGAAAAATTAACCACGAATCTTTGCAAGAAGTTTTCCATGCCTTGTAAACACTGAAGGTGTCTAATATTACGTGGGGGAGACAATTCAATTATTGCCTCAACCTCTAAGGGATTGACTCTTATACTCTCCTTGGATACGCTGAATCCTAGTAAACGACCAACAATCACGCAAAAGATGCACTTATGAGGATTTAAATGAACTTGATAATGACAACATATTTCAAACACTAATCTCAAATGATATGGATGACGCACTCTCAAAAGAGAGTGAGCAGCGATATCATCCAAATATTCTTTGATAATCATTTTAAGATCATGAAAGATTAAGGTCATGGCCCGCTGAAATGTAGCTCCGACATTTTTAAGGCCGAAGGGCATCTTTCGATATGCAAAAGTACCCCAAGGACAAATAAATGCAATCTTGTGTTGATCCTCAGGCTTAATTTGAATTTGATTATATCCTGAAAAACCGTCCATAAAGGAAAATACCTCACTTCCCACACACTCATCCAAAATTTGGTCAATAAATGGTGTGGGAAAATTATCCTTAGGACATGCTCAATTCAAGTCACGGAAATCAGTGCATATGCGGATCGCTCCCTGCTTCTTATCCATCGGAACGGGATTTGAAACCCACTGCGTCAAGGGAACGAGATAGATAAAACCAGTTTTAAGTAGTTTCTATATCTTAGCTTTGATGGCGGGTGCTTTTCTAGGATTCAACGCATGCAAACGTTGTCAAACTAGTTTTGCATTCGGATAAGTCTTGATCTCATATTCAACAATACGAGGGTCTATACCCGGCATTTCTTCATATGCCCAAGCGAAAATGTCACGAAACTCTTTAAACATCTCGATATACTCCTTGATCTCATCGAGGGAACAACTCGCCCCAATGTAGACATTCTCAACCTTGCCAGGATCACGAGAAATATTGATAGGAATTGTTGGTGACAAATTAGCCATGTTCCCATCAGCCATCTGACCAGGAGAGCTTAATGGGACCACGGGGCTACCAATATTCTCACTAAGAATCTCCCTAAAGTCATCACACTCCATACGATCGAGCTTAGGATGAAAATATGATCGATGATGTAACTCTTCTCAAGGTTTCTCAACCCTAGACATGGCCTCAAGAATAGCTTCATCCAATTGAAAAACATCATCAAGGCAATCATGTGAGTGAGATGACTCTACTGCCCATGCAGGAAGCACATACGAGTCCTCCTCCTCCTTTTACGAAGAGGAAGGACTAGGCTCTACAAACTGATCAAGATTAGCTTGACACACCACCATTGTTGCAAGCAACGACACGTCTATCTCAATAGGCACACTCAAAGTACTCGGTGAAGGAAGAATCCAAGGATCTTCCATATGGGTAGTGCGAAAAGACACCAAATTCGACGAGGATGAATCCCTACCAAGACTAGACCCAATCATAAGAATGAGCGCAGGACAACTAAAGGTTCGCATAAGAGAAGGATACATACCCACACCCACACTCCTAGTTTCTAGCTAAGAATGATCGATAATCGAGATAGAAGCTCTCGATGATGCATTGACACTTGGATTATGGAATGAATTTTGTTCAATCGTAACAATATTCCCATTAAACGGAAAGCATATCACTCAAGATAGGGAAGAAGCTATGACTTGCATACTATACATCCAATTCCTACCCAACAAAAGATTGTAGTCAAGGGGTGCATCAACCACCTCGACCTCGCGATGGTCTTCCCTCTCAATTGGACCTCTAGAGAAGGAAGGATCTCGTGTGGCCAAAACGATCTACCATCGAAATTCATCAACATGTTGGCAGATTGAGACAATGAGGGAGAACCTAAGCCCTTCCAATAAGACAAAGACATCACGAAAGAAGTAGCGCCTTCATCAATGACAGTACGCATGATGGTGTTGTTAAGACACTCTACATTAATCAAAAGAGACACGTAGTAAGGCAAGAGAGGTTGTACTCCCATGGTTTCAAATTTGATTTTGGAAGAAGAGCTATTGTCACTAACTCTAAGAGCATACAAAAAGGATTTCCTTTGCAGAGGACAAGTCTAAAGCACTTCTAACACGAACATCGCATGAGGAGTCTAGCCCAAATCCTCGACAACTGAATAGTTCTGGGCGGCTTGATCATTAGGATTGTGCCCCGAACACTTTAAGACTCCCTTAGGAATGTGAGGTGGAGCTTCAGGTCTATCTGTAGGATTTTCGATTCACAAAGGGCTCTCGGGTGGGGAAGGTTCTTTCCCAAGGTCTGGTTGTGATGAACCATAATATTTTG
>LPNX010655360.1:4176-75457 GCA_001517045.1 Pseudotsuga menziesii | reverse complement strand
AGTGGGACATGAGCCCCTTCGAGCAGTTTCTGGCTCCGGTTCCTTGGATTCGGCAACAGTAACGTCTGAGAAGAAAGAAGCAGAGGTTATTTCTGAACAAGATGTTGACGACGCTGCAGATATTTTTATCAACGAGTTCCACAGGGACTTGGAATTGCAGAGGACACTGTCTGATCCTCAATACTATGGCTACCTGGAAAGATCTACTAGTTAAATATCAGTTATGTCTATGTCGATGACTTGTCTCAGTAAAATACTGAATGGCTCTTGACATGCAGATTTTTGTGCAGTTACACTGATAGTAAAGTGTTTCCAAAGTAATATAAGTGTAATTAGCAATAATTTATTTCTAACTAGACTATAGGTAGCTATTTATATATACAGGATAAGTACATACTATATTTTGTATCTAACAGAGCGTCTGCATTAATTTATGGTTTTATTGCTTTTATTTTGAACTTTGCTTGGAGGATGTTGTTGATTTTTTCAGCAAATACCTTCGTGTGAATAGAGAAGCGTTCTCCATTTCTCGCCTTGAGCTCATTATCAATGATGCTAGGTAAAGAATTTTTAATGCTCCTTTTTTTCAAAACTATACTTTATACTTCTTAAGTTCCAGCTAATGTTTAAAGCTTTAATGGAAATTCTTCGACGCAGGGCTGAGCTGGAGAACAGAAATGAACGATTCGATGTCATAATAGTAGACCTCACATCCTAGAGGTCCTTGTTATCAATTGTACACAAAATATTTCTTTGAGCTTGTACCAAAATCAAACGTGAGCCACACCAAAACCAAACGTGAGCCACAGAGGAGTGTTCGTTACTCAGGTATAACATCATAAAATCGGTCAAATTATTATAGAAACTATTTCTTGACAGTTTCTTTTGCTGCATCACGCTGTACATCAATTAACAAGATAAAGAATAAGTTTATCATAATAATAATGCATGCATGTTTCTGGTAGTACTGTTGTTTTAGGAGTCTCATTGATAATTGCAGCTAACTTTGGTTCGAGGCTTGAGTTTCATTGAGTTCTATTCGTCAACTTTCATTAATGAACAACACCGGTTGAGCACAATAGCACTGAAAGATCGACTATCCCCTGTATCACAATGTCATCAAAGAGTTTATGGTAGAGTACGTATATTAAAGGGGAGCTTTTTTTGACTATGATCGGCTCTATCCCCGGGTGTATTTCAGTTTTAGTGCCATATAGGTGGGACTGGATGTGTAATTCCTGGGTGGTTTCCATCCTTACTGGGCGGACAGTAAGCTCTAGGCTTAAGCAGGCGGAAATCTCTATATATCACTAGGTAGGTGGCAAGGTCGAGGAGGTATAGATCATAGATCAGTAGGTATAGAGAGAAGAGATCTAAGGAGGTATAAAGAGCCGGACAACAATCAATATACGTACAATTAGCAAGATCGAAGATATCAGGTCTGTGGTTCGTTCGGTTTAATTCATTCTCCCACCTGGCTCCCCCTGCTAGGGGGTATAAACCTTACATAAGCGAAGCGTCACGTTTTCTTTTTGTGTGGACGATTAACTTTATGGAGCTGGCTTGCTTTGATAATAGAGGGAGGAACCCAAGATGCTAACTCCATGCGGGTATCACTTTGCCACATGAATAAAATGGATGCGTGTATCATGTGCCATGTTAATGAGTTGTTCTGTTGACACCATCAATCATGAACAATTTGCACAATTAAACCTATGACATGATCATAGAAGCACCAGATTACATGATCCAAACTTACCTTACCTCTTCTTTCTACCGTGGGTGAAAGGGTAGCAAGGTCAAAAGTTTGATATAACTTACAGACTGCTACCTTAATTGACACGGTTTGGTGAAAAAGAGAATAGTGAGGCTCCCCTAATGCTTGCCTGAGTCTTGGGTCCATGGCATATACTTAGGATTATACTTCTTGAATTTAAGCTCCTCGCTGATGACGATTGTCTCAAGCCCCTCGCTACTACGGAGGACGATCGACAGGTGACATGATCTTATAATCATATTTTATGAGGTAAATAATGTATTAGATCATGAACTTTAATTTTCCTTAACTATCCAAAACCAACGGCTATATGCGTGGCATACACGTACCTCAAATTTATTGAGCCGGTCCTTGGGCTTTGGCACACTGTATATTTACATAATCTCCCCCGTGTAGACAATCCTCTAGCATTAACTTTGGGTAGACGAGGCAATAGACATCTGGATTGCTATTATACTCCACTTGGAACTTTTTTCGGCCATCTATCCATTGCCTCTTTGGGAAACATCAAGACGGAGGAGGGTATACCTTAAACCAAATCAACCCGCCGGAATCCGGCAGAGGAGGAGTGTTTAAATTGCGAATTCAACCATCTGGATCCTTTTAAAATGCAGTAATTAGTTTAGAACAGAGAATTATTAATGCTGATTCTTCCTAGCCATTTTTCATTTGGTCGGACTCTTCATGTAAGATCGAGGAGTACTAGGCTAAGGTTTTCAGTCTTTTTCCTTTCTCTGACAAGAGAAACGATGGATATGGAAACCGACTGTTTGGAGTCTGCGCAGAGAAACGATGAATATCGAAACCGACTATTTGGAGTCTTTTGCGCAGGTACAACTACTATATCATAAGGTTTATCCTTTATTTACATTCAGTAATTCTTGTTTTAATTTCCATGCTAATACTGGTCATGGTTACGGTAAAGCGAGGAGGGTTCTCTTCGAGGGTTCTCTCAAAGCCCTCGATTCTTTGTGTAGTCTTAGAAGCCTTCGAAAAATTTAACTATAAGGGTTTTGTAAATGTGTGTTCAAAGTTTCAGTTTTTTTTAATCATTAACTCTCATATTTAAATTTATTTGTCTTATAGCAATAACTATTAACAATAGCAGGGACATGCCACGTAGTGGCTCTTGTCTTGATATATTGAAAGGTTAAATACTTTATGATATTGGCATTATCATTGACAATTATGTCTACTTACTTAAAGATATGAAACTCGAGGAAAAAATATTTTTTATTTTTATATAGACATTTGTTATTTTGTTTTTTACATATTAGAGTATATTAATGTTTTTATTATTAAATTATGTAATGATTTTTGTTTCTTAAATTGTCATAACAGATTTAATAAATGTTAATAAAATGGTTAATGAATGTTATGGAAACTGCAATAAAAAATTTTGAGAATCCTATGAGAATAGAAATTTTATTTTCCCTCCATCTCAAAATAGAAAAATTACATTAGCGTTTCAATCTTTGTTATTCATATTTATAATAGTTATCACTTTCATTAGAGCGAATAGAGCCAGTTATAAGCCGAAGAGGTCCAGGTCCGGTAGCATTGCTTATATGATCGCAGCCTGTAGCAGTGCTTATATGAGATATGTCATAGCTCGTTAATAATAAGTGGCGCATATTTTAGATAATGTATTAAAGGTTTATAATTAGATTTAATGAGTTTTAATGACTAGAGTGTGTGTTAAGTTTATATTGTAATTTTTTAAGTTAATGTTTGTTATTTACAATTTTAGAATGTTGGTGATTTAGTAGATAAAAAAACTAGCTTTAAATAATCGGACATAAATTATTAATTTTCTGTCATACTTAAAAAACAGTTTAAATGTCAGAGTAATTTTTCAAATCAATATAGTTGCACTGGGCCTAATGAAAACATGTATTTCTTTTCATTATTTTGATAATTATTTATTTGTGGTTATTAATTGTGAACTAATTGAAAAAAGCATTATAGTTTTTCATCATTATATATAAGTAAGTTTTGAATTTTAATTATGGATTAAAGTCAAATAAATTAAAATGACCAACTTTATATACACAGTTTTTTTAATCTTAAAAATTATTATCTATTAATATGGTGAATATATTTACTTAATAGTTAGTATAAATTAATGTTTTAGTTAAAAAAATTAAGTTCTTTTATTAAAAAAAAAAAATGTAATTGCTATTATTAATAATGAAATTCTTAATCAATAATTTTTTTTCATATAATTAATTTATTTCTATATCTTTTTATGGATAACAAATAACATTCACATTAAACTTTATATGGCATATATATTAAACCTCCTATAGGAGCAACATCTTGATATCGGAACAACACCTTGCTAAATATAGCAAAGTTTAGCTGTTTTTTTTTACAATATTTGTTATTTTATGATGCTTTACACCAAATACAAGTGTGCAATAATAATGATAATAATAATTAAAAATAAAAACCTACAATTAAACAACAATACTAAATGTGTGCAATAATAATAATAATAATTAAAAATAAAAACCTACAATTAAACAACAATATTAAATGTGACATTTAGGCTTTGCTTTTTGTCTTTTTCATTATTGGTCATTTTGTGATGTTTTACCTCATATTGAATATTTATATTTATAAAGATATGTACTAATTTTAATTTGGTGTTTTGGATTACAAGATTTCAATCCATGTAGGATTAATTTTTGCTCTTTTGCACCACAAAACTTCAATCCACCTAAGATTGGTTTTGTGGGTTTGCACCATATACCATGGACTCCCATGTATTCATATAACACCAAAACTAATATCTTTAATAAACTCCACTTTTACAAAACTTCAATCCACCTAAGATTGGTTTGGCGATTTGCACCATACACCATGGACTGCCATGTATTCATATAACACCAAAACTAACATCTTTAACATCTTTAATAAACTCCACTTTTACAAAACTTCAATCCACCTAGGATTGGTTTGGCTATTTGCACCATAAACCATGGACTCCATGGACTCCATGGACTGCCATGTATTAATATAACACCAAAACTAACATCTTTAATAAACTCCACTTTTACACCATAACTATTAGCACCAAGTATCCCCACATTATCTCCACTTTTATACCACTATTTGAAAATTGAAACTTCAATAATACTAATATGAAGTTAGAATAGATAGCAAACAAACACTACAAAGAAGTAAGTAGCTGAGGTGTGTTTCACCCAAAGGTTTTAGTGAAGCTTTTTTTTATTTGGTGTGTTTCAAACTATATGCATCACTGCATGCATGTAGGACACAAACTCACCGGTGCGTCAAGAAATCTAACGCACGAGGGTGGCCAAAAAAAAGTGACATATTGACGGTTATGAAATGCATTGCAATTCACTCGACTTTCATGCAGGGATGGAATTTGTAGGGTAAATGCCCGTCTTGGGTCAATTTACCCGTCAAATACAGCTAATATTTTACGAAGACCGTCAAAATCTGGCGTAGAAAACGGAAAACATTTCATATTTATAATGTTACTGGCAATTTTGACAGGCGTTTGTCATTTGAAATTCCTACCCTGCTTTCATGTGAAACCTTGGATTAAAGGCGATGAGAGGCGGATCAGCTCGACCTGCAGCTACGGGGCAGCTCGGAAGAAAAGTCCATGAATCTTCGGTGAAGTTGTAAACTGCCACCTCCTTGGAACCGTGCTTTTTCAAATACAGTGAATCCTCCGTTGCAGCACACTCAAATGGTGAAGTAGTGCTGTAAAAAACCTGAAACATTGTGCTAGGCATCCTAGCAATCCCTTGCCATCTTGCAGCGGCGTCTTTATTAAACTCCCATATAATCACGTGTTCCTCAACGTCAATTTCCATTTCATTATCTTCCCTCTCATCTTGTGTTTCCATTTCATCATCTTCTGTTTCAGTTTCACCTTCTTCTGTTTCAGATACATGTATTTCCATTTCATCTTATTTTTCCGTTTCATCGTCATCTTCTGTTTCCGATACATGTTGTACGTACAAAATCCGCGACCCGCAGGCAACCAACTGATGGGAGTAAACGAGGAAATATAGAGTTAGAGGAGGCAACCGAGCAAATATGGACGTCCCCGTTAGCATGTTGAAACCCATAACGACATTGACTTTACCGTTCCGAGGCTGGTCTGCCACAATTAAACAATAGAAATAACCTCCCGAAAAAACTGTTCCGGAACTCGGTTCACCCGGTTCTTGAGATATCTTCAAATACCACGGGAGGAGTGCCGCCATCCTCCATGACTTGTCTCTGGAATCGTAGATTTCTATTATATTCTGTCCATGCACCATAGAATGGTGTACAACCAATACTTTGTACCCGTCTTCCCCTTCTTGAACAATTCCTATCTCCCCTGACACAAAGTTTTCAATGTCTGGCATTGATGGAAGTGCCAAGAACTTGCCTGTGAGAGGATTGCAGACATCGATGGAGCGAGTAAATTTGCCTTGCATCAATAAGAGGCCTGCGCCTGATCCCAGGTAAGCAAAGCGATTAGATGGCGGGTAACGAGAGGGATACAAAGCCGAAAGGGATGAGAAATCTTCATTAATCCGCTCTAAGAAAGAAAAGGATAAACATGATTTCGTCCAACTACGTGTGAAGGAAGAGTATCCCCAACAATATCCATTATTATAATGCATAGTTCCCAGCACAAGCAATGGTGTTTGGTTGGGAGGCGTTTGAGCCCATTCTTCAGTACTGAAACTAGTGGATGAAAAGAGTGTGTTCCACTGTTTGCAGACACTGTCAAATCTACAGAGATATTCTGCTGGTATCCATGCCAATATATCTTCAATAAAATCGTCTGGCAATTCACACAACTGTGAATACTCCTCCATCTCAACATTAACAGTGGCCATCTTCAGAACTTAGTGAAGTTGTATTGAATCACATGTGGGAAAAAATTGTCTGGTGTAGCCAAGATGTTTAAGGAAGTGAAACGGTGCTACAGATATATACTAAAAGTATAAAATGGCATGAGCCGCGGCTCTACAATATCGACTCAATCTGCGACTCTACAAATCACGCTTCATCGATTCTACATATCGTATAGTTTTAATAATTTTTAGATAGTGGCTTACTAAATAAATACTAGTATGGAGTTACGCAGTTAAATGCAACTTATTAAGCACCGAAAAGCTTTAAAATGTGCCGAGATAATTGATCTTTGACCTAACTAAATCCCACGTAAAAATTGTGATAGATTTAATGTGATATTTTACCTTACGAAATCCCACGTGAGATTTAAAATTGAAATTTATCCAATTGGTCGAATTGAACTAATTTTCAACAAAAATCCCACGTAAAAATTGTGATAGATTTAATGTGATATTTTACCTTACGAAATCCCACGTGAGATTGAAAATTGAAATTTATCCAATTGGTCGAATTGAACTAATTTTCAAACTTTCAAAATTATTTGGCTTATTGGGCCAGATATGGTAACTATATGTTAATAAGATTGTTATATTTATTGAAAGATGCATTCAACACCTCTATTTTAAACAACAACAAAATATTATTTTAAACAACAAAAACATATTGGTTACGTATCACTATATATGGTAACTATATGTTAATAAGATTGTTATATTTATTGAAAGATGCATTCAACACCTCTATTTTAAACAACAACAAAATATTATTTTAAACAACAAAAACATATTGGTTACGTATCACTATAAAACCGAGCGACTAAACTTAAGTTTAGGGCTCAGTCAATATTCAAATTTCAAATTTTCACTTTTACCTTTCACGCCGACCACTTTTCTTTTTCACCAGTGGGGTGAAATTTGTCTATGTCCTTCACTCGACCAAAAAAATTACTTCGACTTACTTGTCCGACCGATTTTTACCTCGACCACTTTTACTCCGACGAAGTCGGCTCTCAAGTGGGACCTTCGACCAAGTTGGCTGCTTTAGAAGTGAGTCGAAATCTGAAGAATATGTTTCTTAGTCTAAAGACTTAAGAAATTACAAATGCTTTTCACCTGTGAGTAAAATGAAGTAAAATAGACACATTTACAAATCCAAATAACTTATGAGAAACATGTGGCCAAATATGTAGGAAGACTTGAGTCGACCAATGTGCCGTAAAACCTGGAACTTTCACGCGGTGAGATTTTTATGGGTTCTTGTTCTTTCACTTAACAGTAACTGTAAAAGACATTTACAGACGTAAATCTGGAAATATATGCGACCAAATAATCATGCATTCAACCACAAACTATTTCATATATTAACTATGCTGAAATACAAAGTAATACAAACTTGTCGGTTACAAACTGGTCGGTCCAGACTTGTTTGTCCAGACTCGTCGGTTTACAGAGCTTCAGATCTTCGACTAAATTACATGCACAGAAGCTTGAGCTTCGACTCTTCTTCCTCACCCTAAGTTCCTCTGCTCTGTGTGACTGTCTCTGTGTTCCTGTGTTCTACTGATTTACAAAAATGCTTCTTCTATTTATAGGAAATTTGAAAATTGCTACAGCATGGGCCGACTGACTTGCCATTAAAGACTGTAATTACTATCTATCTAACAACTTAGCTTCAGAAATAAATTCGACTGGACTATGTTGCCTACTCGTGGACTTTTCCTCCTTGTCGGACTGACACACAAGATTTCGACTTGTACAGCCTCTGACAAAGTCGGCTGTAAGTTACGTACTGATCTGCGAGTAATTACATTTCCCCAACACTCCCCCTTAATTATGAGAAGATGGGGATTTTTAAAACAAAATTTACAAAATGTTTCAGAGCTTAGACATGCTCTGTTTATGACAGAGTTCACTGTGGAGAACTTGTCATTCCAAGATAACTACGCAGATACTGGAATGTGTCCTTTGCCAATGGCTTTGTGAAGATGTCAGCAAGTTGGTCTTCAGACTTGCAAAATTCCAAACAAATTTCCTTGTCGTTCACCAACTCTCTTATAAAATGAAACCTTGTGTCGATGTGCTTGGTTCTCTTGTGAAACACATGATTCTTTGATAATGCTATGGCTAAATTGTTGTCGTAGAAGATTGTTGTCGGTTCTTGATGGTTCTGTGACAAGTCTTTTAAGACTCTCCTCATCCAGACAGCTTGACATGCAGCACTTGTTGCTACAACATACTCTGCTTCAGCTGAAGATAGAGTTACTATGGGTTTTTTCTTTGAATCCCATGAAACAACACCTGTACCAAAATGAAATGTGTACCCAAATGTGCTTTTCCTATCATCTATGCTGCCTCCATTGTCACTGTCAATGTAACCAATGCGTTTAAAATTTTCTGAGATTGAATACATAATACCAAGGTCTTTTGTGCCACTTACATACCTCAGAATTCTTTTACCTGCTTGCTAATGTGAGTCTTTTGGTGACTCCGTGAACCTTGAGATCAGACTTACACCATACATAATGTCTGGTCTTGTTGCTGTCAAATACATAAGGCTGCCAACAAGCCTTTTGAACAGCGTAGGATCTACAGTGGATCCTTCATCATCCTTGCTCAATTTTAAACCTGTTATTACTGGTGTTGGGGCTGTCTTGCAGTTAGACATGTTAAACCTTTTTAAAACTTCACTTGCATACTTAGACTATGATATAAAGATACCACTTTCAGATTGCTGAACTTCAATGCCCAGAAAAAACTTCATAAGCCCCAGATCAGTCATTTCAAATTCACTTTCCATGACTGTTTTAAAATCTGCTATGCCATAATCACCAGTAAATATTAAATCAACTACATACAGACATACAATTAACATCTTACCTTGCTCATCGACTTTGGTGTACAAAGTCGGTTCACTTTCACTTTTGTGAAATCCATTTTCAATGAGATAGGAATCAATCCGACTGTACCAAGCTCTAGGAGCTTGCTTCAAACCATAGAGTGCCTTTTTCAACCTGTAGAATTTATGCTCTTGACCTGGAACTTCATACCCTTGTGGCTGTTCCACATATACTTCCTCTTCTAGATAGCCATTTAAGAATGCCGACTTGACATCCATTTGATGAACTTGCCATTTGTTTTGTGCAACAATGGCCAAAACTGTTCTGACTGTATCCATGCGTGCAACAGGTGCAAACGTTTCATTGAAGTCGATGCCGGGTTGCTGTGTGAACCCTCTTGCTACCATTCTTGCCTTGTGCTTTTGCACATTTCCATCAACATCTTGCTTTGTCTTATAAATCCATTTGACACTGATTACATCCTTGTCTTTTGGAACATCAACTAGTTCCCATGTCTGGTTTTTCTCAATGCATTCTATTTCTTCATCCATGGCTTGTGCCCATACTTCTTCTTCAATGGCTTCTTCAAATGTTAGTGGATCATATATAGGGGAAAATAATGCAAACAGAGAGAATGAATTAGGTGTACCAGCTTCATGTATCTCTCGCAGACTTCTTGTCTTCACTAGTTCTGTCGATGTCGACCTCGACGAAGTACTTGATGGAGTCTGTTGTCCTCTTGGTGTACTTGTCGGTGTAGCTTGAGCTGCTACTTGTGTCGATGGTCCTTGTGTTGAACCATGTCTTGGTGTCATGGGAGTCGACGGTGCTCCGACCGGTTGACTTACATGTGGTATTTGAACCACTTCCTCTTCCATATCATCGTTGTCGATGTTCAACACAATCTTGACATTTGTGTCGACGGTTCCATCCCATGATTCATTCTCGACAAATTGAACATCCCGACTGATTATGACTTTCCTTGTGACGAGGTCATACAACTTGTATGCTTTTGTGTCTTCTGAGTGGCCGACAAAAATACATTTTTGTCCCTTCTTGTCTAGCTTCCTTCTCAGCTCATCTGGACTATGAGCATATGCAACACAACCAAAAACTTTTAAATGTGAGACACTATGATTCATACCTGTCCATGCTTCTTGGGGAACTTTGTTCTTCACACTCTTTGTCGGACACCGGTTCATAATGTATACAACAGTTGCGATTGCTTCACCCCAATACTCATTTGACAAATGCTTGGCTGCCAACATGCTGCGTGCCATCTCCATGATGGTTCTGTTCTTCCTTTCGTCAATACCATTCTGCTGAGGTGTATACCATGCAGTGAATTGTTTCTGTATGCCATGGGTCTTGCAAAAATTCAGAAATTCATTTGAGACATATTCACCTCCTCTGTCGTTCCTTAAGATCTTGATGCGGTGACCACTCTGGTTCTCCATGAGTGCCTTGAACTGTTGAAAATAACCAAATGCATCAGATTTATGTTTCAAGAAATATACCCATGTCTTTCTTGAGTAATCATCAATAAAGGTTAGAAAATACTTGCAGCCACCAATGGATGATGTCTGCATTGGACCACAAATGTCAGAGTGCACAATTTCAAGTGGTGTGCGTGCTCTATAGGACTCTCCGACTGGAAATGTCTCTCTGTGCTACTTGCCAAAAATGCAGCCTTCACAAACCCTCTCTGGTCTGTCGATCAATGGTAATCCCTTCACCATGTTCTTTGTGTGCAGTAGCTTTAGCCCACCAAAATTCAGATGTCC
This sequence comes from Pseudotsuga menziesii, assembly GCA_001517045.1. NCBI lineage: Eukaryota > Viridiplantae > Streptophyta > Pinopsida > Pinales > Pinaceae > Pseudotsuga > Pseudotsuga menziesii. The sequence continues at coordinate 64,164 of LPNX010655360.1, read as the reverse complement.
AAATTTGAAATGCCACAACCAGGATTCATCCTGAACTTCTGTCTGAAATGCAGCTTGCAAATTAGTGCTGCAATTTTCTCTCTTGTCGAGGATCTCGACTGTTTCTTCACTTTCTACCTTGAATGCAGCTCCTGTCTTTGTCTTCTCTTTTATGTCGAGAACTATCCTCAATGGAAACAAGCGGTTTCTTGTCATTGGCACTTTTGCTATCAGCTAGTCGCTTGGACGCTTGTATTTAATCACACAGTGTTCATCTTCCATGTAGACTCTGTAGCCTTTTTGTAACAACTGTCCAATGCTTAACAGGTTATGTTTCAGACCTTCGACATGATAGATATCAGGGATATTCTTACTCTCCCCCTGTTTGGTTAGAATATCAACAGTGCCTTTTCCTAAGACAGTGAGTTGGACATTGTTTCCAAGTGTAACATCAGTTTTAACTGAAGTGTCTAGACTGGAAAACAGATTTAAATTACCAGTCATATGGTTGCTGCATCCTGAGTCTAGGTACCATATGTCATGTGGACTTTCTTGAACAACATTGCATTCAAGTGGAGATGTCGATGCCATTAACATTGCTCCTGTCAACATGTTGGTGCTGGTCGACTGACTTGGGCTTTGTCTTCCTTGGTCATATTGCTTCTTCCTGCATTCATATGCATAATGACCAAACTTCTTACAGTAATGACATTGAATTTTTGATTTATCAAACCTCTGGCCACTTGGATGACTTGGGTTCTGGTTATCTCCTCTACCACCGACATTTGCAGGACTTCTGCCTCGTCCTCCTCTTGAAGAACTTCTTCCTCTGCCTCTGAAGTTGTTTCTCCCCCTGCCTCTACCACGGCTTATGGATGACTGTGCTGCAAAAGCACCTTCCAATGATGTCTGTGATCTGCTGATTCTGTGTTCATGATTGATGAGTGAAGCTTGCTGCTCATAAATGGAGAATGTCGACATATCTGTGTGTTCCTCTAAGGTCACAACCAAATTTTAAAATCTTGGGGGAAGACTTCTGAGAATTTTTTCAACAACCCTTTGGTCTGATACGGGTTCTCCATGAGATTTCAGTTGGTTTATCAACCCAACGAATCTGGTGTAGAATGTGTCTACATTCTCTGAATCTTTTATGCACAGAGATTCAAAATCTTTTCTCAGAATCTGTAGCTTGGATGTCTTTACCTTATCCAAACCTTGATAGGCAGTCTCCAATGTATCCCATGCTTTCTTGGCATTAGTTGATGCTGCTATTCTTGGGAGTATGCTCTCATGCATAGCTTGATGTATGAAAAACAGAGCTTTTCCATCTCTCTTCCTTTGTTCTCTCAAGGCATCTTTCTGAGCCTGTGTGAGATTGTTATATGCTGTCATGTCTGCTGGTTCTACATAACCATGCTGGACTATCTCCCAGACATCTTGTCCTCTGAATAAAGCCTTCATTGTTAAGACCAATATTCATAATTCTTTCCTGTAAAACTTGGAGGTTGTAATGAACCAGAAGTGGAAGCCATTTTAATTTTTTTAATTAACTTTCCTTAGAAAATTAATTTCCAGTTTTTAAGACAAGATTTATTTCCTAAAATCTTGGGCTGATATAAACCTTGCTCTGATATAACCTTGCTCTGATATAATACCAAGCTCTGATACCAAATAGCCAAAACCGAGCCGACTAAACTTGAGTTTAGGGCTCAGTCAATATTCAAATTTCAAATTTTCACTTTTACCTTTCACGCCGACCACTTTTCTTTTTCACCAGTCGGGTGAAATTTGTCTATGTCCGACTAGACAAGTTTACAAATTTTAGTCGGTCCTTCACTTGACCAAAAAAATTACTTCGACTTACTTGTCCGACCGATTTTTACCTCGACCACTTTTACTCCGACCAAGTTGGCTCTCAAGTCGAACCTTCGACCAAGTTGGCTGCTTTAGTCGGCTCACCAACCGACCACTCTAGTCGGCTCACTCTAGTCGGCTCACTTTAGTTGAAATCTGCAGAATATGTTTCTTAGTCTAAAGACTTAAGAAATTACAAATGCTTTTCACCTGTGAGTAAAATGAAGTAAAATAGACACATTTACAAATCCAAATAACTTATGAGAAACATGTGGCCAAATATGTAGGAAGACTTGAGTCGACCAATGTGCCGTAAAACCTGGAACTTTCACGCGGTGATATTTTTATGGGTTCTTGTTCTTTCACTTAACAGTAACTGTAAAAGACATTTACAGATGTAAATATGGAAATATATGCGACCAAATAATCATGCATTCAACCACAAACTATTTCATATATTAACTATGCTGAAATACAAAGTAATACAAACTTGTCGGTTACAAACTGGTCGGTCCAGACTTGTCTGTCCAGAATCGTCGGTCTACAGAGCTTCAACTCTTCGACTAAATTACATGCACAGAAGCTTGAGCTTCGACTGTTCTTCCTCACCCTAAGTTCCTCTGCTCTGTGTGACTGTCTCTGTGTTCCTGTGTTCTACTGATTTACAAAAATGCTTCTTCTATTTATAGGCAATTTGAAAATTGCTACAGCATGGGCCGACTGACTTGCCATTAAAGACTGTAATTACTATCTATCTAACAACTTAGCTTCAGAAATAAATTCGACTGGACTATGTTGCCTACTCGTGGACTTTTCCTCCTTGTCAGACTGACAGACAAGATTTCGACTTGTACAGCCTCTGACAAAGTCGGTTGGAAGTTACGTACTGAACTGGTAACAAAGAAAGAGATTGATGATAATAGTTGAACTGGTAACAAATCCTTCACGGCTGAAAGATCATTTCTACTGGATGCAAGGGTTGCCATATTAATCTATTCACAAAACACATAGACAAAATATATGCATTATTTTTTTTAATGGAGTTTGCTCAACCCTTTGTAGTTCAAACTATGCCTTGTTTGTGGAGTTTGCTGAACCTTGTTTGTGGAAGTAACATTAGTCTTATTACTATTTAGTACAACAACATTCAATTTTTGTAAGTCTAAATGTTTAAGGCAGTAGAATAGACAGTGAATGGGTGTTTTATTAAGACAATCCTTTGTTCAAAACTTTTTGGATGCTTGCTTACAAAAAAATCTTGTAAATCTAAATATTGTGAAGCATTTCAAAAGTTTATAATTTATAATAACCCTAATTCAAGATTTATGTAAATAAAAACCATTCATATAATGTATATTCATCTATGTAATGTTTATGGAAAGATAACATCCTATGACTGAAATTTGTAATGTCCAATCCATTAAAATATATTTATGAAAACTATGTAAATTGGGAAATAATTCTTCTCTATAAAACCTTCAATTTACTTGTATATTTACTAAATAAAGAAGTCAAACAAATGAATTTCAAAATTTTAGCTTTTCCTTCAACCTTAATTCCTCCCTATCAGCTCCCTATCAACCTCCATAGGTCTTTCAATTTTCTTATAAAAAACAAAGATGTCAAACAAATGACTTCCAAAATTGTGCCTTTTCCTTCATCGTCATAGAGATTTCTAAAGTACCCTTCCACTTGTAACCATCTAACCATATGCTTTTGCCATATGATTTGCATGGTAATGAAAAACGTTTAGTGTTTTCATCACCAAACTATAATGCATAAAATATTTAAGCTTTATCTTTCTTTCTTTCAACCTTACAACATTTGCTTTTGTTTCTAATGTAATAAATTCAAAACGGCCATGGTTATACAAATCCTCTAGTTTTTCCTAAAAATCTAATCCATAACTAGTCTCCTCCATAACTAATCCATTTTCTAAACATTACAACTACCCCATAGCCTAGATATCAAAAACGTTGTCTAACCTTTTGGTTGCTCTATCAATCCTTGATCTTTTGTTCCTCTATATAGAAGATAATTTTGTTGGTTCAATGTCAATCATACCCTAGTCCTCTAATTTTCTATAAAATAACCACACAAAATTATCGCCCCCTATGATTGTCAATCCCCAATTTCCATCCAATTGTCGTCTACAAACTTGTATTAGTATGCAACTTGTAATTTTAAGGTCCATATATATTCAAAGATATGAAGTCCTCCGTAGATAATAAGAGTAAAAAATTGTTCTTAAACCAAAAGAATATGAACAATAGTTAGAGTAGGTTAGGGTTCATTTCTTCCATGCATAGATACACCCAACAGTCTTCCCCTAGAAACAAAGTAATTAAAATCCCAACCCCCTAGAATTTTTCAGTTGTTTGACTTATTCTCCCCCCGATATGATTTCTTATAGAGGTACCACTTTAGGGTTATGAGCATCCAAAGCCATATTTAGAGACAATATTTTGGAAGGGCATGCTACCATCACGGTGGCATGGTTTTCTCTAGAAATCCTTCAAGAGAAAGTTGTTTGACATACAAGATTTCTTTGCTAGATTTCTTCTGAGGGAATGATATATATAAGATTTTCTACCTCTTTAATTACCTATTACCCTTGTACTTTTAGCTTGATCTAGACCACCTCCATAAAAAACACTAACCCTTTTTTTTCCTAGGATGAATATTATAATTGACATTCTCCTCCTTCCCATCCTGAATTATACCTCCATCCTCACCTAGACCCCATAATTTTCTTTATCATTTGTAAGGTTTATAGAGTATAATGGATTTTCATCTTTCTTACCTAGAATTTCAAGATGATTAATTAAAAGGTCTTGGAGGGAATACCTAATCCCAAATAAACCCTATGAAATTTGGCTTACACAACATCACAACCAATGTTCTAATTCATGTACAAAACACCTTGATCTAGAATCATTAGCAATTCTTACTTATAGTTATTCTAGAGATAACATGAACTAAGAGAAGAATTTGAGACATAAACTAGAGAAAACCTCTCTAGAGTATATTTCCATTACTGTACATACTGAGAAAAAGCCAGTACAATATATAGGCATTATCACATGCAATACCTTGGGTAAATACCATGGGTATCTCACATTAATGTTGGCTTATCTTGACTAATTCCCCCAATCCATGACATTGTTCCAAGTGTAACTCCAAGTAGTGGCCATAATGAGGTGAAATGAACCTAGATGGACCATGGAGTGGTTAGGTTGGTCAACAAGTGTGAAAGGAACCATCATGAGGGCTTAGAGATGGTTTAGTGTCTTGGTTTTGGACCATTAATGAGAAAATTAACCAAATCCTCAAGAGGGCGCACCCAATCTCCTTAAAACATGGAAATGCAATAACTGCCCCATAAATGTAGCATTGACTCCTTAGAACAAGGAAAAGAGTGGGTAAGTGGACACACAAACTTTTATGGCATAACCACTAGTCTAAGTGGGTCAGATGTGGACAAACTCTTGGTCCAAGACACTAGACTAGGAACTAGAACCATTTTCACATGGAACAACTTACACTAAACACTTGGAACCTTATACAAATATTATTAACCAAGGTCTAGATGAAAAATATGTTCCAACACCACCCCCCCCCCCTTAAGCCAAAATGTTTGTGAGAAATTATTGAGGGCCCAAACAACAAGGCTTATGTTCACCCTTTACATCATTAATCCATATGAACCGAGGAAAGAGAAAAACCACATGGGGAAAATCCTCTCTAAAAAATGGACATGAAAGAGAAACCAAAATATGTACACACTTCAAACTAAATTAGTATGTCTGGAGGAATCTTCTTCTTGGGAAGAAGTGGAATGTGATCAACCAAATTAGTAATGTGTACAACTGTATGATGAATCTTGGGACCATGTAGAACAACTAAAATGCATTGATAGTAGAGTTAATGATTCTCTTTAGACTTGAACTTCAAACCAACCAGGGTACCATGTCCGAAAGAGACTTGAAGTGCTTGAGAATAAGTGATCCCAAGCGAATCATAATCCTCTTGAAGCATCAACTTCAAAAGAAGGTTGTAATCAGCTCCAAAAAGGTGGAACAAGATTCCCAAATGTGCCATTTTGATGGCAAATGATTCTCCATCTTCAAATGAACTTGAAGCAATTATACTAGTCATGGTATAGGAATACATAGGAAGCAAAAGAGTGTGAATCAATGAGATATCTTCACTTGACTTCCAAACTCCTCCTTGAGAATCTTTTGAACCAATACTCTCATGTGAATAAAACCCATCTTTTGGAGAAGGATCGCTATGATCACCAACTAACAACCCATCTTCAACATTCGTAATAGAAGACATAGAGAGAAATGCATGGAATCTCTATCTACTTCTTCTTCATTTTGAACAACTTCTTGAGAAATGCATGAGGCAGATACCTTTGGAGGGAGAACACATAAGTAGGTTCCCATTTTCATATTTCTGCATGCCAAGAGATTTATCTAGATTTCTCCAAAGCTCAAATGGGTATTCAACATAATCAAGGAGATAACGCATTGTAGGAGGTATAGCTAGATACATAGTTCCATAGGCTCTATCACAATCATTAATCCAATCACACTTCTCTTTATAGGACTCTAGCTCACTCATAGCACTAATGGACACATCATAGAGACATTTTCTCTTAATATATACACACATTTTAGGCTTCCACTCATAATAGTTGAATGGATAGAGGAGAGGAACTGATTTTGAATCCATGAAGTTGTTGTTGGAAGCTGCAAACAAAAAATCTCAAGAAACACTAAGAAGAATTCTTCTAAATCAAACTATCTTTGATACCATGTGAAATTTGGCTTGCACAACATCAAAACAAAGGTTCTGAGACATGTGCAAACCACCTTCATCTAGATTCATTATCAATTCTTACTTATAGTTATTCTAGAGATATCATGAAATAAGAGAAGAATTTGAGACATAAACTAGAGAAAACCTCTCTAGAGTATATTTCCATTACTGTACATATTGATCAAGAACCAATACAATATATAGGCATTACCACATGCAATACCTTGTGTAGCTCACATTAATGCTGGCTTATCTTGACTAATTTCCCCAATCTATGACATTGTGCCAAGTGTAACTCCAAGCAGTGGCCATAATGAGGCGAAATGAACCTAGATGGATCATGAAGTGGTTAACCTAGTCAACAAGCGTGAAAGGAACCATCATGATGGCACTGTAGGTGGTTTAGTGGCTTGGTTTTGGACCATTAATGAGCAAATTGACCAAATCCTCAAGAGGGCGCACCCAGTCTCCTTAAAATAGGGAAATGCAATAACCACCCCATAAATGTAGCATAGAGGGGCACATTGACTCTATAGAACAAGGAAAAGAGCGGGTAAGTCAAAAACAAGCTTTTATGGCATAAGCACTAGTTTAAGTGGGTCAAATGTGGACAAATTCTTAGTCCAAGACATTAGACTAGGAACTAGAATCATTTTAACGTGGAATAACTTACAATAAACACTTGGAACCTTATACAAAGATTATTAAACAAGCTCTAGATGGGAAATATGTTCCAACAAACCCTCTAATAAAATAATATTGTCACAATTAGTAACCTTACCTACATAACTATCTTCCCATGATCCAAAAACAATATTTCATTATGGAGGAGAAATTAAATCTAGAGGGCCTGAATTCTCTATATGCTTGCTCAAATCAGATTATGGTGATAAAAATAAACTTAACACATTTAGATATTCTTTATGTGCAGATTGGGGTGTAATTTATGTGATAGGTGTAGAATCCTCTACATGAGGTGTAGCGGTCTTCCATTCCACATGAACACTCTACACTTCGAATCCCATTTTTCATGTTGGGAGGAATTTAAGATTGAGGGCCCCTACCTATGGAAAGGGGATTGGGTTAAAATTATTTTCCACCTACTGTTGTTCCTTCTTTAGCCCCCTTTTTACTTGTTCCTTTATCCAATAAGGAACACTGCACTCCACCACAATGTGAATGCAAAAATTACTTGATCAAGATCTAAAGGGGACACCTATATAGTAACTTTCTTCCTCATACTCCTTATCACCTCTCTTTAAGATCAAAATTTCTACAATTCCTTCCCTTAAATCTACCAATACAAGAATAAAGGTGAGGTTCATTAAACCTTTATCTCAATAAGTGAGATCTACTTCATAGAAATAACCTAGGTGAAATTAATTTTATCAAAATACCTCCTCTAACTAGAAATTGATCAATATCCTTAGGATTTTTACTCAAACTAGCATGATGTCATCCCTTTTCCATATATGATTTAGAACCTTCTCTTAATTAGGTGCTAATAGAAAAAAAATACTACCCATCCCTTAGAAAGTATGTAAAATATTGGACAATAACAAAGAAATGGCTTGAAACTAAAACACTATCTCTTATTTTTGTATCCCCAACCCTTCATCCATGGAATCTCTTATTAAACATCACTTTCAACATGCTAATGACTTTTACATGCTAACTTTCTTCCCAAGAACAAGGATTACGAATTCTTCGCATATTTGTACACATGTTTTTCATCTTATATTCCCTCAATTCTAAATCTCCCACAAATACACCACCATGTTCACCGTAACCTCAACCATCTAAGTACAATCTTGATTATAAGACCTAGGTTTTCTACTGACAAACTCTAAATTAATACCACGAAGGTATTATAAATCCATAATCAAATTAATAAAACCAACAATATGCCCCATAGAAGTTTGAGAGCTATGTTACTACAAGAATCCATCCACTGATAATGAATGCGGGATTTTTTATATTTCTAGGAAAATTATTTTGAAGGAAAAAACTAGTATTGTAATACCCCTAGTTTTGACTTGGATGTATTTCAACAAAATTATGTAAATGATGTAAATATGCTACTATGGATTCCTAGTTCAGATCTCAATACCTAGGATTGACTAGCGAATGGCTAGGTATGTATGATGTAAATATTTTATTTGGCCTTTGTGTTTGGTTATTCATGCTAATTAGAAATTTATGTAAAGATTATGTGCATAAATAATATAATGGTCAAATAATGGAGGTGTAAATAACACCAAAGGGGATATGATTCCACTAGAGGAGAAGAGGAAATGGGGCCCATGGGAAACTAATCCTTTGCTACCAAATGTCAACTTTAGAACCCGTCCAAAATTATGTCATGTTCCTTGAATAAGCAAATTATCTCCTTTTTTTACTATTTTCCAATCATTGAATGCATGTGTGGTGTTGGTGCACTGTTGGTGGGAAAAGTCACCTCATGTAGTTATTGAAGCATGGGACTAACTACACTTTTGTGACAGTTATATTATCTTCCAGAAGCCAGTATGCACCTTTGAAGATTCCTTTCTTCTACTGTCAAAATCGATGTCAATTGTGTTTTCACAATTTTCTCATACATCTTGGAGTCAACCCTAATTCTTACACACTCTCACATAGATTTACACTATGCAAATATTGTATTGTTGTTCATGATTGTGTATAACCTAGGAAATTCGAATTTAGGGACAAAGCTACTGGTTTGGAAGGGAAATTGATGGTTGTAGGTGAGCAAAGAGGATGGGAAAGCTAGAATTTTTTTTCCATTGAGTTCTTATACTCATAGATGCGTAAGAAGCCGCGAATTGAGGATGCATGTGGTTCTTCAATAGAATTAGGTAGGTTGTTCTTAGTCTATACACACACTGGAAGCACTCAGTAAGATGGATCGCCCAAGAGAGTCGTGGATCAATGAAGGGGATTTCTTATCCAAGAATAGTGTGGGGCATGTATCGTGGAAGCCAAGGATGTGAGAGATGAGTGAGATATTTGTAGAGCTCTATATGAGCATTTGGCTAATCATAGAGATCAAATCATGCTATAGTCCGAGAGAGAGAATCATGTAGGTTTTTCCTTCACCCTGGTGACCTCGTATCCTAGCTTGGGGGTGGCCTCTCAGTAGAAAGAGTATATGCTGGAAAGAGTGCCTATGGTTAGTTGGAAAATCGCTCTTACACAGTGAGTTGCTTGGATCTACATTGTTTAAATATAAGTATTCTTGTGTATTTTAATATGAAATGTATTTAATTGGTTCCTGTAACGTTTATGCTTTTATATGCATGTTAATTGTGTGTGGATCGATTTAATTTCACTATGTATGTTTGTTTATATTCTGCACACATATTTTATTTACTATGAACTCATAAATTGGACTTAGGATGGAATCTATAGGCCCCGAATCTAGTTAATGTCCCTTCCCTATGCTAGAATTTGGTGAGGGGGATGTTACAATTATTGATGGATAATTTGACATTGAAGAATGACATGGAAAAAGGACTTGACCAAGGATAACATGAGAATTGAAGAATCCATTCCCACCTATGAATTCTATCAAAAAATTGATAGTCCCCGCCAGGTCTACAATAAATGTAGGGTAATTTCCATACAATATTTTCAAAGTGGTCTCAAATCCAACCAAATAAATTGCAAACAAAAGTTTGTCCATGATCTCCAAATCCTCTATATTTTTTTCCTCCATAATTTCTTCCCCTACAACCAAAAAATTATTTATAAGCAGAAATGTTTATCTAGGATAGGTGTCCTTATGTGGAAAATCCCATATGTGATACCCTCATACATATTTTTGAATAGTCTACAAGGTTTGGTTCCATTATGAAAAACCCTAATCTCCAGTATTTAACCTCTATTCTACCATTAAATCCATATACATAGTTTCATAGATTAATATATTTTCCTAAGAATAGCTTTGGCATGTGAAAAGTTGTTTCTCATCGTCATATAGCTAGATGAAATCACTGACAAAAATAAGGAAGAATGTATCCATATGCAGTTAGTTCCCTAATGATATTCTTTCCCATGAGTTGTTTGTCTATGAGAGAAATGGAGAGGCTAGTGGGAGTAGGAGGGTATCTCAGAGGGCCAAGTCCTTGAAGGGACACTACAAGGTTAGGGAAGCATGACATTACAACATCCATGTTCCATTGAGAGTGTTGATCCCACCTTGACTTGCGATTTGAGAATCATATTACAGCTATTAGGGATCTCCATTATGTTGTGTCTAAAATCTTCTCATCATAGTCATAACATCGATTATTATAATTGGACTCTTTGACTTGTTTATACACCTTGTAAGTATATATATTAAGGGTGTGTTATTATAGATCTTCTTCAAATTTGTGTTAGGTATGTGATGTTATAGCCTATGTTTTTTTATATTTATTTTTACAAAAAAAAATCTTTCCATAATTATTTTTGTGAGTAGTATGATTTTGATTTCAACATTGTTGGATTTTTGGGCCATGGTTTTAAAAGGTTAGAATTTCAAGTTGTCCCAAAAATGGTGTTGTTGTTGGCACTTATTTTTTATTTAGGAGTTGAATTTAACTTTAATGGTAATATCTGTTAAGGAAATTTTTTCAAAAATGTTAGAATTTTAACCCCCCCACCCGAAAAAATATTAATGAAAGCATACTACTCATAGCACCAGTTTTGGATTCAAGGGTTGTTTTTAATATTTTGGTTTTGATAGTACTAGTTTTTAAGGCCATGGTTTCAAACATGTTTATTTAACTTCAAAAAAAGAGGGTTCTATTCGTAGCCCCATTTTTCAATTTTGGGGTTGATTTTCAAGTTTTTGTTAGCAAAATTATAAGCCATGGTTGTAGAAGGTTGTAATTTTAACCACAAAAAATAGTTCCACGGGTGGTGCCACTTTTTATTTGGGAGTTGATATTGGTCCTTTTGACATAAATTTTTTGGTTTTTAGGGTTAGAGTTACTGTTTTAAGGTCACAATTCTTTTCAGGTTGGTAACTAAGTTTACATTAGTAATTCCATAAAATGATTATCTTCAAACAAACAATGTGTAATATGGAGATATTATTTATTTATAAAATTATAATTAGAGTTTCGAAGGGCCAGACATAGGATTCCACTCATAATAAACAAACAAGATTAAAGAAATTTTAGTCAAATTTTCTCCATGCTTCCTATAATCAAGAATACTATCATTTATGAAGGATTGGTTGTCTCTTTTTGAGCCCCCTCTCATCAACAAATATTATCTAGATAAAAATTCGGTTGATCATTATTGGTTCTCTTATTCGATAAGAAACTAATATTGAACAATGGTTGACCAAATATTCCTTAATATCCCCCTTTATGAGAATATTAATGTAGTGTAAGTCTAGACAACTATTTTTAGGTCTTTCCCTTGGTGAGAATGCTACAATTGAATAAGGGTTAATCAACCATTCTTCAAGATCACCCTTGAAAATAATGTTAATTTAGATGAAGGTTCAACTGACCCCTCCCCGAGACCTTTCTCAATGATAATAGCAATCCATGGGAAGGGTTGATTAACCATTCCTTGGGCTCTCAGTCAATGTGAATGCTAATATTGAAGAATTCCAATTTATCCTTCTTCAATATCCCCCTAACCAAGAATATTAATCTATAATAAGGGTCAATCTAAGATTCTTTAGTCTTCCCCCTCACCAAGAATATTAATATAGAGGAAGGATCAATCAACCCTTCACAAAATGCCCTATTAATGAGAATAATAATCTAAAGGAAGGGTTTGTCAAACCTTCATTGGGATCTCTCTTAATTATAATACTAATAATGAAGAAGGCTTCAAATACCATTACTCAAAATCCCCCTCTTTGATATGATTCATTATATAAAGGGTTAGTTGACCCTTTCCCTAGCTTTATCTTGATAAGAACACCAAACTGGAAGAAGGATCTATTGATCTTTCTTCAAGATCCCCTTCAAATATAAAATTATTCAAGAGGAATTCCCAATTGACCCTTTCGCATGCTCTCACTTGATGATAATTTCAATATAGAGAGTTGGTCTCCTAACCCTTCCTCGGGATTCCCATCAATAAGAGTACTAGGCTCGAGGAAAGGTCAATTGACCATCCCCCAAGCTTCGACTTAAGAAAAATACTAATATTGAACAAACATTTTCTAATCCTTCAAGATTCCCCTCGATGACTTCCTAATTGGTATTTGATTCCATTGCATATTCTAGTCTATTGTGTTCTTGTGTTTATTTGTTACCTTAGAACACATTGTGCTTCTATGGATATTACTCGTAGGTATTATACATGAAAACTAAGTAATTTTATCATCACCCAAGGGACTAGACATGGAGGGGTCTATATAGTTCATAGAAACACTTGTAGAAGAATATAATAAATAACTATGTTAGTGTATGTTGACACCCATAAATGTACGTGTGTCGAAAATAGGGGCTATCCCTCATAGAAAGTCCCAATTATACCCTAAACTATTTGGAATAGGGAACCTGTCCAAATTCTATCCTAACTACCATTCGCTAGTTTTGGGATTTACTAGTTGCATCCCATTCCACATTTTAGGGATTTTATTTGAAGGAATTCAATATGAATTAATCTAAGATGAAATCCTAAAACTATACTAACCTATCCTAGCAAGGACAAAGAATGAAAGAACAAGTAGTGGAGTGGCATTATTATACACATCATAAATTAGTTAGCCTTAATTTAAACCACATTGATGAACATAGGTAATTGGTATAATGAAAGCTCCAGTGCTAATTTCAGTCCATCTAGCCTCAATTGAAGCAGTTTACCCTTAACTTATTAATAGTGTGGTTTAACCTGTAGTTTTAGATCATGCATAAAAATAACAAAATTATTTATGAACATTATAAAAATATTAGTATCATAACATTCTACACCCATAACTCGTAGAAAGAAAAGTAGGAAAACGATAGACATAAACAACATAAATAGAAAACTGCAAGAATAATCCACTAGAAATCATAAAATGATCTTACTTCACATAGGCACGATATAAAGAGTGCAACACTTAAACAACATTAATCCACATGACATCCATAATTCTATACAAATTTCAACCCAATAGATTCTCTATTCATTAAATAGAACCGGTTCTTACAAAAAAGAGTAGTGAAATCCATAGCCAAGATTCCCCTTCTCTCCCCCCATCTCTTTGTTTTATAATCTTCACAAAAAACTCCCAGGTGACTCCTCATATTCCTCTTACTCAAATATTACTTTTGAGGTTTCTAGGACTTCGTCAATTTTGAGTTTTTCTTTTCTCCTAAAAGAAATAAAACTAATTTATATTACGTTATTCAAAGGGAGCACTTCCTTTTGACTTTATTAATGAATGCAATTTCTCAAAATCATATGTAATAATATAATTTTTTTGTGGTCTAAGTAACTGTAGTGAAACCTCACGTGCCACTACTTCGTCACTCAATTTAAGAAATCCCTTATTACCGAATGAATTGCACATTGTCATTAGGTGTAATTTATGTGTGTGAATTCCAACTTGACTCTGTAAAACTTGTGAGAATCCTATGATGACTATACCTCATATTCCTTTATCTTTCTCAGTTCCACTATCCTCTTATCTTTTTGTGTAGGGTCATTGAAAGTTCCTAGAGATGTAAGTTGACATTTTTCAAACACTTTCACCATTCCTACAAGTACCTTACTTTTTCCCAATGATACAGTGGCCTCTTTCTGTAAGGTTAACCCATCCTTCATGTAAATTTTAATACTTTCATAATGAAGATAGATTCCATACAATGTTATCCTTGTCATATTAGAGGGGGGTTTAGTTTCTTTATATTGCCATGTTATTATGTAGTTTAAGTTTTCTTTAATCTTATCAATGTCATGATCATGTTTTGAGTGCCTACAATTGTAATTATCGACCTTGCTACAATGTTTTGTATTTATTGACTCTTCTTGGTAACATGTGCCTACATATGGACACCATATGGAAGTACTCTTGATGTAATCGAATAGCACATGCTTATAATTCTAACAAATTTTTCTTTTATTCCTTGTATCCTTCTACTTCTCATGCTAGTGCATCCTTCTCACACTATAATATTTTCACTTGATTTGTCAGTGTTTCTCAGTTTCCAATATTTCTACCTGAATGATCAATGCATTCTTGTCATCCTATTGATATTTTTCTCAAATTTCCAAGGTTCCCTTTTCTGGTAAAAGTGCATCATATTTGTGTTTTATTCTATTCTTTCTCTTATGGATTCCAAAACTAGATCTTCTAAGAGACTAATACTATTCGTGTCTTCGTCTAAATGATCTCTTTGTGGTTGTATATTAATTTCATTAGTCATAGCTGTGGTTGTGTTTGTTGATTCTTTGAGTGTAGGAGTTTGATATGTTCCTTTATTTAATGGAGTATTGAGAGTGATTTCCATCTCCGATTGTGCAGATAGTTTGATATTTTTATGGTTTCTTTGCAAAATATACCTCTTTTACTTGTGAAATATGAAAGAACTTTATTTGGAAACGCAATCCTCTTTGTAGGGTGTATAAAATCCTATACCCATCTCCTTTAGTGGGAAGTTTCCTCCATTGAGTGGAACACTAGAACTTGTAGTGGTTATTTCTATGTCCATCTCTTAGGGACCATTTTCTTGTGCCTCTTCTTGTGCTCTTTGTTATTCTTCGTCTTTCTTCTGAGATTCTTCTTGTTCTTTTAGTTCTTCCTTGGACCTCTTCTTCTAAGCCTCTTCTTGTTGTCTTTTCTACCTCAAATTTCCTTTTCAATTCTTCCTGCTCTTCTTTTCCCTCTTATTATTTATTTTTGAAAGATTCTTCTTCGGTTTATTATTCTATCTCTATATGTCGCGCTTCTTCTTCAAATTTCCCTTTCTCTTCCTCTTTGATGATTTTCTATGCCTTCTCAACTACATGTCTATGAGACTTGTCCAATTTGTGTTGTATCTCTTCTTGCGTTGCTTCTAATTCTTTCTTTCCCCTTTTCCCTTTTTCCATACTAGCAGTGTCTGCGGTTGAGCCTTTTCCTTTCTTCAGTTTTTTGGAAAAATATTGAAGGGTCTATGCCCTCCTATATATTTCTTCCTCCAAAAATAACCCATTAGTGTAAGTCTAGGTGAATTTCATTGATGCACAATCATTCAATACTTTATTTTACTATTGTTTCTACTGAACTTTTTTTTAATGAAGTGGAATATGTTTAAATATTTAATCTATTCTTCAACTTCATTGACTTTGGTCATTCTGTAGGCTCTAATGACTATAGGAAAAGGTGACCATGAATATTTCTTCGCCTTGTTCGAATTGGACCCAATCCCATTTACAAAGGTTTGTCTTATTATTTTCCTCAATATGATGTGATCAGTAACATACTTCGACAATGTGAAAGGATGTTGTGATCCTTCATAGATGCACAAGTATGTAACTCCTTCCATGAAGAACTAATATCCTAGATTTGTAAATTCTTCAATTGCTTGGTCAATCATGCATTTAGTTATTTTCTTGTTTATACTAATGTATAATGGCATGACTAACTCTTCACATCTTTTATTTTAATGGATGGTGTGATTTTGCAGCCATAAGGCATGAGAATAAACGTGCATAGATGGTTTTGAAGGATTCCACCTCCATCCAATGCCAGGGAAATTGTTTAAGGCACATAATGCATCTAGAAAGTATGAGGAATGTGGAGCTTGAATTGTTGTGTGGCTAAACATGCTTCCAAGTTCATGACAATGTACTCTATATTAGATGAGATGATTTCATATTTGTTGAACCTAATGTCAAGAAAGGTGACATGATAAAATAGGGGAACCCATCCTATCGTCAAAACAAGAGGAGTCTAGTTCATCGTACAATTTACACAAAAAGGTTACGACCATCTAGTAAGTTTTCTTCAACCATTAATTCTAATATATTCCATCCTCCTTGGTGTAGAAATTCTTGTTATTACCCCATGCTTACATGATAAATTTTGTGTAATCTATTTTGAATGACTCAACCCACTCATTTTTTAGGTTAATTTACAGTTTTGAGAACTTGTAGTAGTAATGCAAGACGGTCAGCTAAAGGAAGCGATGACCCCACTAGTAGAATATTGATAGATCATATTTTAGTATTTACACAAGGGAGTAACCATCCTATTACTTCGACATATGTGTTATGGAGAAAACGTTTCTATGGTTTGGGGTGGACCACAATAGAGAGTATGACTTCAAAAATCAGATCCATTCTCAAGAATGCTAGATAAATTAAATAAACTAACAACCAAGGGATCAAAGTCATACCTCAACTGGATGTTTGGAGAATAACACCATTGAGATCATGATCGAAAGCTTGTAGGCTACAATTTTCCCTCAACAAAAGACATATATCCAAGCATGAAATATATTAAGTGCTAGTATTCAATCTAGCATAATCCATTTAAGCATGTATAAAACAATTACACCCATGGATAAATATAAACAATTGCACATGAAATTTGGACAAGAAATGGATATTTATATTAATGTAAAAACAAATATACAATATGAAAACCTCTGTTGGCACCTCGTTGGAACCAAGAAACCTAGTCCTCCCACCTAGGCCTCCACCACTTTAATCCTACATACAGGGAAATCTCACACAATGGAACAGAGAGCTTTGGAGACGAACACAAATGGTTCTATAAACAAGGACACAGGGATGCAGACTCAAGTATATGGCAATGGAATTTTTTTTTCTATAGTCTCTTTACTCTCAAAGTTTATCCTCCTCCAACTCTTCATAATGGCTCAATATATAGCCCTCCAATGGGAAATGGAGGGTCAAATCAAGGCATTTCCTGGCATATAGAAGGCCAAGGATCAAGTTATTCGTTACTTGATAAGGAAAATTCCAAATATTTTTTATTTTGGAGTACAAAACCCGATGTATGCAGGCCATAATGGTGCAAGATCTACATATGTGAGTTGTATAACTGTTGACCTACGTATGTATTCAAAGATGAATTTTTAAGGGTTAAATTGAAGCATCAGGGATATAGTGACCAAAAGGGGTATATGGTGTCTTTATAAGGGCAAGGGAATTCCATCAAGGCATGATGCATGAGGTGTGGAAAATCATGTTATAACAAATTCCCCCTAATGCGTAAGGTCATAGGGGTACACGATGGCTGAAATACATTATAATAGTACCAAGAGTGGAGTAGTGAAGATCTAGGAGGAATAACTAACCACTCGTCAACATATAACAATGATAACTTTGTGTGCATGAATGCATATCTAGAGTACATATAACAGTCTTGAATACATATAAGTACAATTTCCATGAATATGAATAATAAACATATGTCATAAGTGGTCACAACCACATACAATACATAGTGTATTATGGTCTCCATACTGAATGAAGACATCTGGTACATAATAAGGTACACATCTTTGGTATGCGAACTAAAATCCCATAAGTGTTTTCATGATCAAGGTAGTAGAATATATGGAATGCCACCATAATATGAGGTATTCTACACAAACTGTCGATGGTACATGTCCCATCACATGAATAGAGGTGTTGAGGTAGAACATGATGAAACATCATCTCATTATCGATCATTGATGTATATTGTTAATAGACACAAGACATCCCATCGATGATGAAAATGGGTGTTAAGTTACCAAGTGCACTCAACACTTGTGAATAGAGGGGTTGAGGTAGAACATGATGAAACATCATGTCATTATCAGTCATTGATGTATACTGTTAATAGACACAAGACATCCCACTGATGATGAAAATGGGTGTCAAGGTACCTAGTGCACTAAAAAAGTGTGAATAGAGGTGTTGAGGTCGAACACTTGAAGATTCCATCGATTAGGGGACACTTATGTATTCCAAAATTTGTCGATGGTGAGAGAACCTATGCCTGATGATTGAAAGTCTCAAGGCACTCAATTGACTCTAGATCCCAATTCTAGAATAAATTATCTAAATTCGATGGAATGGAATACACCAAAAGGAGGGAATTAATGATTTCCCCATTATCCAACACGAGGTACAACAAAAAGGTTGGATAATTTGTAAGAAATCGGATGAACGTCCATATGTACAAGAAACAAATGCACACGAATCAATATCCATGTGCGCCTGTCGGACATATCGGATGCAAGTAACATGCAAAATAGACCCCTTTAATAGCAACCAATGATGAAAACTACTAACATAGGCGAGGAAACCACCAATAGATTCTAATGGAATCCAACACATGGAATGAATCCCATTGTGTGAATAGATTTCTTGTCATCGAACATAACAGAAACCACTCCGTTAGTGACCAATAATGAGATGTCATCTGCTAAGTTCAAGGTAACCTACCAATGGTGAAAGTAGGCCCAGGGTGCAATGTAGGACCACAACTCTGTGATGTATCGGTAATGACCAGCCTACAAAGTTAAGATAACTAAGGAATCACCAAATCAGGATAAATACTTCCTTCGAACAAGAGCATGAGGCAGATGGAGACACTTAGGCAACATAGACTCAATGTGCAAACTGGTACAACTCTCTGACACATGAGGCACCAACAAATGCTCCATAGTGACTGAAATCTTAACCATTCAATGGAGAAATCTCTAAATAATGAGTATAGATCCTAAATTTATGATAAAAAACTGACCCATGATGAATAGACTCATAAACTGTGCTCTGTTCAAAGGTGACATGACAACTGCCAATATAAGAAAATATCATTTCCCATCCAACTTTTTTATGTTTTTTATTTTTATTTTTATGGAGTTTTTCATATTATAAAACTTGAAAACGAATAAAATGTGCTTATTGTACAATAAAGAGGAAATGAGTGTTGCGGGGAAGAAAACTAGTTCCAAGCTATGGAACATGCCTATGTTCAATGCACAGAAGAACATGCAGGATAAGGACACTCAAGGGAATGTCTCCTCTCAGATACATGGTGATCAAGTTGCAAAGGATAAATACGAGGATTTTCTTGGTTGGGATTGAAACAAGCTCGAGAAAGATGGCTTATAAAAGTAAAGTGGAGAGCCAACATTAAGCTTAATAAGGCAAGTGAATGCATGTAATGCATTTAAAACTTGATACAAAGTGGGAGTCCCTGAGGGAAATAGCCAACATAATAGGTGAGAAAGAACATGAGGTTTCCATTTGAAGTCACGGTGGGATTATAAGGGATTCCAATACCTAAGGAGGACGCTCAGCATGGGAACCAAATAGAGAATTAGGTTCTAACTAGGGTACCCATGATCAAGAAACCTCTACCACTAACGTAATTACTCTTCTAGTAGTAGTGGGATGGTTCCTGTGCCATTAAGAAGCAGGTCCATACCTATGTTTAATGTGACACAGTCATGGGAGAATGAAAAAATGCATGTAGAATATGATCTTATCATATATGCTAGTTTAGATTTTATACATGTCATGGGCATGAACAAGCTCGAAAATTTTCAAAATCCACTAAATCTCAAAGAAAAGTACATAAAAAATGGACCTTACACAACAATATTAGTCCAAAATAGTTGTAGATAATCAATAGAGGGCCAAAACTGCAAGAAAGTCGGTAAATTTTTGTAATAAATAGTAAAAAATTGACCATTTACCATATCATTAGCTTTTTTACCCCTTATAGTGATTTTGGAGCTCATTGGTCCCTCAAACTTCAAAGGTGGATTTCTGGAGCTATGGGCCACAAAATCAACAACCGTCTGGATCAGGTAACTCTGCATCCCATGCTCTTTCAATTCATTATTTTCATTTAAAGTTTCTATGGTATATTTTGAATTTCTCAACCGCAAAAGTGTTTTTCTCGGCCCATGTAGGTGATAGGTTATTGGGTTGCGCATAGGGCTTGTGATACATGGGAAAATTGAATCCTTCCTGCATGACCATGCACCTCTTAACACTTTGACCAAAGTATAAGGCCATGGTTGTTGTTTGTTAAGCTAAGAACCTCACACAAGCTCTTTTAGTTTGTAGGACAGTTCTTGAATGGAGGGAGAGAGAGCACGGAGACGTTGATAGAGTTGTGCATGATGATTTGATCGACCGACAAGCATTTCAAAGATGTGGTTTCTATAGGTTTTGGAACCTTAGTGTATTGAGCGCCAACCCAATACTATTAGACATGCTTGTAAGCATTTGGGATCCAGACACTTAGGCATTCACACTAGATTGGATGCCACTGAGACTCGAGGTGGAAGATATTTATTTTATTACTAGACTATCCCGCCGAGGTGAGGTAGTAAACCTTAGGGATCATGGAGCAAGCAGAGGCATGAATATTGATGAGTACATAGTTATTTATTGTGTTCCCGACACTAGTAAGGTGGGAAGTCAAGTCCCCATCAACATGATCCAGACTCTCAGTCTGAAAGCGATCATTCTAGTTCTAGTTAGAATAATAGGGTTGGAATCACTACATAGGGCATCATGATCTCTCATGTTCTATGTAGTAGAATGCATGAGGCCCATTATATATGACTGGAGCACATCCTTGTCGGGTAATATGAAAAATCAACTAATAGACTGCAAGCTAGATCGGATCAAGAACTTTGGGTTTGCTAGCATTTTATGAACTTTCTTCCTTGAGAGGGTAATGAGCCTTAGTCCTAGAGTTGAGGTCCCTCCTCATAGTCTATGGGATCCATCCTAAACTCCTTGGATTGAGGTGATGGAGAAGGTAGAAGGAGGTATATCACCTTTCTCACTCACAGCTGATTTTTTCCACTGGTGGTGGTGACAGATCATCACCATAGATGATTATCCTTATGCAAGGATCAACTTCCGTTGAGATCGATATATGTCACTACCACCAGGGTATGCATTTGAAGACATTGGTGAGAACTATTTTGTGTTTTTGGAATATTTCATTTTTTGTGCCTTTTATATAAGTAAATCAACAACATGTTTTTGGTGGTATCATGTACTGACATTAGGCTTATTTGTGCAGATGCAGGTCCACAAAGACTGGATGGCTTCCCACGACATCGAAATAGACTTTGAGGATATGATATGATCAGAGTTGATGCCGAGTAGAAATTACAGAATGTACAGGGAAACTCGTCCTTCTTGACACACAGGATCCCCATGGTACATGTCAAAGACCTGCCTGAGGCGATGCAGAGGCATGTTGTTGAGGTACCCTTCCCATGGGTTAGATTATTCAGGAATTTGGAAAATGTTGTAGTGTGCTATCATGATCATCATCCAGTCCCACAGGCGTAGATGTTGAGATATTATTTTTTGTATCAGCGATGCATATTTTGAGGGCTTAAAGCCCATTTTTGTACTATGACACCATATTTTTTGGAACCCTTATTGGGAAATAAAGACTTATAGGTTATAGCAACTAGTTTGATATATACACATGTGTTTAAATATGAATGTGAATGTTTTATGTACATGTTTCTTTAATTATGTGACAAATTCCAATATAAAATATAATTTGCATATGAATCGACAACTTGATTATAACATCTAGGTATATGAATGTATGTAATGTAATCAAATTGTCGTGATAAAAATCTTACCCTTAAGAATCTTCTCAATAAAGTAGGATCTCTCGCATGTTACAATCCATTCAATTGTGAAATGATCAACTATGAATCTAGGAGAACCTTTAGAGACCAAATACCATTTGAAATGGAATCACGTAATAGCTCTGTTACTACACTATATTCAACCACATTATTCAAGGATGGTTGGAGGTATACTCCTCATGAAGACACAAGTTGACACTCAGCTGCATAAATTACCCAAGAAACAAAAGAAAAATTCAGTGAATGGACGATGGAACCATCCACAAATCCTAAGTAAATTGAAGACTCCATCAACATATTCCAAAAAATAGGAAGCATACCAATACATTGGCTATAATATCCCAAAAATTCATAAAAATTTAAAAAAATTTCAAGTGACATAAAATGTCTAAAGTCACAGCTAAGTACCTGCTAATGGTTAGCGGAAAATGAAACAGTTTATAAAAGAACATGGGATCGCTTCTTTATAAGAACCTGTAAACTAAAAGGTGTAATCTTAAAAACTTGTGTTAGTTCTATTAATGACTTAGAGCTGTAATTCTATCAGAGTTAGAAAAGGACTTGCATTTTGCTACTGCTAGATGTACTGATGTTTATCTTTTGTCAAGTAGGAAAGAATTCTTGTGTGTGATCGAGGCTTACTTAGTGTTCAGCTAACTCAATTAGACTGCTGGTTCCTTACAGGTTTAGTAGGTAAGTGTATGATCCAGTAGGGTGTTATTTATATTCAAGTTGAGAGGCTACTTCCCTAGCATGATTAAGATGATAGTCTTAGAAAATGTTTTAATATGTTGTTTGTCTTCAAGGAGGTAATGTTAATATTTTTCTGTCGTTACAACTCCATAGTTTGTATTTATAACTAACTCCATAATGACATTTTACCAATTACATAAACATGGGTTTAAACTTGCAAGAACAAGTACTATCCAAAGTTCCTCAAACCGATTGAATACTATACTTTAAAAGTCTAAAGAACACTGTTATTTTTGTTTACCGTAATGGTTATTTATAAATTCCGTAGAGAGCATATAGCTCACAGTTTGGGCTTAAGTTCACTCCATACTGTTTGGTGTTTCTCGTAGCTACCTTCACTTCAGGACTCTATAAACGTCCTTCTCTCAATGAATGATCAAGTTACTTATGCTTTTAATTATAAATTCATCATTAAGTTGTTATAATTTTATTGGGATTTCTTTAACGTTTTTGGTCTTCAATTCACCAAACACTCCTTCGAATATAACACAAAGGCTGAGTTCCAAGAGTCCTTTGCTCTTCTTCTTATTATGGTTATAAGTTACACATGGTCCTCTCACTATTTCCATTAAACCTAACTAAGACACATAACTATCCAAATTGATTTATTATCAAAGAAAAACTCTAGAATAAACATAAATATTCATGTTATATCATATAGTCGATTCCCTAAGTAACAATACACCATGGTAAATATCAAAATATGGGCAATCATATAATTTAAAGTTTTTAATGATCGTTGGTTGATTGTAAATCATTTTGTTGCAGCAATGACTATGGAACTCTACCCACACTGGAGGAAATATTTAGAAGGACACGTGGGATGGTTTTAAGCACACAAGGGTTGACTTATAAATCCAAAACCCTACTCATTTGTTTTGTAGAGAGAGGGTTCCTCCATCTTGTTGGTCGAGCTGAGAGCTCGCGGCCATATGAGACTTGTAACCGCCTTCAAGTTTGACAGCTTGCTTCCATTCCAACGTTGTGACTGTCTTGAGAGATATCGTGAGTGGTTTTTGGTCTTTAAAGGTTGAAGTAGTTTGCAGCGAGTGTAGATACTGGTTTTTCTTCAGGACTCGAGGACTATGTATGCCTTGAGCTTGCAAACTAACTGACAAAGCTCAAACAGGAGTATTTCTCATCCGATTGAGTTGATTTTCTTGTTTTCCTTTACAATGGTGACTCAGTGTCTTCTTGTCTTTTGGCACGGTGCCAACATGATCTAAGGTGGCCGTTTTACCTCAGCTTCATCCCGAAACTTTAATGGGTAAAGACTTACACTCATTTCGTTTTTAGGTTAATTTTTATAAAAGGTTTTATAAATTTTAAGAAGGATTTATAATGATAAGGTTTGTAAACTTGTAGGTCCTTATCCCGGCTCTGTAGGTGGAAACGAGCTTCTCCTTCAGCGTTCCACTTGAGCATTCAAATGGTAAGCCCTGGTTGCAAGGTTTCTTCCTACAATTTGTTGTGGTGGTTGGAAGTTAAGTTCTTTGCAGTTGAAAAAGGTACGGCCTCGGTTTACCTGTTAGCTTGTTGTTTCTTGCATGCTTGATTCTGTATGAGTTCGAAACCCTTAGAGGGTAATTTATGCAGGGAGGATGAAGGCTTATAGTAGCCGTGATAAATGGTTTTTAAGTCTAATCCTTATGTAACTTCTTTAACTTCTTTTGATAGAGCTTAGCTCTAAGCCCTACGAGGCTATTGACCTCTGTTTGGTTAACTTTTAGTTTTTAAAATAGATTTTTAAAGGAAAAGAAAAGACTGTTAATCAGTCAGGATTTTTAAATGGATTAAGGGTTTTTACCTGTCAGTAATGTATGGTTACTGTTAGATATATACTCTTTTGTTTTAGCTAAGATTTTGGATAGGCCTGAGTCTTAACTTGTAATTCTGAAGGCAATAAGCCATTTTCTTCCTATTTGATTTTGTTTAAAAAAAATGGTTATAGTAGTATTTTAATTATTATCATGTAACTAAAAGGATTTACAGTGCAATGTAATTATGGAAATTTTTACTTTGTTAAGAGTACTATTATTACTCTATTTGGCTCTTAAGGGTTAATTTTCAAGTATACCCTATAGTTCGGTGAAAGAATAAATTTTACATGGAAAATTCTTAGCTATGTTTTATTATTTTCCTTCAATGATTTTTACAGTTGTTTTAATTCTTATAAAGGAAGATTTAGGGTAAATATTGCAACCTTGAGAATAGGATTAAGTTTATCTTTCAATAACCTAGGTAGTTGTCTTGAGGTTACAGTAGAAACTTCTGTCTTAATACAGAGACACATATTGTCTAGAAATAAATTATTATAAGATTTTATTGAAAATTATCTTAACCTAAACCCTAAGTGATAGTCTATTTACTATTCCTATGTTTATTTGTTAAACTGTATCTATTGTATTTATAAAGAATAATAGTATTCAAATAGTTATATATGTAGTATGTTTACAACATATCTTTAAATACCTATGTTCAATTCTTGTCTTAAGTAAATACATTCAATAGATAAAGTGTTTATTGTTTCTTACAGAATAAAATCATAAGCAAACTATAGCAGAATTTAGTTACATTTTTCATTCAAGGTTAAATAAGAATCATCATATCTACCTAAACACTCAGTTGTACTAGATTACTACCTAAGCCAGGCGTGGAAAAATACAATATGGAAATCCATTTCTATTTATTTCTCATTTAGCATATTTACTACTATTTCTAACATAATCTATCAATTACTAAGTCCATCAATACACAATTACTCTTTTCTTCATAAACCCTAATAAAATACTAACATGCCTGTATTTGAAAACTAGTAAACATTTTACTGAAGACAATAAATAAATATAATAACATGAAACAATTAGAACCTGTCAATGATGAGGTGACAACAGCTTAAGGAGGCTATTCCTCCCAACCAACTCCTGGAGAAAGCTTAAACTGCACTTCCTCAAGCCCTCGAGCCTGTTTCTTGGTTCTCTTGGTAGAGTACTGGGTGAAGGATATGTCCTTAAGAACTTATGTCACCTGACTGGTCCAATCAGCTTAGTAATTCAAATATGCTCACAGTAGTAAGAACTTCAGCCTAATAGCCGCAATAAGTTCAGTCTTAGTAGTTAACCCCTCAAAATCACTTCAGTAATCCCCTCCATCGAATTTCTCATGTGCAAATTCATTCACTCTGAATGATCACTTCTCAGAATGAGCAACCTCAACTGTTTTCAATGGGAAATTTTATAGAAATTCCTAGGTTTTCTGGGTCAGTTTTCATTTAATGAGCCACCTGCTCTAATTCCACTTTCATGGGGAATCATGACCAAAAATATAGGGAATTTTCCACCTACAACAGTTGGAAGTAGTTTGAGGATTCCGCCACTTGTAAGTGTACTCTCCACCCAGTCTCCTCCACCAAGTGACCATTTAACACTCTTTTAACATCTTCCCTAAGCTGTTGTCTCATTATTTATTTGTTTATAAATAAAATATTATGAATTACATTAATTATTCTTGACCCCACTTGGTCATCAATTACAAACTTAGCATAAAATATAATGCAATGTTCCTCAAATAACATTAAATTGTTTTTTGCAAATTGGGGCATGTGACATCGACGATGCTACAAGGAAACAAAAAACTATGTAAATTTGTACAATAGTATACAAGGTACCTGCCTAAGATGAAAACTCAAGCGTATTACTTCTTAAGGTAGATCCCATTTATAGGCTCCTTTAGGACGTTCCCTTCATAAAATTCTAACTCATAGGCCCTCTTTTCCAAGACATGCCTCACAACGTAAGGACTATGCCACATAGGATTAAATTTTCCTACTCAGAATGGTTCATTTACTTGATCATATAAAAGGACCAAGTCTCCTTCATTATATTGACGAAGATGGACAAGCTTATCATATTAGGCCTTGACATGATGCTTATTATATTCTAATGCCACCATAACATCTCAAAGTTTCTCATCAAGGTAATCCAAGTGGACTAATTGTTCTTCTAAATCTAAAGTGTCAAGCAAGAGCTCTATGACTAGTTTCAAGGAAGGGATCGCACATTCGGCCGGTAAAACCAAATCCACCCCATGAACCAACTAATATGTTGAAAAACCACTGGAAGTATTAACCATAGTTAGGTAAGCCCACAAAGAAGGGTACACCTTGATATGCCAATTGGCTTTGCTTTGTCTGATGGTTTTTTGTAAAATTGTTTTAAGAGATTTATTAACATCCTCGAACTGGCCATTCACTTGGGGGTAATAAGAAGAGAAGTGTTATTACTTAAACACCAACCTCAAAGCTAACTTTGTCATCATCTTATTATGGAAGTGACTATTATGTTCATTGACAATCTCTTTCGGGATTTTGAATAGGGTGAGAATCTTATTGAACTCAAAGTGAGCAGTCGTCTCACCATCGGATTAGATTGTAGGCATATCCTATGCCCATTTCATGAAGTAATCAATGTCCATAATAATATGATGGTGCCCCCCAACTGACATTGGGTTACAATCCATATAATCCACCCCCCAATTTTTGAAGGGACCGACAGTAATAATAGGGTGCAATGGGGAATGATGCAAACTTATGTTCCAATAGAACACCTGGTAAGGGTGACATATATTGGCCGCATTAGCTCAATCTTTAAATATTGACGATCAATAAAAACATGCTCTTAAAAAATTTTGAGCAGTAGAAATCCTAGATAAATGACTTCCACATGCCTCAATGTGAGATTATTAAGCACGACCTCGGGCTCCTTGTGATTTAAACAATGATACAAGACAAATTCCACCCCAAGGTGATACAAAGTGTCACTAATGATGAGTTATTTCTTATCATTGTGACGTAAGAATCATTGCCTATCTCTTGAGAGATGTAGAAGGGTCTTCAGAGTATAAATATAGACAATGATATCACCATACCAAGGGTCTGTAATGAGACGAGGAAAATATGCTCATCGACAAACGATTCTTCATGAATCGTGTCCTCATTTATCCTATGGAGATCTGTTATCAACTTCGCGAAGACAAAATACTTCTTTTATTTTTGTGAAGCAAATCAAGGTCAAATTCTTATAAGATTACAATCCATTTATTATATTTTTTTCTATCATTCGCATGGTCTCGACAAACTGAAATGGATTGATATGAGATATAACCATGGTCTAGAGAAGTGATATGTAGTGTATTAGTCACCAAAATACATGAACAGTCACTAAGGAAAACTTCTCAACATGAGTATATTGATGTTCTACATTGATGAAATTTTAGCTAAGATAATAAATCACATGCTCATGGAGCTCGTCGTCCTCTTGAACCAAAACCATACCAATAGTCTCCTAGGATGTAACCACATACAACAAGAAATATCTACCATAGTCAGGTGGAATAACAAGGCGGGTTGATGCCAAGGATTTATTAAGAGCGTAGAAGAACTCCCAGGATCACTCATCCCATAGGAATGAAGTATCCTTCTTCAATACGAGCATAAAACCCTTAGTTAAATTGGAATAATTCATGACAAACTGACGTAAGAAACTAGCCATCCCTTGGAGACATGGAAGTTTTCTAATTGTGATCAAGGGAGGAAATCAAAGTATTTCCTCTACCTTCAATGTATCGACCCTAATTCCCTCTTTCGATCATAGTTGAAGGTGATTTAGAGAACTTATAGAACTTAAAGCAATAATATAGGCCTCACTTCGAGCTAATAGTGTTGCAGCCGTTGATTGGGGTTTCCTTTCTTTCAGTTGGTATGGTGTTTTTAATCCCCCCATCTTGTGCACTTGAATATATGCTATCACTGATATAATTTTCATAATTCCTCTGATTTATAATTGTAGGATTCTGTTTGTTTCCCCAGACTACCCCTGCCCTTGATTTTTCTTCTACCCTCGAAACAATACCCCCTCCTTGGGATTGCTGGAATAAAAAATGAAAAGATTAAAAGAGTGAGATTCCTACGGATCACAGAAAATAGATAATGGAATGAGATCCCTGGAACAGAAAGAAATGAAACAAACTAAACATGCCCAGAAAAATAGAATACTAGGCATGATGATGAAGAAAACAAGTGGATCACCACAGAGGTTGTCTACTCCCTACTTGTTTATGGCTGGGACAGTATACAGAGTGAACTACATTATTTTTAAGTCCTCTGTCATTCGTTTAAGCTCTTCAATTGACTTTTATATCTCTAGATTACAGAAAACACAGGCACACAACTAAAAGTTACCATAAGTTAAAAAATTTGTCCAAGGAACAATTTAATAGACAATGGGATTGAGAAGCTACTAGTTTTCACCAGAAACTCTTCCAAAATAGTTTGCAATCTTCTTTTACATGAAAACGTAGGCATCCTAAAACTACATCTTTACGAACAAGGTTCAAGCAATGTCAAATATGATTATTTGGCCAGCTGTGAAATCAAGGTTAGCTTTTTATTTGAAGTAAAGCGCACAATCCTTGAGATATGCTTATTCAGAAAGTGTGCAACATTGAAATTACTTGTTTAAATTGATTTTTGCATAATTATTTTTTCCTAGTTCTCTTCTGTTGAAATCCATGCTAGACAGGAGCGGTCTCAACTTGTGCTTGATTGATGATTGAGATTTCAAATAGTTTACCAAATACACTTTGACGTCTCTTTTATATACAGATGAAATACATAGATGATGACTCTACTACATTTTGGGCAATAGGAAGAAATTCAAGTGTGTTGGCTGCACATGATGAACATTGTGGAAAGGAAGTTTTGATGGTTGTCCCCTTTGAGGGCACAAATTCAACAGAGGTGCTCTTCTTTACTTCACTAGAACAAACTTGTCATACTTTATTTTTCCTTTTTATCATCTTATATCACATATTTATTTAAATCAAGTATTCTTAAAAAAAGGATATCATTTCTAGTGGAAAACTATAGTCTCCATGATTGACAGCTCTCTCCCACAGCTTGTAAAGGTAGAAGAATTGCATGTTGGCTCACAAAGATGTCAAGAGTACAATTTATATGCTACATAGTTGCTTACAAGTTATTTCTTCTTTATTCATTTTCTGCATTTCTTTTTGTAAATATTTTTCTGAGAATATAGGATGTATTTTTCAAAAAAATAAGGTAGGGAATGTTAATTTGCATTTGTAGCCTGTTCCAATACATTCAGAGGCAGAACATGGAACACGCCAAGGTGTTGATGACAAAGATAGTAAACAAAATCTAGATGGTATTCCAAATGGAAGATCTCACACATACAATTCATTCCTCAATTGCTCACATTTACTCATAAAGTTTTGCAATTATAACACTTGCTTCCTTGTAATCGACCTGTGGAAATTTATATCTTCTTCAGTTTGTGTGACGAGTATTTCTAAAAAAGTTAGTCTTTCAGATATTGCATTTGAGCTAATCTTTTAGCTTATCCACAATTAGTGCCAAAGCTCACGCATTTTGTATACATGACATGATTGTCACATAAATTCTATCTTATCTCAACTTCTAAGGATTATATCTAATAGTTTCCTTGAATATGAAGGTATGGTTAGATATTGTCGTTAGAATAATCAACCCATAGTTAGCTACCTTAGACATTAATTAATCCATTTTTGTCTTATTTGCCTAGTTTCCATATTCCACCTTATGCAAGTTGTCATCTACACATCCATAGTGGTCAAACTTGCTAACTTTGAGTCATGGAGCGCTTGGGAAACCTCCCGGAATCAAATCTGCTTTATTCCTGGCCTCCCTAGCGCATGTCTTCTTTTTCTGCTTTATTGCCTGCTTTTTCAGTGTTTTAAGGCAACTGGGAAAGTTTGACTAGGTGAAGTTAACTTGTTTTTTGTCCTCCACATCCTCCACTCTTTTCTCCTATGAAAAGCATGTATGAGTTCTCCTTCCATCCACTATTAGCTTGCCTAATTGATTTTGCCAATTCCTGAACTCCTAGACAGTTTTGGAAACTGCTTTATGCACCTATGGGGGTTTTGCTTAGATTTAGTAAGCCTGCTTTTGACTAGATTCAAATGGCATCTTCATGCATTATAATCCCTCATGTAATTATTTATTGTGGCAGCCTTTGAATTCACAGGTTTGGCTATTGTACACTTATTCAATACAGATTAGTGTTCTGCTCCATTATTCAGTCTCTTTTGTGAGTAATTTTGCATGTGCAATTGGCAATTGATGTGAGTGTAATTGTTCTAACACTGGGTTCAATTTCCACATGGTATCAGAGCCTTTGTAGATTGAAGTCTCTCCTTCCAATTTGTTTTGCAGGTTTGACATCATTGACTGGGAGCATTCTGCTGACTGATGGGACAATTTCTGAGCTATGGATCAATCTCAAAAGATCATCTTGACTCCATTTAACTTCTTTGAATGGAAAGCAGAGATGGAGATACTGTTGAGAGTGAAAGGCCTCTACATAGTGACTATGGCAACAGAAGCAGAGCCCAATGTAGCTACAAAGAAGATAAAATGGCACAACAGGAGGGATGAGGCCTATGGTCTCTTGTGTCTGAGTATATCCAGAGACCTCCTTTTCCATCTTGATGGATTGACATCACCGAATGAAGTATGGGAGAAGCTTGTTGATATTTTTGGAAATATAGATGAGATGAGGGGACATCAAATTGAAAATGAATTGATCTCCCTGAGTCCCAATAGCTTTGAATCCCTGCAACTCTATTTTTCCAAGTTCAAAGCACTTGTTTTGCAGCTAAAACAATGTGGGATCGAAAAGAAGGATGATCAGCTGGTCTTGTCCATACTCTTGAATCTTGGCCCTAACTATTCAGTGTTTGTTTTGACCTTCTATGCCACAAAGTTGACAGCTCGAGCCTGGAAGATGCCTAGTCTTGTAGATTTCATGGAATCTCTCACACAACAACAAGATAAACTAGTGATGATGGGCACCATCAAACCATCCAAAGACCAAGCTCTGGTTGCTGGAGATTCAAGGGTGGATTCAAAAATCAAGAAGAAAGCTAAAAATCCACCTGAGCAAAAGAGAGACAAGAACAAGTCTCCGGAGGAGCCTCAAGGTTCCAAGAAGAACTACCAGAAGAAGAGGAACAAAGGAGAAATGAGCAAGTGCGCATACTACAGTAAGGGAAATCATTCTGAGAGCTCCTGCATGAAGAAGCAAATGGACATGCTGACCCAACTCCTGGAGAAGAATGGAATCTCCCTTCCAGACAGCTCAAAGAAGAGGGAAGGAGGATCAAGTTCAGAAGACAGAGAGAGACTTCATGCATTGGTTGCTGGCACATCAAGCTCACCTAGTTTCATCATTGATTCTGGAGCTTCAAGACATATGGTTTCGACCAAGGAGGCATTCACCTCACTTGACATGTCGAAAGGTCCACCAATAATACTGGGAGATGAATCTCTCACTGAAATTTTGGGAAAAGGGAGGATTGATCTTGATCATGGTAAGTTCAACAATGTGTTTTATGTTCCAGGTCTTGCCTCTAACCTCTTATCAGTGTATCAGATGACCCACACTGGGTCTCTAAAGAAGGTCATATTCTCCCCTGATGAAGTTGAGATCACAGAGATCTCAAGTGGTAAATTCATTGCAAAAGGAGTTGCAAATCATACTTCGAAGGTATACATGTTCTCACACTTCCTACCCTACTCAAACCCCTCTGCTCTTCTGATTCATGCTAATGAGGCAAGCAATATTTGGCATGAAAGATTTGGCCACCTAAATTACAAGTATCTTTCTAATCTTAGTGAAAAATAAATGGTCATAGGGTTACCAAAGATAAAATTTTCCAAAGGAGTCTGCCAAGGTTGCATCCTAGGAAAACACCCAGAGCATAAATTTGAGAGAGATAGTCATGAGAGAACCTCTGCACCTCTTGAGTTGATCCAAATTGATGTTGCTGGCCCATTCCCTCATATCTCAATGAGTCAGGCCAAATATGCATTGAATTTCATAGATGACTTTTCCAGGTATTGCTGGGTTAACTTCTTGAATCATAAGTCTGAAGTTTTTGGCCTCTTCAAAGTCTTTAAGGCTTTGGTTGAAAACCAGTCTGGGAGGAAACTCAAGGTCCTCAGATCTGACAATGGTGGTGAGTATGTCAAGTCAGATTTTATTCAATATTGTGCATATGCAGGTATTCAAATGAAGCATTCTATCCCTTACACACCACAGAAGAATGGTGTTGCAGAGAGGAAGAACAGACCACTGAAAGAGATGGCTACCTGCATGACAGAGGCTAAGACTTTGCCACCAAAGTACTGGCCAAAGCTATAAACTGTGCAGCCTATATCCAGAATAGGGTGCCTCATAAACATATTGATGGTATGACTCCTTTCGAAGCATGGAGTGGGCACAAGCCAGATGTGACCCATTTCAGGATTTTTGGCTCAAGGGCTTGGGCTAGAATTCCAACAGAAAAGAGAAAGGATTTGCAGCCCCAAAGCCAAGAGTGTCTATTTGTTGGGTACTCTAAAGATTCAAAAGGGTACAAGCTGATCAATTTGAGCACAA
The DNA here is from genome assembly GCA_001517045.1 of Pseudotsuga menziesii. NCBI lineage: Eukaryota > Viridiplantae > Streptophyta > Pinopsida > Pinales > Pinaceae > Pseudotsuga > Pseudotsuga menziesii. Next base: position 30,671 of record LPNX010655360.1, on the reverse strand, counting down.
ACAAATCCTTCATTTAAAGGTGTGTTCAGTTTCAAGAAGAGCCCCTAGCAGCAGTGGAAGTTGGAGAATCCTCTTCACCACCAAAACCTCTGAATGTAAGTGAAGAGATAGTTGAACATGCTGATCCTGATATGTCTGATAATGATAATTTTATTGTAGATCCTAACATCACTACAAGGCCAAAATGGGCAGCCAAGACCATTCATGCAGCTGGAGAGCTAGTTGGAACTCCTAATGACCCTAGGAGGACTAGATCTCAATTTGAGAGTGCTCTATGCATGAAATATCCTATGTTTGTTGAGAAATTCTATCTGATGGTGGAATCAGATCCTCATACATATGAAAATGCAATAGGAGATCCAAGATGGCAATCATCCATGAAGGAAGAGTTAAGCTCACTCCAGAAGAGCAACACTTGGGAGCTGGTTGATCTTCCCCCAGGGAGGAAGCTAGTTCAGTGTAAGTGGGTGTACAAGACCAAATTTGCTGCTGATGGATCACCTCTAAAGTACAAGGACATATTGGTATCCAAGGGCTACTCACAGGTTCATGGCATAGACTACAATTAGACCTTTGCACCAGTGGCAAAGATGGACTCCATCAGGCTAGCCTTAGCCATTGAAGCTTCAAAGCAATGGGAAGTACATCACATGGATTTGAAGTGTGATTTCCTGAATGGAGATCTCACTGAAGAGATATACATGCAGAAGCCTCAAGGATTTTCTACTAACCCATCTCTTGTGTGCAGGCTAAAGAAGTCATTGTATGGGCTTAAGCTAGCCCCCAGGGCTTGGTATGCCAAGATTGATAGCTTTCTGCTATCACTGAATTTTGTTTGATGAAAATCAGATCCAAATGTCTATTTGAAGTTGATTAATGGTTCATTAATGATCATTGTTTTATATGTTGATGACCTCCTCATTACAGGAAGCTCAAAGGATGAAATTTCTTCCTTGAAGGGTGCAATGAACCAAGCCTTCTCCATGACAGATTTGGGGCTATTGAGCCAATTCTTTGGGGCTTGAGATTGCTCAAACCAAAGCTGGAATCAAGGTGCACCAGTCCAAGTATGCCTTGGATTTGCTGAACAAATTCAGAATGAAGGATTGCAAGCCAAGCAAGACTCCTTTCCTTTCAGGAGTGAAGCTTGAAGAAGCTGATTCTTCACCTATGGTAAACAATACACTGTATATGCAATTGATTGGATTTTTGTTGTATCTTACACATACTAGACCTGATATTTCTTATGCAGTAAGTGTGGCTTCTAGATACATGGATCAGCCTCATGAGATCCATTGGAAAGCAGCCAAAAGGATCCTTAACTTTGTTCAGGGAACAAGGACACATCGGATCTTCTATAAAGCAAAATCTGATCTTGATTTGATTGGGTTTACTGACAATGATTGGGCAGGTGACAGCACAGATTGAAAGTCAACATCAGGATATGTGTTCATGATTGCAGAAGGGCCAATCATCTGGTCAAGCAAGAAACAGAGTGCCATTGCACTCTCATCTACAGAAGTAGAGTACAGAGGAGTTGTAAATGCAACAACTCAATGTTTATGGTTGCAGGGGTTACTTGGAGAGTGTGGCTTCGAATCAGAATACTCAACTACTATCTACTATAATAATCAGAGTACCATTCGAATCTGCAATGATCCAGTTCAGAAGCAGAGAACCAAACACATTGAGATCCATATGCACTACATCAGACAACTTGTGCGTGATGGCACCATTCACCTACTCTTTTGTTCATCTTCAGAACAAGTAGCTGATATCTTCAACAAAGCATTTTGTGAGAAGACACTCAGCAATCTCAAATCACTGTTGGGGATTGCTGATCATGCTGTGAAGCATGAGTGATGACAAGATTTCCAAATTTTGTTTTACAGTCCATGTTTAAGGGAGGATTTTCCCACTTGGTTTTTGCCTCTTTCCTTGGTTAAATGGACATGCAGTATGTAAAGGGTGACTAAGCCTTGTTGCCAGGCCCTATAATTTTCTGATATATTACTCATAAGTTAGGATTAAGGGGGGGTGTTTGAATAATCAACCCATAGTTAGCTACCTTAGACATTTATTAATCCATTTTTGTCTTATTTTCCTAGTTTCCATATTCCACCTTATGCAAGTTGTCATCTACACATCCATAGTGGTCAAAATTGTTAATTTTGAGTCATGGAGCACTTGGGAAACCTCTTGGAATCAAATCTGCTTTATTCCTGGCCTCCCTAGCACATGTCTGCTTTTTCTGCTTTATTGCCTGCTTTTTTAGTGTTTTAAGGCAATTGGGAAAGTTTGACTAGGTGAAGTTAACTTGTTTTCTGCCCTCCACATCCTCCACTCTTTTCTCCTATGAAAAGCATGTATGATTTGTCCTTCCATCCACTATTAGCTTGCCTAATTGATTTTTCCAATTCGTGAGCTCCTAGACAGTTTTGGAAAGTGCTTTATGAACCTATGGGGGATTTGCTTAGATTTAGTAAGCCTGCTTTTGACTAGATTCGAATGGCATATTCATGCATTCAAATCCCTCATGTAATTATTTATTGTGGCAGCCTATGACTTCACAGGGTTGGCTATTGTACACTTATTCAATACAGATTAGTGTTCTGCTCCATTATTCAGTCTCTTTTGTGAGTAATTTTGCATGTGCAATTAGCAATTGATGTGAGTGTAATTGTTCTAACACTAGGTTCAATTTCTACAATTGTTGGAATACTTATGGACTAAGGTGAGTGACTTCCCAAAGTATGAGGTTTGCGTCATTAGATTGGATGGCCTTACAGTACTCCTTTTCTCCATGGAAGAAATCTTTAAGCAACTCCTGCACTTTGGGTACTCCTGTAGAACTTCCCACTAAGACAATTTTTGAATCTGGGTTTTATAATTTTTCATTATCAATGGATTTTTGAAACAGATAAAATGTTCGTTGTTCATTTTCCCACTCTCCTGATTTTTTAATGTTGGTCCTAGTTTTCATAGAGATGAGGGCAGAAAACACTCTCATAGCCGTCTTGCATGAACTTTGAAGTCCCTTTGGGATATGTTGAGTTTGTATTTTTCCCCATTATGTAATGGAGATGATTTCCTGTCAAACCCATATACAAGGTTCACTCAATATTTTTAAGACATCCAACCCTGTTAATTTCCCAACAGTTTTGGTGGTCCTTTGAGAATCATTGTAATAAAGCAGGATGCCTAATAACAACTTTAATAATTCGATAGCTTGCGAGGTATTATTGGGTGGCACTAAGATTTTAGATAAGCAGGGCAAAGGATTTAATTCCTACCAGTGCAGGGTGGAGGTTTGGAGGGTTTTGAACTATGCTAATTTTCCTCTGTATGAAGAGATCTAGAATTTGGGTCCTGTAGCACCAACCACATAATCGTTGGTTATGGTAGGTTTCTTGTCATGTAAAAAAATTGGTTACATTCCTATTTTCCAACGCATGTCAATGAAATCATTTCTCCACTAGTAGATGGCAACAGTTAAAAACAGAGCTTATCATAATTCGGAGTCTGTTCTGTTTAAAAGGTAGTTAGATTTAAGTTTTGTTTTGATCACATTGTTGTTTTTGGCATTCCATATTCAATCCAAGCTGGTGTAGCCTGTCAGAATGCCTTCAGTATACCCTAGCATAACGGTAGGCAAGATTTATTAGTTACCCTCTATTTATATGTATATTTGGATCCAACCAAGCCAAAAGTAATTTATTTATTTTTTTCTAGAAAAAGAAAATGTAATTTTGTTATCAACTATTTAGAACTTCAAACATATAGTCAAACCTAATTTTGATGTGTTTTTGGTTGTTATAGATTAGTGTAAACCTAGTGCTTAGAGAATGACAATATACTGATGGTTCCAGAAGCCTTCACAGTCGTAACACATCAAATTCTCAGCACTCTTTACTTGGATCTTCAAATTTTCATTCACCAACTGGCAGAAAGCTTAAAATAACTGTAGTGGAAGGCATCAACCTTGCTGGAAAAGACAGATCTCAAAAGAGTGATCCTTACGTTAAGCTTCAGTATGGGAAGGTCGAGTTCCCCAATTTCTGAGTTAGATATTTTTTCGTTTTCTAGAATTAGACTGATCTACATATTGGTGGATATCTACATTGTTTCCTGTAGCTATACTTTACAGTTGGTTAGCATTAATTTTTTTTAATATAATCATAGAACATTCGTAGAACATGATCAATTTCATGAGGTATCAGCCCCATATGGGATGAAGAATTTGAGTTTAACAAGATTGAAGGTGATTAGTATTTGAAATTAAAATGCTACAATGTAGAGTTTCTTGGGATGAGAGTATGGGAAGTTCCCATGTGAATTTGGAAGGAATGGAAGAAGGAGAAACCAAGGATGTTTGGATCCCCCTTGAAAGAGTTACAAAAGGTGAAGTAAGACTCAAAATTGAGAAGAAAAAGCAAGAGCAAGAAACTGAGGTGAGTAGAATATGCAATAAAAACCTCATCAATATGTATTTCCATGTCTATAACCACCGTTGTATTTCCATAAATTGTCTTAGCAAATGACATTGTGACCTGTCTGTTAAAACCAAAGAAACTTGCTGATAAATTCCAACCAACCACCCGGCTTGCTGATATGTACTCAGTTGAGTAATCACTCAGCTATGTGGAACAGAGCCCCAAATAAATAAAAGAATTAAAAGGCATTTTTCATCAGAGGATTATACACAGTATACTTTACCTCCAAGAATGTTATGCAGTGGCTCTCCAACGTGCCTCCTCCAACACTGCTATGCACCAGAGAAACCCACCACAAACCCAACTTATTACTTGCCTGAATCCAAGGTGGATTTAAAACACAGGTGAAAGAAAAGCGTAGTTGATTGAAAAAAATATACTTATGAAATAATAGTACATAAAAAGCATAGTGTAAAAGAGCTTAGAAGCGGCAAGATATGCTAATAAGAGTCGACACTATAATCTGTGGAAACAAAAAATAGAAAACTATAGGCAGACCAAAGGGTATGCACTGCACAGAGGCCAAATCGGCTTTGAACCTTACCTAGTAAGCCATAAATTCCATTCATTTGACCTCTGGAGCTGAAATAAGGTGACGTGCCCTTATTCTAATAATCTTGGCTATGACCTCTGGTGGTGTTGACTTCTGATAAGGGCACCTAAAGGTTAAAAAATTTCAAAATATTCAAAAAAGGCATCTGTAAACATGTTCAACTGTGATATTATTTGTGCTATCATTCAGAACTCTCTCGAAACTATGAATGAAGGAACATAACTAACTGGAAAGATCTTTATTATTGGGTCGTTCCAATGGGGCTCAAGTACTCTGAAACTCCAGTTTGGATACCTGATAGGGATTATTCTGTATCCGACATGTGATCTCAATGCTATGCACCAGAGGACCAATAATTCTATGCACCACGATTGTCACATGCCCCAATTTTGTAAAATAATGTTATCTTATTTTGATTTTATTGCTAGACATTATGTTAAAATTTAATGCTAAGTGGAAACTGATGACTCAACAGAGTCAAGGATTTGGAATGTAATTCTGAATATTTAATTTAAATAAATAAAAGTGGAGATAATAGCTTGGGAGAGCTGTTAAAAAGAGTGTTACTGGTCAAGTTGGTGGAAGGAACTAGGTGGAGAGCAAAAAAGACAAGTGGTAGCATCCTCAAACACTTCCTATGTTGCAGGTGGCAACTTCCCTACATTTGGGGTCATGGTCCCCCAACAAAGTGGGATCATAGCAGGTGGCTCAATTAATGACAACTAACCCAAAAAAACCTAGGCAATCTCATTAAAAATGCCCAATTTGGAGAGTTGAGGCTACTCATTCAAGGATAAGAATCATTCAGGTGAAGGCGCTTCAAGGAATTCATTGGGAAAGGGAAGTTGGAAGGAAGGTGTTTGAGGGGTAAACTACAGGAAGTTGATCTAATACAGCTTTGCAACTGAAAGATCTTATTGCAGTATGCAGAGTTGGTATTGAGTCTCAGGACTGGTACTTTGTTGATTGCTCCACCTAGTTCTAGCCAAGGAGACCAGAACAGGCTCAGAGGTCCTGAGAAGTCGCTCTTCGAGCACTCTCCAGGAGTTGGTAGGGATGAACAGCCTCCCATTGCTGTTGTCGTCTAGCTTTTAAGACAGGTTCCATTATCTTTTAATTCCTATGTTATAGTTTATATCTATGTGTGAGAAATTAATGAATAATGATATGTTATGTTGTGTTGAAATATCTTAATTATTCTAGACTGAATCTGTACTGTGATGAAAGATAAATCCTACCTGTGTTTTTCCCCATCTGGAGTAATCCAGATCATACTCTAGCACAGGTAGTGTGTTTAAGTAAATAAATTATGATAGAAATATGAATGAATCGAATATTTATGTTTTCAGGGTAATGAAATGCTACTTCTCAGTAAATAGTTATTTTCGAGAAAGTAAATGAAATTGTTTTGTAGACATGTTGTCAGAAATAGACTGTGTAAATAGCATGTTAGTACAGAACAAGACTTATATTATTGATTGACATCACTGTGTATAACTATATACATTATTTGTTTACACAGTTTCTATTTCTATAAACTGTACTTTTACATTGAAATAGAAGAATTAGTTTTATCAATTGAAAGTTATTAGTTTATGCTAAGAAAGGATATAAAGATAATACAGATAGCTTATCTTCTTCTTTTTGTGACAACTAATCTTCCTGCATCTACTTTGAACTATAGTTAATAATATGATAAAGGTTACAATATTCCTTTCTTAGTTTTAATAGTTAAAGGACAGTAGTAACTTAGGGTTTAAGTTAATATTATAAACTATCCTTATACTTTTGCAGACTTAAAGAATACTGACAGGTAAGAAAGTTCTTTTTATTTTTCTAAATAAGATTACAGAAACAATTGAATTAAATAACACAAATATTACAGACTGCCTTCAGTCGTAATCTTTATATAAAGAAGAACCAATATAAGCTTAAGAATAGATATCATACATAGATAATAATATTATACATACAAATAATATTATTATTATCATTAAACAGTGATATATAGAAATTAATAATTATAAAAACAAATTGAAGAAAAACTGTACAATAGTAATAAAATTCACAAGATAACAACATAGGAATTAATATCCTATTTAAGTTAAAAAGGGAGTAAACCCTAGATCATGTACTGAGCGAAAATTATAAATATTTTTTTATACTGTAGTAACCTAGGTTATACACAGGTTAATTCTTTAAAAACAACTGATTAAAATTGTTATGTAACAAAAAGATAAACTACATTACTAATTAATAGGTGTAAATGCATTTACAAAAGAAACAGAGTCTATTAATAACAGTATACATCTAAATGTCGGGGTTCAAACCCTTAAAAACTATTACATTACAAGTACATACATAATAACCAAATTCATATCAATTATGTAATAATCATTAAATAGTCAAATAATCCACTCATAGTCCTTTAAGGACAGATAGAATCAAAAAGAGAAACAATGTAATTATTATCATAAGAGTAATATAAACCAAACAAGGGTTTTACAGGTCAAACCCTAACCTGTGTCTTCCATCAAAACAAACAAGATTTACATCACGACTGTAAGTATCAGCCTTAAACTTTAATTTATAAAACCCTTACAAAATACTCAATTGAGTTTAAACTTCATTAATATTCAGGAAGGGTAAAAACCCTAAATCGTACAGAGTATAGCATAAGCTCCTAACAACCAAAACAAGTTGCGGTGAAACTATCTTTACAATTTTTTACAACCTAAACCGACTGCGAAGCCAAGCTTCAACTTTTTACTGTGCACAATCCAATTTGCATCCACCCTATCAAGGGTTTGAATTTAAATATTCTTCCAAACAACCTGTAAAACGGTAAAAAGCATAACATAACTCGTGACAAGACGAGAAAGGGTTTTCAAACCCTGGGCGAGTCCAACGACCAACCTATCTTTAAATAAGGGAGAATCCATCTTTTAGACCATGGGGCTTACCCGAGTTTGAACCATGAGCCACGGCCCTTGCAAGGGCTGTCTTCTTATCCCTTGTGCAAGCTTCACTTCAACGAGTACCTGCAACAAGTGTAAATCCCTGTCAGTAATTTATCTTATGTGTTAAAGCTTGAAAGTATTCTATATTAACTTGCAGTAATGAAAGAAAGTTTCATTTTGAAATTACTTGTCACTAGGAGTATCGTAAACCACTTCACAAAGCAATGCCACCTATAGATGGTGCAGTGGGGAAACCAACAACCCTCAAAACCTCATACAATAGCGAGCTACGAAGAGCCGAGAAGGAAACTGAGGCAATCACTAAGCTACACAGACTTTGGAAGAAATATTTCACAGGCAACGAGACGAAGGTAGCAGGAAGGATAACTCCATGTTTTGCAGAGAAAGAACCAACAAACAAAATCACATACTGGAGAACGAAGGCAACACAGAGTCAAGGTACAAGGCAACGATAACTAGGAGAACAACGGCCGCCATCGGAGACAAGCCAAGCAAACCTAGAGCCACCGTAAACTGCGGGACAAGAATATGTTGGGTTAGGTTTCCAGTAAATTATATATTTTCCAGATGTGGACAGAATTCAACCACGTAGCCACAAATTTATCCATGCAGCGAGGGTCATGTCCTATAGTTCCTGCATGGAGACATTTTATCAATTATTTGTTCATTGCAACGTGGGTTAAACCATAATGTCAACCCAATAATTCGTAATCCAAATCACTAATCAATAGCACCATGTATTATATTAACTTAATCACCAGTTGATCATCATGGAGGGATTACGTTGACCAGGCATTGTGTCACGTATAAATCATAAATATAAGCTCAATGGGGATTAAGTATAAACCCTTGCTACCAATGACATAATATTGTCATATATTAAACTTTACCATAATGTTATATTTGGTGGCACGACTTTACTATAAACATTGTTTTGAGAAGAATGAAATCATGGGATATATGTTTGTTTATAGAATAGGTTAAATTTTAAGTCTTTAGTATAGTTATAAAAAGAGTGTATGTTAGCTATGGCTTGACTATAGTGTCTCTAGTAGCAAGATTAAAACTATAGCTTATGCATAGTAAACTCTTTTGCCTTAGGAATATTACAAGTCTAAAACTTATAGATAGCATCTTGTAATATTGAAAAAGAAGTTAAAGGCTAGATGTAAATACATTATAATAACAAACTTTTGGTAGATTGAATGTTCATCGAACAAATCAATTATGCTTATCTACAAAATGTAATTGAACTGATAGCTCAAATAGCATCGAAACTGTGAAGTAGTACAAAGCTAAAGATAAGAATATTATCACAAAATTTTGTCACATAGTTTATGCGACATTACCTTGATAATACTTGGGAGTATACTCAACTTGGATTTATGCTCATGCAAAATGTCTAGTGGACAATAAGATAATTACAGAGGTAAAATTGATAATTGGATTAGGAACGATCCTATGAAATTCAAAAGATGATAGAACACAGAGTTAGACTTGGGAATAAAGTAGTGGTAACCATAAGCTCTTGTAGAAGGGTATGATGGTCATAGTTTCTACACTCAAAGGTTTTTACTGTTCATAAGATAATAGGTTGTAAGTATCTTATAGAAATAATTTAAGGGACAATAAATATACAGGCAAGACAAGATACTATCGCAAAAATATTGTCAAAAAACAATGTTTGTAAGTATTACAAATTACTTAGACTAAAGTAGAAATACATGTAACTGAGATTCTAGTGTTAGAGTCGCAAATATGATGTACTGTTGTTACTTATTTCCAAGCTTGTTTACTTGAACAACTGATGAAAATCAAATGATTTTACCTTACAGGAGCTATCTAGTGTTTAGCAGCTTATTTTTCTAAGCTTTTTAATTTGCAAACAAAATACTGCTGACAATAAAAGATCTTTTAAAAACTCGATCGATCATACCTGTAAAAACCTGTAAGAAATAGTATTCATCTGCGTTAGCACGAATGCTAAGTAAGCCCTGGATTCAAAAGTAGATTCCACCTATTGACATAAAAGAACTAATCAGTGAACTGAAGCAAATAACACACAAAAAGGTTTTAATCTTTCTACGAAAAATAAACTGTTAAGTTATTTTAGAATTTAGTGAAACCAATTACTTAACTGTTTCTTTATGCCAATTGTTAGATGTTAGTAAACTGCAGGTTATAGCATTTATTGTTAGCTCAAAAATTTTAATTTTTTTGTGAAAATTTGGGGTTATGACATGTGGTATTAGAGCACAAGGTTCAAACACTAGGCCTTGATCTAGCCCAACTAGCTTTCAAAAAAAAAATAGTAAATTAAATTATTATGCTAACGTATTTTATTTTTAAATGTTATTCAACAGAGAATTGTCTTTTTCTGAAGTTTAACAAGTAGGTATGGAGGGGCTGTGAGAGTATGCACAGGAGGAGTCTCCAGCTACAGAAACAAGAAATTTACCCAGAGATCCTATACAAGAGGATGTAACTACAAATTCTTCAGAGCTGTTACAGATTGTAAAAGATTTGAAATCTGAAATGGAGTCTGTAAAGAAAGAGAATGAAAGGATTCTAAGGGCTCAAGAAGAGCTGAATCAGATCCTAATGGAAAATTTTCAAACCGAAGGAAGGGTTAGAAGGTCAGAATCTGAAGATGCTAGTCATCAAAGAAAATCTAAAAAGATGAAGCATACAAAAACTGAAAGTAGTTCGTCATCAGAAGTGTTTGGTGAACGAGAAAGTTACCATACTACTAGTAACAATAGTGATGATGATTTGTATGTCAGGAAGAGGAAATACAAACCTTATGAGGAAATATCAGGGGAATTCAAAAAGATAAAACCACCAACCTTTAATGGAGAGACTGAGAAGGGGGAGGAAGTTGAGTCCTGGTTGTCCGAGATGAAGAAGTACTTCCAAATATATAATTATTCTAACCAGTTAAAGGCTAGGATGGCTATATATAACCTCTTAGGAAAGGCTGATATTTGGTGGTAGGACTTGAAGAGAGTTAAGGGTATAAAAGAGAAAGAAGTTAACTGGATTACCTTTAAGCGATATTTTAAAAACAAATTCCTGTCTGAGCAGTATTACGAGGAAAGAGCTAAGGAGTTTTATGAACTAAAGTTAGGTTCAATGACAATGAAGGATCTGAACAACAAATTCTTAAGTATACTTAGGTATGTACCCTACCTAGTAGATGAGAAACCAAAAGTACAACGATTCCTTAGCTGTCTACCATATCATATTGAAGATAGAATTGAATATGATAACCCAAAGACCTTGGAGGAAGCTATGAGGAAGGCTAAATTTTGTTTTGAGCAGAATTGGAAGAAAGAAAGCTTGGCCAACTGGAAGGCTAAGAAAAATAATAATCAGTATGAATTTAAGAAGAAGGATTTTGTGCCTAACAGGAATGACAAGAATAATAAGGCCAAAAACTATTCTAACAACAAGAATTTCCAAGGAAATAGGAATAGTACACCCAATAATCAAAAAAAATTTAAGGGTAAAGAAACTACAAATAATCATGGAAATTTTACCAAGATTTTTGAGCGTAAAGAGCCTGTCAAGTTCTGGGAATGTAATGGCCTAGACTATGCTTCAGTCTATCCAAAACAGAAGAAGGATGTTAACAACATTCATACCGTACAGGAGGAGATGACCATTGGGGAACTAGCAAGGAGCATGCCCAGAATTAACGCAGCCTTGGAGAACTGACAAGCTGAATATCAGACTTCCATGGTGGAAGTAGAAGGTGGAACCAGAAGGAGAATTTTTTATGGAACCAGACTATATCCTCGGGAGGAGGGGAATTACACTTCGGAACCGCACCATTGGACAGGTGAAGGTGTAATGGAAGCACCTTAGTCCTGAAGAAGCCACCTAGGAATTGGAACGTAAGATGCGAGATGCATATCCAATTCTGTTCCAAGGGACTTCGGAGGATGAAGAATAAATAACATCGAGGACGATGTTATATTCTAAGGGGGTGTGTATGTCACATGCCCCAATTTTGTAAAATAATGTTATCTTATTTTGATTTTATTCTGATACATTATGTTAAATTTAATGCTTAGTGGAAACTGATGACTCAGCAGAGTCAAGGATGTGGAATGTAATTCTGAATATTTAATTTTAAATAAATAAAAGTGGAGACAACAGCTTGGGAGAGCTGTTAAAAAGAGTGTTACTGGTCAATTTGGTAGAAGGAACTAGGTGGAGAGCAAAAAAGACAAGTGACAACATCCTAAAACACTTCCTATGTTGCAGGTGGCAACTTCCCTACATTTGGGGTCATGATCCCCCAAGAAAGTGGGATCATAGCATGTGGCTCAATTAATGAAAACTAACCCAAAAAGACCTAGGAAATCTGATTAAAAATGCCCAATGTGGAGAGCTGAGGGTGCTCATTCCAGGAGAAGAATCATTCAGGTGAATGCACTTCAAGGAATTCATTGGGAAAGGGAAATTGGAAGGAAGGTGTTTGAGGGGTAAACTGCAGGAAGTTGATCTAGTACAGCTTTGCAGCTGAAAGATCTTACTGTAGTATGTAGAGTTGGTATTGAGTCTCAGGACTGGTACTTTGTTGATTGATCCACCTAGTTCCAGCCAAGGAGACCAGAACAGGCTTGGAGGTCCTGAGAAGTCGTTGTTTGAGCGCTCTCCAGGAGTTGGTAGGGAGGAATGGCCTCCCATTGATGTTGTCGTCCAGCTTTTAAGACAGGTTCCATTATCTTTTAATTCCTGTGTTATAGTTTATATCTGTGTGTGAGCAATTAATGAATAATGATATGTTATGTTGTGTTGAAATCTCTTAGTTATTCTAGACTGAATCTGTACTGTGATGAAAGATAAATCCTACCTGTGTTTTTCCCCATCTGGAGTAATCCAGATCATACTCTAGCATAGGTAGTGTGTTTAAGTAAATAAATTATGATAGAAATATGAAAGAATCGAATATTTATGTTTTGAGAGTAATGAAATGTTACTTAGTAAATAGTTATTTTCTAGAAAGTAAATTAAATTGTTTTGTAGACATGTTGTCAGAAATAGACTGTGTAAATAGCATGTTAGTACAGAAAAAGACTTATATTACTGATTGACATTACTGTGTATAACTATATACATTATTTGTTTACATAGTTTCTATTTCTATAAACTGTACTTTTACATTGAAATAGAAGAATTAGTTTTATCAATTGAAAGTTATTAGTTTGTGTTAAGAAAAGATATAAAGATAATACAGATAGCTTATCTTCTTCTTTTTGTGACAACTAATCTTCCTGCATCTACTCTGAACTATAGTTAATAATATAATAAAGGTGACAGTATTCCTTTCTTAGTTTTAATAGCTAAAGGACAGTAGTAACTTAGGGTTTAAGTTAATATTATAAACTATCCTTATACTTTTGCAGATAGTTTAAATATAAAGAATACTCACAGGTAAGAAAGTTCTTTTTAATTTTCTAAATAAGATTACAAAAACAATTAAATTAAATAACACAAATATTATAGACTGCCTTCAGTCGTAATCTTTATATAAAGAAGAACAAATATAAACTTAAGAATAGATATCATACATAGATAATAATATTATACATACAAAAAATATTATTATTATCATTAAATAGTGATATATAGAAATTAATAATTATAAAAACAAATTGAAGAAAAACTGTACAACAGTAATAAAATTTACAAGATAACAACATAGGAATTAATATCCTATTTAAGTTAAAAAGGGAGTAAACCCTAGCTCATGTATTGAGCGAAAATTATAAATATTTTTTTATACTGTAGTAACCTAGGTTATGCACAGGTTAATTCTTTTAAAACTACTGATTAAAATTGTTATGTAACAAAAAGATAAACTACATTACTGATTAACAGGTGTAAATGCATTTACAAAAGAAACAGAATCTATTAATAACAATATACATCTGAATGTCGGGGTTCAAACCCTTAAAAACTATTACATTACAAGTGCACACATAATAACCAAATTCATATCAATCATGTAATCATCATTAAATAGTCAAATAATCCACTCACAGTCCTTTAAGGACAGATAGAATCAAGTAGAGAAACAATGTAATTATTATCATAAGAGTAATATAAACCAAACAAGGGTTTTACAGGTCAAACCCTAACATGTTTCTTCCATGAAAACAAACAAGATTTACATCACAGCTATAAGGATCAGCCTTAAACTTTAATTTATAAAACCCTTACAAAATACTCAACTGAGTTTAAACTTCATTAATATTCAGGAAGGGTAAAACCCCTAAATTGCACAGAGTATAGCATAAGCTCCTAACAACCAAAACAAGTTGCAGCGAAACTATATTTACAATTTTTTACAACCTAAACTGACTGCGAAGCCAAGATTCGACTTTTTACTTTGCACAATCCAATTTGCATCCACCCTATCAAGGGTTTGAATTTAAATATTCTTCCAAAGAATTGTAAAATGGTAAAAATCATAACATAACTCGTGACAAGACGAGAAAGGGTTTTCAAACCCTAGGCGAGTCCAACAACTACCCTAACTTTAAATAAGGGAGAATCCATCTTTTAGACCATGGGGCTTACCCGAGTTTGAACCATGAGCCACGACCGTTACAAGGGCTATCTCCTTATCCCTTGTACAAGATTCACTTCAACGAGCGCCTGCAGCAAGCGTAAACCCCTGTCAGTAATTTATCTTACGTGTTAAATCTTGAAAGTATTCTATATTAACTTGCAGTAATGAAAGAAAGTTTCATTTTGAAATTACCTGTCACTGCGAGTATGGTGAACCACTTCACAAAGCACTGTCACCTATAGACGGTGCAGTGGGGAAACTAACAATCCTCAAAACCTCACACAGTAGCGAGCTACGAAGATCCGAGAAGGAAAACTGAGGCAATCACCAAGCTGCACAGGCTTTGGAAGAAATAATTCACAGGCAGCGAGACTAAGGTAGCAGCAAGGATAACTCCATGTTTTGCAGAGAAAGAACCAGCAAAAAAAATCACATACTGGAGAACGGAGGCAACACAGAGTCAAGGTACAAGGCAACGATAACCAGGAGAACGACGGCCGCCATGGGAGACAAGACAAGCAACCCTAGAGCCAGCGTAAACTGCGGGACAAGAATGCGTTGGGTTAGGTTTCCAATCAATTATATATTTTCCAGATGTGGACAGAATTCAACCACGTAGCCACGAATTTATCCATGCAGCGAGGGTCGTTTCCTATAGTTCTTGCATGGAGACATTTTATCAATTATTTGTTCATTGCAATGTGGGTTAAACCATAATGTCAACCCAATAATTCGTAATCCAAATCACTAATCAATAGTATCGTGTATTATATTAACTTAATCACCAGTTTATCATCGTGGAGGGATTACGTTGACCAAGCATTGTGTCACGTATAAATCATAAATATAAGCCCGATGGGGATTAAGTATAAACCCTTGCTACCAACGACATAATATTGTCATATATTAAACTTTACCATAATGTTATATTTGGTGACATGACTTTACTATAAACATTGTTTTGAGAAGAATGAAATCATGTGATATATGTTTGTTTATAGAATAGGTTAAATTTTAAATCTTTAGTATAGTTATAAAAAGAGTGTATGTTAGCTATGGCTTGACTATAGTGTCTCTAGTAGCAAGATTTAAACTATAGCTTATGCATAGTAAACTCTTTTTCCTTAGGAATATTACAAGTCTAAAACTTATAGATAGCATCTTGTAATAATGCAAAGCAAGTTAAAGGCTAGATGTAAATACGTTATAATAACAAAATTTTGGTAGATTGAATGTTCATCGAACAAATCAATTATGCTTATCTACAAAATGTAATTGAACTGATAGCTCAAATAGCATCGAAACTGTGAAGTAGTACAAAGTTGAAGATACGAATATTATCAGAAAATTTTGTCACATAGTTTATGCGACATTACCTTGATAATACTTGGGAGTATACTCAACTTGGCTTTATGCTCATGAAAAATGTCAAGTGGATAGTAAGATAATTACAGAGGTAAAACTGATAATTGGATCAGGAACGATCCTATTAAATTCAAAAGATGATAGAACACAAAGTTAAACTTGTGAATAAAGTAGTGGTAACCATAAGCTCTTGTAGAAGGGTATGATGGTCATAGTTTCTACACTCAAAGGTTTTTACTATTCATAAGATAATAGGTTGTAAGTATCTTATAGAAATAATTTAAGGGACAATAAATATACAGGCAAGACAATATACTATTGCAAAAATATTGTCAAAAAACAATGTTTATAAGTATTACAAATTACTTAGACTAAAGTAGAAATACTTGCAACTGAGATTCTAGTGTTAGAGTCCCAAATATGTTGTACTGCCGTTACTTATTTCCAAGCTTGTTTACTTGAACAACTGATGAAAATCAAATGATTTTACCTTACAGGAGTTGTCTAGTGTTTAGCAGCTTATTTTTCTAAGCTTTTTAATTTGCAAACAAAATACTGCTAACAATAAAAGATCTTTTAAAAATATACTCGATTGATCATACCTGTAAAAACCTGTAAGAAACAGTATTCAACTGTGTTAGCATGAATGCTAAGTAAGCCCCAGATTCAAAAGTAGATTCCACCTACGGACATAAAAGAACTAATCAGTGAACTGAAGCAAATAGCACACAAAAAGATTTTAATCTTGCTACGAAAAATAAACTGTTAAGTTATTTTAGAATTTAGTGAAACCAATTACTTAACTATTTCTTTATGCCAACTGTTAGCTGTTAGTCAACCGCAGGTTATAGCATTTATTGTTAGCTCAAAAATTTTATTTTTTTTGTGAAAAATTGGGGTTATGACAACGGTGGAAAAAAAACGGTGAAAAATGCTATGCACCAGAGGACCAACACTGCTACGCACTAGAAAAAATGCCCTCATTATCTAGAAAACACGATGGTGAAAACCTAAGGACCAACACCGCTACGCACTAGAAAAAATGCCCTCGTTATCCAGAAAACATGATGGAGAAAACCCAAGGACGAACACTGCTACGATTTGAAAAAACGCCCTCGTTATCCAGAAAACGGGATGGAGAAAACCCAAGAAAAAACAATGGAGAAAAACCACAAGAAAACCCTATGCAACATCATGCAGGGTGCACGCGGGCTTATGGTGGAGGCGTAGGCAGGATTGTGAACTAAAACATCCCCCAACATATTGCATATTTATATAGTTTAAAAAACCCTTTTTACCCCTAATATACCACCAATATATTGGCTTGTAATTTTTTTATTTTTAACCCCCCAATATGAACAAACGTGATATCATATTGGTCCCTAGGTGACGCCCCTATGTCCAGACCCCAGGCCTCTACTATTCTTTTTTCTGGCCTTGCGAATTATCTATATTCATTATTCTAATACATGCTGCGGACTGTCTACATCAAGTTGGAAGTTATGGTTTTCCAGGCGTCCTCCTGAGATTGCCCTTTTCCCCTGAAAATTATGATGTTACGCTCTTTCCAGAGAACCAGATAACTGTTCCTAGGAAGAATTTCCATAGAAAG
This sequence comes from Pseudotsuga menziesii, assembly GCA_001517045.1. Taxonomy (NCBI): domain Eukaryota; kingdom Viridiplantae; phylum Streptophyta; class Pinopsida; order Pinales; family Pinaceae; genus Pseudotsuga; species Pseudotsuga menziesii. The sequence continues at coordinate 13,084 of LPNX010655360.1, read as the reverse complement.
CGTAAGATGTTGTTTTTTAATGCCTTGGGGTGCTAGTCTCATAAGGATTGATCCGGATTCCCTCTGCATCTATTACTTCTCCTAAAGGATTGCGCACCTTTGTCCCACAAACTAGAGGCAAAAGGACACACATCCAGAAGATGGCCCATACTCTCCTCCTGGTTAGCACACAGGACACACTGAGATGGCCCCTGGAGCCCTATATGCCTCAGGTTTTCCACAGTAAGTATTCTACCTCTAACCACCAACCAACAAAATATGGCCACCTTCGGCCAAGGGTTGGACGCCCATAATTTCCCCCAATTCTCATCTTCCTCCGTCTGTCCCCTTATTTTAATGTTGTAAGGCTCTTTTATGCTAAACATCCCCTTCTGAGAATATCCCCACCTGAGTCTATAAGCCCCATCCCTGATCCGGACATATCGGTCTTATAACTACTCCCCAAAGGCTCTAATGTCATCTTCCGAAATTTGATTGGTTGGGGCGATTGACACCGTAAATCTGCATTAAAGTGATTGTGGCCGGTAGATTTCCTAACTGTAAAAGAATGGTTATATATAAGTAAATAATAAGTTTATTTTGGTCTGATTTAAATGTACATGTTAAGAAAAAAAATTATATTGCCACTTGGAGAATCTATTCAGGTATTTTGGGTATGTTACATATGCTATCATAGCACAAGTTACACACACTCGGGCTTATATGGGCTCAGTCGGAGAAAACGAATATAAGTTAGTTGAACAAGTAGAGGGACTTCATCTATAAGACACGAGCATAAAACTTAATTTCCAAGAATCGACAAGTGGTAGCCGACAAGCCATCTTTGAATTACAAGTAAGTATGTTCCATTTGCTTAAGCATTATAATGGTGTAACATTGTCTATATGAGAGCATTGTATATGTTTCATTATATATCTGAATGATCTTTTATGGGTAAATACTAGTCATTCAATATCTCCTCATACTCTACAATTAGTTTCATTAAAGGACAGAAAGTAATCGTTAAAAAAATTGAAATAGTTAGACTATTGAAGTTAAGGCTTTAAGAAATAGGTTCTTGTAAAGCGGGGTAAAAGAGTATATGGAAAGTCATCCTAGTTGAGAATGTTTAAAGGTAAAGTTTATATAAACTGAGGAACTCTCCTAAATCTGTTGACTTGGTAGTTCGAATCAAAATGATTATTACCTTTTTCCACATTCCTTGATAATGGATACTTTTCAGTTTCAACAAATCATTTTATTTGAGTGAGTACAATTGGTACATTTTGTTGACCTTTTATAACTAATCGAAATTGATTGACCCAATCGTCAAGATTGCCAAAGAGGAGATTCAAATGAATAATCTAAGAAAATTACTTGAATCTCTTAGAAGATCCATTAAGTTGGATTCAACACGAATACATATCTAACTGATGTATTGAATATTCCTTTAGTTATGAAGGAAGCATAGTTACATTGATGTTAATATTTTTCGTTAATACAAATTCTATTACATTACATGAGTATCAACTAGGAATTATAGGTTTGTTACATAAGAAAACTAATATTCCACAAGAAGTATAGCCTTACTAAATGAAGGTATCTAGATTCTTTTTAAACCAAAGAAAATAACTTTAATTGGTTTACCTAGAAATTCTACTCGTGTGAGGTTTTCTATTACTTGGAAATTGTCAGGAGAAAAACTAGGAAGAGTCTCCTTGTTTCATTCTCGTATGTAATTGTATAGGATAAGTGATTATAAAACTAGTGTGTGACATAGGAACACGCTTGCCTTTGATTGTCAATTCAACAAAAGGATTATGACTATAATTACTTAAACAATATACATGTGTATTCTAAGTAGTTCATAGGATGCCTATGATAAAATGCATGATTTTGTTTTATATATTCTTATTCCAGTGATATTTACTATGGATGTTAGGAAACTTTGAGTGGTTTTTTTTATCAAAGTTATACTTTAATGTGATCGAGACTTATGAGATAGAAGTATACGTTATATGCATATGATACCTTGACAATCTATTTCATTTTGATATATAGACTTCATGAGATATGGAGTGTAATACTAATATGTGTTATTACAAGTAAACTTTACCTTGGCATATGAATGTCATCTAAAAAGGAGATATGAGATCGCCCTTATAAAGGTATGTGGTTATATTTATAAATATATGCAGGTGTATATGTAGACCATTTGTTGTTACTTATATAGTGTTAGCATGTACAAAGAAAAGAGGATATCGTGGATTCTTTTAAGTGGTCAAGAAATCTATTATAGTTCTTCGGTTTATAAACAATGCACGTATATATTTCCCTGGAAATTAATGTGCCAAGAAATTTATTTTGTATCTTGTTGGACCATGACATAAGGATGAAAATAAGGACCCAAAAGAGGATGTTAATTTCATATGATCAGGTAGTAGGAAGGATGATTTCTTATTATTATGCTTAGGGAAAATATTTTCTTACAAAATTTGATTTTTGTTATACAAAGTGGTACTAACAAGAGCACAATATATGATGCATGATAAGCATATGGTAAGAATCTGAATAAAGATCAAGGACTCATGAAAAACTATATTAAAGGAGGAGTAAGAAAACAGGTGAACCTATTTGATGTTATTTTGTTGCATGTCGTAATGATCAAATATGCAAGAAAACAATAGATGTTTGATGTTTAAAAGAACTTTCCTGGACTCAAGCATGAAGGCTTGAGGGGAAAGCAAACTCTTCTCTGAGTGAACACCAAGGGGGGAAATTGAGGATCCAGCTCTACTTTGCTAAAGTAACTTTTCCTGGACTGAAGAAGGAGGTTGGGTGGAAAATAAATTCCCGGACTCAAGCGAGGAGGCTTGAGGGGAATTGTGAGAGAGTCTATGATATCAATGACAAGACCTAGGCACAAAGTTTGACATCTAGAAAACAAGACATTGTTTGATGTTTTTTAGGGGAAATTTTTTGAATAGCAATCAAAAGGGAGAGTAACCTCATAGTTTAGCCTGTAAGTCCAATTGGTGTCAGCATATCGAGAGAGAGTTCTGTGTTCAACAAAGAGCTGTTAAAGATGAAAAACTCAAGGGATAATTTGTTGATCAACAACAGTGTTGTTGAAGTTGTTTAACATCATGATGAAACAATAAAATACATATTAATGATTTTCCTAATCACTAGACTGTTGAATGCCTTAATATGTAAATGTTATGAATACTTAAATAGGAAAAAACTCCCTCAGGGGTGAGGGTGAACGGTAAATTTTAAAAGGTTACTGCTTGAAATTATGCGAAATAGAGGATGCTAACTCAAGTTGAGGAATAGTTAAAGCATCCAAGTACTGGAGGAAAAATAAATCCTCCAAAAATAAGTAAATATGAAATGCTTATAAAATATTTTGAAGGTAATCTTGTATTATGTCTTATTATGAGGATAAAAGTACAAACAAAGGCTAAAATATGTACGATGAATTGCAAATATTGTGTTGTAGAAAAGACTTGTTGTTTATGTTCAAAGTTGGATTATGAATTAGTGACCTGTTCACTGAATAAATTTTGGAAGACCTAGTTTTGTTGCACAAAAGTGCAGGTTATGAAGGATAAAATCTTGCAGGAATTACACAATATTGAAGATGATCAAAGCAAAGCTGAAAAACATCGCGAAGGATGTAGAAGCAAGCAATAATAACCTAAAGGGAAATGAACACAAAACCTTGGTTGATTATTTAACGTCGAGGATGGTGTTAATTCTAAGGGGGAAAGTATGTAACATCCCCTGAAAACAAGGCCGAGAAACATGAAGTGTAAGTAAAAGGAACTGTAAGTATGAATACTAGCTTTATCAAAATTTGATGAAATTGGTAATGTTAGGCGACTGAAAGTGTTGCATGACCAAAATGATGATTTGGGGATGAATCCATTAGGGGGAGGGATGATTGGATATGAAGACATGTCATTAGATGATGGGTGTTGTCTTAAGTGTCATGGAAACTAGAGTTGCTCCTTTGGTTTAAGCATTTACCTGAGCTAACATTAGAAGCTAAATTCCACCATTTTAATAGGATCATAAGGTAAAGTTAACAACATAATCAAAATATTATTATTCAATGGCATTGCTAAATATGTTGATATTATAGCTTTGATAAAGATTTGTGAAATACTTTTAAGTTCCTATTTAGAAAAATTATGGCTTTTCTTATCTTACTTCTAAGTTTGAAAGAAAGTTAAATTATATGGATACATATGTAGGTGAAGGCTTAGACCCTTTGGGAAGGGAAACCTTTTAAATATATACATGATATATATTTTGATTTATATTAAAAAAATATGTGCAAGGCTGAAAGCCTTTTGTGGAAAGTAAAAAACTTTTAACATTTAAATGATGAGCTTAAACGCATATATATTTTTTACGAATGACACATAGGGGACATGAGGGACAAGATATTTTGATTTTGAGACGTGTCAAATGTTTCCTTGAGAGAAGAGGAACGTGGACTCCTGGCTCTGCCTGTAACACCCAAGTTTTGACCCCATTTGCATAAATGCATATGATGTATATATTTTAATTAATCGTAGTTTGGAACTAAAGGCAAAAAGCCCCACCATGGATTATCATTTTATGTTTCGGCGATTAAAATAATTTCCGATGGTATTTCGTGCTAGCCGACACATTATAATGCTGGAAACCATGTAAATATGCATCTTAATTAAAAATACCCACAACCATCTATGTCAATGCAACAATAATGAAGAAGGGCATGGTTTCCTAAGGATAAGGGGGGGGATGTTTAACCCTTGGGAGCCATTGTGGAATAGCCATGTGTCACAAGATGAACCCATCTAGCTTCCAACCACCTTTTTGTATTGCTCATCCTTTCCTTATTTCATCCACCAACTGAATTAATTCCCCATGAGATTGGTTGGGGTAGTTATTTTTCTTGAGGGAGGTATTCATGTGCAGCCGTCAGTGATTGGCAGGACTGTCAGTCCTTTGACCACATGCATGCCCAAAGAGGCACGTCACATTAAGTTCCTCATGTGGGCAGGAAGAAACCCATTTCACTCTCACGTAGTTGTTTTGTCTTCCTCAAGCAGGAGAAGCAGGGCCTCAGGTAGATATTGGCATTCTGCATTTTCCCTTTCACGATTTGGGTATGTCTGGTGATTTTCCTTCACATTGGGGCCATTCTCATTATTTTACACAGGATGGGAAAATTGTTGTTGTTTATCCACAAATTTTAGGTGATGTGAGTCGGCTTGGCCACGTTAGGGCCATAAACGACTTTGGAATTCGAGTTGCTCAGTCCGAGCTGTTTTAACCAATTGCCATACCCGATTTGGCCTCTGTGGTGTGTTTCCCTTCAAATTACAGCGCTGTGAATTGCTGTATATTCTGTGGTTGTTGGTCTTTGGACTGTTTGGGAGTGGAAATGGATCTTGAGTGTGCTTGATAAACCTAATATGTGTAGGAGCTTCACAGACAGAGCTAGAGGACTAGTTTTCTTCTCTACACCCCCTGAATAGCACTAGAAGGGAAGTCATGGCTTGAGGCACAATGCAGCAGAGAAGGGGATGATTCCTTGTGTTGGGTGTGTGTCGATGTCTTATAAGTCAGGCTAGCTCTGGTGCAGGTATGCTTAGCTCTTCAGTGAGCCCACTAGCTTAGCAGCCAACATTTTCATCTCTTGATAGCCTGATAAACCCAACTCTGTTGGCTTGGCTATGTATTGTTGTGTATCCTTGGATCCATGTGAACATTCTAGTCTTCCCTTATTCCTTGTGGAAATCATGCCTATCTTGGGGGTGGCAGTGTTGCTAAAAGATTGATGAGCACACTTGCATGTGGTTGGGTTGAATGTTGCAGCGACGTAGTTGGTTGCGGGACAAGCTTCTTCTAAGATAAGTATTCTTGTGTTTAAATCCTTGCAACTGTGTTTGTTTTATAAATCAATATGAACATGTTAAATGTTGTGAATGAATGAATTGCTTCTGTTGTTTGACAATCATTTATGCATCTGTGTATGCCTTTATTTCATTGTATTTTATATCATCTTTATGAGGCTAGATTTCCTGGAATGTTAGCATTATAGTTGCATCCTCTCGTCAGTATAAGGGTGGGGACGTGACACTGTCGTGTGTCCTCTTGGGAAAAAAATGGTTATCTTGCTTAAAATAGAGATTTTTTACTTCAAAAAGGGGGTGGAACCGGTGATGAAGGGTATGGGTAAAGAATGGTATGGGTCAAGAAGAGGATTCGATGAAGGAAATTCCAGTTTTGGTTCAGATCTTAAACACATGTGATTTATATTTCATTATGATCTGTTTCCATATGAGCCTGCAATTTATTTATTGTTGGATCTCTCTCCAAGGTGTTGCGATTTCATTATTGTTGGATATCTCTCCAAGGTGCTGCGATTTCATTATTATTGGATCACTCTCTGAGGTGCTTTGAGTTCGTTATCGTTGGATCTCTCTCCAAGGTGCTGTGATTTCATTATCGTTGGATCTCTCTCCAAAGTGCTGCAATTTCTTGAGCCTGTGATTTCATTATCGTTGGATCTGTCTCCAAGGTGCTGCAATTTCACTCCCTAAACTTATTTGTTGGAATTTGAGCTTATTTTTAGATCTCGGCTGTCTCAATCCTCCAATGTCTATTTTTCCTTTCGAAGTTTAAAGAGCCAAATCCAATTGTTCGGAATCACTATATTTCATTTTGATCCTCTACGTAATGCTTTTTATTTCGTTATACTCTTGATTTGAGAGGCCAGATCCAGTTTTCTGTTTGAGGACCGATTTACATTTTGGATTGAAGAGTTATATCATTTTAGTTTTATCCTTTGCTTAACATTGGAAATCATTGTACTTTACTTTTAAAGTCAGTGCCCTTTTATGTGATACTCTACGTAACCCTCTACATGTTTGAATAAGGCTCTACGAGGAGTTTGAACTAGATCCTTATGAAGGTAACCCTCTTTGTATGGGGATGGAATCGAATTTGAGTATTGGTCTTAACCAAATATGTGGTATGTGTCAACGCTATGTGTGTTGTTTAGGATAAGTGCCAGTATCTGCATTTTACAATGTATAGTTCCAATAATTGAGTTATACCAAGTTTATTTCGAAGATATGCATCGCAAATATAGGAATCGTCATGTTTTGGGTAGGGTCTAAGTGTATAGAACCAGTATCTGAGTTTTATCAATCCTTGTTGCATGTTGGTTTATCATTGCAGATCTGGAGGAAAAATTTACATGTGCATTTTCCTTCATTTGAATTTATGTACCTACATTAACCTTTGACCCAATAATCTGTGAGTCTAAACACATCATATTAACCTTCGATCCGAAGCACTGTGGAAGCCTAGGTTGATACCATAGAATGGGATGTATTAGTCTTGTTTCCAGGCCTTTAAGAGGTTTTCAATTCTTTTCCAAAATATAGATGAATGATGATAAGACTCGATTGGTATAATTTATAATATGACTGAGAGCAATTTTTATCTAACGTTAATATTATATTAGAAGATTTTGATCAAGAATATAATAATATTTATGTAAAGGTAAGAATAATTAGTGGCTCACTACAAGTCCAATACACATCTATTCAAGGGGTTAAATAGATTGTTCACTAAAGGAGTTGATCCTTTTTCCCTTACTATAACAGGGATGGAACACTTTGTGATTGTTCAAAGATCTATGTTCCTTGTTAAGAAATCTAAGAGTTGGTATTTGAAGCCGTAGCCTTCATATTCTTAATAAGAATATAGTTTTAGTTGGAGTGGATTAAAATACTAAAGTATGACATAATCTCGAATTGAGGAATATACATTGTCTAGAAAAAGATTTGAAAAAGAGTTTACAGTCTCTCGAACCTAGTGGATTCATCGCCCATCTCGGGGGCAGATTTAGAAGAAAAAACATACATCAGATGAAGCCTATGGTTGGGAGGAAAGTCGTAGACACGATTTCAAAGGCCCAAGCTAAAGTCAGATCACAAAAGTATCCATGATGGTTAGTTTTGTTATAGATTTAATTTATCTTGTCATATTACAGAAGTATCTATAATGGTTAGTTTTGTTATGGATTCAAATTATCTTGTTTTTAAGTTCACTTTTAAACATATGTTCTTAGATTTATAGATTGATATCTAGTACTAATATGCATGTTGAGTTACATGAATTCAAAGGGTGGCTGCAGGAGTTGTCTCCCAATGATGGAAAGGAATCATGATAACTCTTGGAAGATAGTATATATTATAGCAGTTATATTTGTGCATACTTTTTAATTCACTTATTTTATCATCTAAAGTATATCTAACCTTGTTGTTTTCTCCACTCAGGAGACTCATGTGTCATCTCTGATGGTTTGGTTACACCGAGGAGATCAAGTACAAAGTATGGTATCTCGTTATGTAGGGCCCACAATTAAAAAGATAGTATTAATGTGTAAATAGTTTTCTCATTCAAATATAGTCTTTTGACTAGTGTAACAGTTGTACCTTATTGTAATTTGTTTATGTAAATCAGCATTAAAGTGATTGTGTCCTAGTGGTTCAGTGAACATGCTCGGGGTATCTAAGCAAGTAAGCTTGGCTGCTTCAGGAGAAGGTTGGGTGGAACAGTCTCCTCTGGGTGTTTGTCCCCTTCTGCATATTATCTAGGTTCTAGCTGTTGTTATTTAATTGTGATTTATTTCTATGTCTATATTTTTGGAAGTATGATCAATAACTGCAACTCTTACATTGATAGTTTATTTTCTATGATATGTACTTTTGATCTGAAAATTGTTTATAGATTATTTTTGAGTTATGGAGTTATTGGAAATTAATCTTTATTGTTCAACAAGAAGAAACATGAAATTAATATAAGTTTTTTCTGTTAAGTTAGTCTTAGCTTAAACGATGCTATTTCCTTCTCTCTA
>LPNX010655359.1:266308-301943 GCA_001517045.1 Pseudotsuga menziesii | reverse complement strand
TTTCTATTTCAATACATTTAGTTACATCTACAAATATGCACTATCGACCCAAAATACAACCAATCTTAATTACTCAAATGCATTGTTTCTGGTAATTTCTGAAAGGTAATAAATGAAAGAAATGTGATCAAGGTCCATTATTTCTCAACTATATGGCAAGTTCGTGTAGTGGCCCTTCCCTCTTCCAAGCAAGCCATGCAAAGATAAACAATATTAACACTTGATTCGTAATGGTTGTCTCTAACCAGGGAAAATACGACCAAGTAAAAGTCACTAATAGTCCAAGTGGACGAGTGTTGTAAGTTGTGAGCAGAAAGACATCGCTATATAAGGGCCTCACTTGATGTCCCCATCGGGTTAGATCTGTAATCAAAGTGAATGTGCGAGGCCACTTGAGGTGGGACCCCTATGTGTTGTTTCAGTGGACTTAATAGGCCTTGTTGGAACTTTTCCAAATCGAAAGACTTTGTCTTTTGAAAACATCTCAGGCGTGACGCCTTCATCGATAAAATTGCTACAAGCTGGTGTAACAACCATGTCAAGTCGGTGCCTATCCTCTTTCAAGATATTATATTTTTTCTTTGTTTCTTGGGTTGTTTTCTTCATCTTATTAACATATTTGTATGAATATTTTATCGGATTAACCAACGCGCGTTCAAGGTCCTAGAAACAAGTTGTAGGGTGGCAGAGTCACTATTGTTCGACAAAAGAATGAATGACAGTAATTTTGGGCATCATTATTTGTAACACAAATGTTTGGCCAAATAATTATTCTGATAAAATATCGCTATGAAAACATTATTGACAAGCAAATTTCATCGTCTGGGAAGCCATGTGCAGGGATTTCGAGGATGCCATTAATTTTAACATTTGGTTGAAAAATGTTATTCGCCCTGAAATTTGGAGATTTTATTCGCGTGAATAAAATTCTTTATTCATCTGGAAAAAAAATTGCTAAAAAAATACTCGTCGTTCATCTCTACCCCTAATTTCTCATTGAATAGACACCCATCTTCACGAATTCACCCATATATACATAGGCATATCTATGTTCATGAACACTAATATTTTAAATGGAAAAATAAATATACATAAATAGTGCTTACACCATTATGTTTTCGTGAGTGATAACACCAGTGTAGAAAAGCCGATCTTGATCTGAGTGGATGCTATAAAAAACTTAATAAGAATCCCCTATCCCGCATTACAAGAGAAGTTGCGGAGACCATAAAGAGATCATACATAGATGATGATATAAAGAAAAAAAATCCTTACTTCGGATCCCTTGATTCCAAGAATTTACGGACTCCCTAAAATCCGCAAACCGGGTATTCCTCTTTGTCCCTTAGTAGATACCATAGGCTCCCCTACCTACAGGCTTCCCAAATTCCTTGCAAACAAATTAAAGCCTTTAGTAGGGAACACGAGATCTTTTATCAAAGACTTCCCTTTCTTCATTGAGAAAATTAAAAACCGACACTTAGATGAGAATGACCTACTCCTGAGCCTTGACGTTGTATCCCTCTTCACAATGATTCGCATAAACGATGCAATCAAATTCATTGAGAACATTACTGACCATGGAACAGCTAAGTTAGTAGGCTTAGGCTTATGTCGTCGTGCATCTCTACCCCTAATTTCTCATTGAATAGACACCCATCTTCACGAATTCACCCATATATACATAGGCATATCTATGTTCATGAACACTAATATTTTAAATGGAAAAATAAATATACATAAATAGTGCTTACATCATTATGTTTTCATGAGTGATAACACCAATGTAGAAAAAAAAATTCTCATGTGAATTTATTTAGCAAACCTCTAGACACTTCCCCTTATTTGAATAGGGTACTAAGGATAAATCGTAGATTCTTTAGAGCACAATGTCAAATCAACATCAGTGCCTGAAGCCAATACACTGATATATTCAAGGTGACCTCAATATGCCACTTAGAGGAATATAACCCGAGTGTGGGATATAACACTTTGTCCTACAACCACTTGAACTAGACCCACTTGACATAACTGCACATACATGTTACAAATACATGATGTATTTTAATAATGACAATAGCATTTCCATGAATGATATTGTCAATCTTTCTATTGAAATAACTATGGTGCAGAAAGTAGTATATGCATTGGTACTTTTGAAAGTAAATGCATCAATGCTGACACATAAAAAAAGCATCGTTGTCATCGTTGGTATTGCCAACATTATGGAACGCTTTGGTGTGCATGGTAATATAATCACAAATGTGTATTTATATAGAATATGCATTGGGTACATTTTATATAGGTATAAAAGATTAAATTGCATCAATAAATTCAAGGGCTAACCATCATTGAGACTTCAAATACATAATATCTTCTCTTCTCAGGTTAGCTCTCACACCATGTTAGATTATTATCATTTAATTAATATGATATTAGGATCTTATTTGAGAGAATAACATGCACAGCAATAATCACAAGAGACAAGAGACACAAAGAGTTTTCCTCGGGGAAACCATAAAGGAGAAAACCCTGCAACTTCCTCAAAGATAGAATGAGCACCAATGGAAAAATTAAAACCCAAAGACACAAAGATGATATTCGACAATTGTTCTCTCTCTCACTTGTGTGAGCTCCTCTTCTCTCACTCATGCGCTACAGTTGAGTGAGTGTTTGTTTCAAATAGAGAGGCTCACTCTCTATTTATACTAGATTTCCACTTGACAATTACTTACCAAGGCTGACCTTACTAGGAGAGTCTAATAACCCTAGTACCCCTCAACTATGGGGACTATTGCCGTGAATTACAAAAGAGGGTTAACCTCTATGACTTTACATGACTTGATTATCTTAATGATTATCCCGATAGGAACATCAAGGTACAATTAAATAGAATATAAGATATACAAGTGATTACATTCTGAAGTTACAAATGCATCAACAAATAAGAATGACATCCATTATGTTGGAAAGCAAGATGAATATGTAAAATAATATACCGATGGAGATGAAGGTGATTGTGATGATGGTGGATGTCTCTTCTAAAACTCTCAAGACCTAGAAGAGAACCCTGAAATGTACTTTAGAGGGGATTATATACTCAGGGGGAGTTAATATCGAAAATTTGTAATTGGTACTTGAAAAATATCATTTGGTAAGAAGAAAAGAATGTTTTGAGGTTGCCATCAAAACAAGAAGAAGAAGATTCATAAGAAATACTTGGTAAAATATATCTTCCTCAAAGAAAAGAAGAAGTGTAGAAGTGGCAAATTGAAAAAGAAGACTTTGCTAGAGACCATCGGTATGACAAAGTGAAGTAGTGTGAAGTTTGTAATCCAATAGATGATGAAAATTATCCTTATTACTCAGAATATGAATTCATGACACATAAATTAAAAACTTTTTCCATCCTAAAAGTATTCATTTGATCACATTTGTTTGGGATGATCTTCCACATTTCACACTTGAAGAATTTGGTAATTCTGCTCATGAGAACATGTACAGATTAATACAAGAACATATCTGAAGGGTACCATTTAGACAAACTTAAGGACTGGCTGATAGGGAAATTATGAACAATCATTTATGTGAGTTGAAGTCATTCTTTATCTATTCCTTCAAAATCAGTTTTAACTACAAAATTGTTGATAGTGGAAGAAAATTAGAGGAATTTTGGGGTCTAAAATGGGCCTCCTAAGGAAAATAATAAAATAATAGTTAAAATAATAAAATAATATTGATTAATTTTGGAAGAAGAAAGAAAAAACTACTTTTTTTGTTCGTATTTTCGACATATCTTTTTGTGTTTTTACTCAAATTTCGATCAGGAGAGCTCATTGGATGTGGAATTTGATTCCGCATCCAATGAGCTCTCTTGATCGAAATTTGAGTAAAAACACAATGAGATATGTCGAAAATACAAACAAAAAAAGTAGTTTTTTTTAATGACAAATATGTCAATTCAACCATTATGGTTGACTTATTTTATTGAAATTCTATTGGTTCTTGAATTCTAACTCACAAAAACTTATTTTGGCACATTTTCTTATAAGGCCCATTTTAGACCCCAAATTTCCTCTAATGCTCAAGGCTGATCTCAAATGATAAACATGTTTGTTTATTGAAAAAGTGTCAGGATGAGTAAAGGTATTAGTTAATATTGTGAAGGAACAATTGGTATTCAAACACATATCAATTTGATGAATTTCTTTCTAAATTTGTCTCTCAGAAGCATGTTCATGAACCTGTAGAAAATCCTGTTGTTACCTCAGAGCAAGGAATCGTGGTGTAAGCTACAGAAGAAGACTATAGTATCAATCAAGCTAGTTAAACCTTGGTCAATGTATAAAGGAACAATGACATGTGGATAATAAATTGATTTCACGGCATTGAAGACTCCTTAAGAAGATAAAGTTACATGGTACATTATTAAAGAGCAGTTTATGGAAGAAAACTAATGATGAGTGTAAAATATGTCACAAACTATAGAAAATGTTGACAAAGGGGAGGAACATTGAAAGGGGGAGTCTATGAACTAATCATCCATGTTCTCCTTTAAAAAATCACTACAAGAAAGTAAATGAGGATGCTAACCATATCATAACACAATGATTAGTACCAAGTCCAGTTAACAAGAGGAAGAGAAGCAAAGAGCTAAATTTTCTAAAAAAAAGGAGAGATATATTGTCAAGGACACTTGTCAAAAAGGAGAAATATTGAAAATTCTTTATCAAAGATGGTTACAAGCAAGGGCATAAGAGGTTATCCTTTGTCATTGTTGTCAAAGGGGGAGAATGTTTAGATGTTTCCATCAATGCCAAAGCGGGAGAATGTTTAGATGTTTCCATCAATGCCAAAGCGGGAGAATGTTTAGATGTTTGCATCAATGCCAAAGAGGGAGAATGTTGAATGTATTTGTCATTGATGTCAAAGGAGTTCAACAGTGACAAAGGAATAACCAAGGACATGATGGTAGGGAAAACTCAATGTAAGCAAAAGGAATAATGACATGGCATGCATGATGATGTGGTATGTGTGATGAGGCTAGAAGGACACATGATGGTGTTCTGATGCTATCATGGAGTCAATGTTGCAATCTAACATCATTCCAGAAAAGTATGGCAATTTTGTGAAACTTTGGAAATTGACTAAGTATGGAAATATTAGTCAAAACTGCCCCAAGGAAATTCCCACCATAATTCATAGGTTAAGGAAATGTAGGCCCCATCCTTCCATGCTATAGCTTTTTGAAATGGCTATCTGACCATGGTCTCATTTCAAAACAAATAGTCCAAAAAGATTGATTCAAAATAACACAGTTGGATAAGCAGAGTCGAAAACATTATAGTGTTAAGTTTCTATGAACTGAAGATTTGGACGGCCCATATCATAAGAGATAGAGAGAAAGATCAATGGTCTATAATATTTTTCGCAATGCCAAGGTGCAAGCTTGTTAAAGCTGCTAGAATACTATTGCAGAATATATTTGTGGAAGTCATGTTTGAGAATTTATGAAAAGCATACCCACAATCAGCAATTGTGGAAAAAAATTTGCATGGGACGAATTGCGAAATCAATTTCAAAAATTTTGGAAGGCACATTCGCAATCTGCAAACCGCAATACGCAACCTGACTGTGGAAAAAATGTTGCGACTGCATAATTACGAAATTCATTTTTGGAATTTGGGAAATGCATACCCGCAATCTGCAATCTGTAAGTGTGGAAAGATAAATGCGAAAAGATAGTTGTGGAAGGATTCCTATTGCGGAAAGGTCGTTGCGAAAATACGCTTTGTGGAAAGATAAATGTGGAAATATCGTTGCGGAAAGATAATTATGGAAGCGGAAAGACAAGTTGTGGAAGGATTTCTGTTGCAGAAAGATAGTTGCAGAAAGGAAATTGCAGAAGGATTTTTGTTGCAAAAAGGAAATTGCGGAAGGATTTATTTCTGCACAATGTATTTATATCCCCACACATGATTGTGAAGTCTACATGCACATGGTGTCGAATACCCGCACAAGGAAGCAATGGAGTTCATGTCTACCTCTATAAAGGAAGTCTTGATGTAGATAACATCAAAATAAAGGATGACATGAAAGCTACATGTAGTGAAGAAACTGTTTGTAAATTAAACATGGAAGCTAGCCTACAGGAACAAACAATGAATTATATCTACAAGAATGCTATTGGTTGAATAATTTCAGATTTATTAAAATAAGATAATGACTTTCAAAACAAAGTGTATTATTTATTTAATAAACTGAATTAAAAGGCATGACTGGCAAACTAAACAGAGCATTATAAATAGAATTAGATTGATAAAGAGATGTATTTAGTGAAATGTTAGTTGTAGCAAAGTATATTATTAACTGAGGTTGAGTATAAACATAAATTTAATTAGTGAAAGGGTGTGATAGTAAAAAGTCATGTTCCAGAATGAAGAGGTGTGTTTTATGAAGGGATGTGTTTGATGCTGAAGAGACATGAATATTGCAATAATGTTTTTACCAATAAAGATATAAAAGCGGATGCCTGAATTGGAAGTAAGTTGTCCTGTAGTCTAGATCTAAGTAGCAGTAGCAGAAGAAGACAGAGACCAAGGAAGTGATGAGAAACCAGTGACAAAATTTAATACATCAGAATATATGGAAGTTGATAAAAACATATTATGGTGGAAGGGTGGTGCTATGGCAGGATACATGCCTTCAAGGGGGTTGTAGCTTCCTTCCAATGGTAGCTATTAAATAGGGTGTCTAAGCATCCTTTCAGTAGTAGCTAATAAACCAGGGGGTCGTAGCCTCCTTCCAGTAGAATATGATAAATAGGGTGTCGAAGCATCCTTCTAGTAGTAGCTGATAAACCAGGGGGTCGTAAAATCCTTCCATTGGTAGTTGGTAAATAGGGTGTCGGAGCATTATTTCATTAGTAGTTGATAAACCAGGGGGTCATAGCCTCCTTCCAGTAGTAGCTGGTAAATGGGGTGTCATGGCATCCTTTCAGTACCAGCTGATAAAATCAGGGAGTCGTAGCCTCCTTCTAGTAGTTGCTGGTAAATAGGGTGTTATAGCATCCTTGTATATAGTAGCAGGAATAAATGATTTGTAAATATAATTTTGCAGTAATAGAAATTGTTGGTGGTTTTCCCAATTAGGATTCCACGATAAAATTTGTGGTCCTTGTATCTTACTGATCATGTGTGTTAATGAATAAGTTAAAAGTGGTTTTAATTGTTAAAAGTTATCAATACTAATTCACCCCCCGCCCCTCCTCTCATTATTGTCCAATATTCCAACAAATATTACATGACCCTTGCAATTAATGACTTGAGATGAGTTTTTGATTTTCACTTTAGTGATTAAAGTGACTTTTTGGAAAAACTTAATTTTAAATTGAATGAAATTAATTTTGGAGAGAAATAAAGTGCACATTATTTCTCATCCCTTAGATCTAAGAAAATTTGGTCCATTAGATTAGATTACCATTCATCTACCTCATTAAACACCAAAAAGGTAAGGGAAGGCAAGAGAGACTCTTTCTTTTTTCCATGAGAGTTAGAGAGTTGAAAAGGAGAAAACTTGTAGACGGAGAGAGAGCAACAGTAGGCACGATATCCAATGATCGTACAACAAAATTAAATACATTTTCGTACAACATGAATCACAAATCCTTTTCCTGGGCATGAAAATTGAGGTTCGTATAGCAGCATTTACTGTTGATTTCGTACATTGGAGGTACGAATTTCAAGATGGTTCTGGGCACAAAAAGAAAGATTGTTTCATACAGCAGTGGGTGCATTTTTCAAGGCAACCCATACAGTTATGGGGCACAAAAATCAAGGTGATTTTGTACATCATTAAACATATAAATCAAGGTACATACAATTCATATGGTAGATCAATGGGAACGAAAATCGAGGACTGTACTGTCAAGTTGTGGCACGGTTTTCGAGGCAACCTGTTGGCAGAAAATTTTCGATTATAAAATTATGATTTTAGTCATTATTGTTGAGCACTATGGAAAAGATAAGATAATCTCTGTTTTGAAATTGTTGTACTTTAATTTTATAGAAGAAATAAAATTATCTCTCTCTCAAGAACGAGTTTTCCCCGAAGGTTGGGGTTTTGCCTGGGTCAATTTGACCAAAAATAATTGTGCTTGATTTTAATGTGTGACTGTATTTTATTTATGCTCGTTGAAGTTATAAAAAATCTTAATTTGTGTGAGAATTCGACTCACAGCTAGATCTAGGAGCGCAAGAGACTCTCACAATTCGAATTACTTTGCAAAAAGCTTGAAAGAGGAACAAAATTTACATACACATGTGAACACAAAGTGGGTATTATTTAATTGTCTAACATCTCAATGTGTTTAGATCAAAGATATATTACATTAGGAATAATTCATGAGGCTTAGGAATCCAATTTGGAGTGTACATGTGTCATGGAAAGATTTGACATGAGTCCCCCCTATATGTACCAATGAAGCTCCAACTCAGCCCAAACAGTCGCAAAACCTGATGTGAACATTGGTGAAGTGTGTTGGAGAAATAATGAGTCCAAGGTATGCATGGGTGAGCAAGTAAAGGTGTGGGAGTGGCTCAAGGTGAGCAATAAATGCTCAAGAAGCCCAAAAATAATCTAAAAACACCCCTAGCCCCCCTAGTCAACCCAAACTCCACAAAAAGAGGAATGGGAGCGCTCCTATAATTAATGAGGGCACACGTGTGCTGGTAGACTAAGATGGAGCATTTTTGTAGGTTTGAACATGCCAAAATAACTATATATCTTGTTGAATCAACTTCTCTAAGTATAAACCATAGCAACTTAATGCATAGAAGCAAATAAAATTGACTAAGGTATAAACTAAGGTACTAAGGATGGATTACTTCTCTAACACCCCCCCTTAACCTTGAATTAGTACAACTTAACCAAAAATATAATGGAGGCCTTGGAAACAAAGGCTCAAGTCACCTCATACATCAGAATTTTTATTTGTCCATGAAAAACAAGGAAAAGAGGAAAACCACATGGGAACAAAACCTATCCTCAAAAAAGGACATGGGGAAAAAGATAAAAAGGTGAATGGAAGCCATCACCATGCATCATTCACTCCAAGAAGTGATCTCAAGTAAGTGTATATATTCTTAGTAAAACACTTGGTGAAAATATCAGCAGTTTGCTCAATGGATGGGCAATACTGCAAGGCTATCACCCGATCATGCACTAAGCCCCAAATGTAGTGCATATGAATCTCTATGTGCTTGGTCCTTTGTCTCTGTACTAGATCTGTATAAATATTGATTTCACTTTTATTGTCACACCAAATGAGAGTGGGTGAATCAAGTGCAACATCAAGCTCCCAAAGAATGCCTTGGAACCACACACATTGTGTAGCTACATTCACTGCTCCTCTGTATTCGGCCTCGGCTAAAGAAAGGAAAATAGTTTGATGTTTCTTACTTGAGCAGAAAATGGGACCATTGGAAAGCATGAATAAAAAACCTGAAGTGGAATTTCTTTCATTGGGATCTCCATCCCAATCCAAATCAGAAAATACTACTAGTTCTAGTGGAGAACTAGTTGCATAATGTACCCGAAGTTCATGGTGCCTTGAACATACTGAAGGATACTATTGGCTGCCTTCAAATGGATATCATGTGGCTGCTGCATATATATTTATACATCACTAATATCATATGCTAAATTTTTTCTAGTATGAGTGAGATACAACAAGCTCCCGACTAGCTCTCTATACAATGAGCAATCTACCAAAAGAGAGTCTCCAATTTCACCTAGTTTTATGCCAGAAAGGAATGGGAACTTGGATGCCTTAAATTCAGCCATATTAAACTTTAATAACATGTAAGAGCCATACTTTTTTTGTTTTATCATGATTCCACTTTCATATTGCTCAATTTCCAAACCAAGAAATTGTTTTAGCAATCCTAGATCAGTCATTGCAAATTCATTGTGTAAAGATGCTTTAATTGATCCAATTTCTTTGGTGCATCTACTTGTAATTAAAATATAATAAATATATTGTACAATGACCTTCAATAAATCATCAATATGATTCAAATAAACATTAGGGTCATATTTCCATCGAACAAAGCCAATTGATAGCAAAACACCGTCCATTTTGGCATACCAAGCCCTTGGGGCTTGCTTGAGGCCATAGAGTGACTTCTTCAACCTGCAAAAAAGGGAAGGATCCTCTTGGAAACTTTTAGGTTTCTACATGTATATCTCTTCGTGTATCTCACCATGAATTAATGCACTGTTTACAACCATGTGGTGAACCTCCCAGCATTTACTAGCAACAATGGCTAAAACTAGCCTGATTGAATCCATCTTTGCAACCGGTGCAAATGTATCTGTATAGTCCACTCCTTAGACTTGAGAAAATACTTTGGAAACTAGTATGTCCTTATATTCAATATCAGACCCATCAGCAGCAACTTTGGTCTGATAGACCCACTTGCATTGCACAAGCTTCCTCTTGGGAGGCACGGGAACCAATTCCCAAGTCTCATTCTCTTGTAGAGAATTGAATTCATCTTGCATGGATGATTGCCATATTGGGTCATGAAATGCTTCCTGATATGACTATGGATCAGATCCATCCATCATATATCAATTCTCATTAATTTCAACTTCACTTGCATAAGAAGCATTGTGAAATTTTGATCTTGTCTTCCTAGGATCTAGAAGATTTCTTGCTAAATCCCTTGCAGCTTGTATGGTTTTCTCTTCCCACTTGGTCCTTGAGGGTGATTCATGTACAAAAAATCATATTCAGCCATCTCATTATCATATATATCAGAAAAATCATAGCTTGAATCAGCACTTACATCATCATGGTGTTGAGGAGAAGAACATTCCCCCGGTGCTAGTTCAAAATCTGGTATAATTTCCTCTTCGAATTGCACACTTATTTCAATGAAATTTTTGTGTATGGATGTATCAAAGAGATTGTATCCCTTTTTGTATTTACCATATCCCACCATGATGCATTCTTTGCTCTGTGGCTTCAATGCCTTCCTTTTTCTGATGGAATTCAAGCCCATGCCCTTGAGCCAAAAATCCTGAAATGTGAGATATTTGGTTTGTGATCAAGCCAATCCTCATAAGGTGTTTTCCATTTCATTGATATGTGTAAATCCTTGTTCTGAATATATGAATCACAATTAATGACTTCAGCACATAGCTTAGGGCTCAAATCCTTATCCTCAATCGTGCATGTATCCATCTCCTTAAGAGGCCTATTTTTCTTCTCTGCCACACCATTTTGTTGTGGTTTGTAGGGGAACAAATGCTGCATTTGGATGCTACATTCCTCACATAGGTGCTGCAAATTTTTATTCACATACTCTTTACCATTATCATTCCTAAGGATTTTAATCTTGTTCCCACTTTGATTCTCAACCAAGGCCTTCCAAATCTTGAGACTCTCAAGGACTTCAGATTTTAGCTTAAGGAAGTAGACCCAACAAAACCTTGAGAAATCATCAATGACAATGAGAACATACATTGATCCTCCATAGGAGGGAGTGGGAAGAGGACCAATGAGATCTGAGTGCACCAATCCAAGTGTTTATGTAGCTCTCCTTTCCTTCCCCTACTCATAGCTACACTCTGGATGCTTTCCCACCACACAACCAATGCATGCACCATTGGAGGATTAGATAGGAGGAAGCCCTTCCACTATGTCATCATTGTTCAGTGCTTGAAGGTATTTGTAGTTAATATGGCCAAATATCCCATTCCATAGCTTGGAGGTTTCATTGGCATGGTACAAAAGCACTTTCCCACTGGAATTTGGAAGAAACTTGGAGAATTTGTACATCCTAGCTTAGTGATCTGCATACCCCAATGCCACAACTTTGTTGGAGGATATTTCTGCTATCTCAACCTCATCTGGAGTAAATGTTACTCTCTTGGATTCTATAGTATGTTTCATTTGGTACACTAACAGCAGGTTTGCTTCCAAGTCTGGTATATAGACAACAATGTTGAAATATCCATTTTCAAGGTCGATCCTGCCAACTCCCTTGGACTGGATCTCAGATTCATCACCCATTCGTACAGTTGGGTGTTGATGTATTTGTAACTTCGGAATGTATTCACTTATATTTCTTATGTATTATACCTCTATGTTTATTCCGGGATGTGTCTGTAATATACTTGAGTCATGTCATGACTCGATGTTCCTATCCATAGGTTCTACAATGTAAACAAGTCATGTCAAGTCATTGTGGGTAACCCTCCTATTGTTCAAGGGTTAAAGTCCCCGCAGTTCCGGGGCACTAGGGTTATTAGACTCTCATAGAGAAGTTGGACCTAGTAGGTTCATTAGAGAGAATTTGAGGTCAAAAATGGGCCTCAAAAAGACCAAAATGTACTATAAAAATCAACCAATTACATTCTAGTAGATGACATCATCCCCCATGGTTGAGGTGGCATTGCATGAGTTAAGAATGCTTATTTGTCACATTTTCTATGGTGGATGAAAACCCATAGTTAACCAAGGTGGTGGTACAAGTACTTTTAAGTCATAAAGTGAAGTACTCACAATAAAAGTCATTTCACACTTTCTCATAAAATAATATTATTGTTATTTTCAAGTAAAGTACTCACGATTCACTTTCTCATAAAATAATGTTATTGTCATTTTCAAGTAAAGTACTCATAATTCATAAAAATGTCTTTTCACATTATTTTATAAAATAATATATTGTCATTTTCATGTTTTTTAATTTTAAATTATATATTCACTCAATTGTATTTAATATATATATATATATATTGTACTTTTAAAATAAATTAAATTCATGAATGATATTTATATGAAAAAAATATGTTGGTTATGAATATAAATTAAATTCATTTTTGTTTAATTTTATTTACAAGTTCAATACAAATAAATGCTAAAGGAAAATAATTTTTTGGGAATTTATAATGAATCTTAGTCACATCATTGTAGAGTTATTTTATTAATTTTATTTATAGTCAATTTAGAAAAGTAAATCAACCATGGTTATTTATATTGTGCATAAAAAGTAGTGTAGGAGATGAGTTGTCATATATACCTACCCCATAAATCCCTTAACTCATAATATTTTAATATATCTTATATTTTTGTAATACATCTCTTAGGAGGCCCATTTTTTACCTCAAATTCTCTCTAATGATTGTCAAGTTGGAAAATAGTATAAATAGAGAGTGAGCCTCTCTATTTATCACACACTCACCCACACTCAGTTGTAGCACATAGCTGAAAGAGAAGAAGTTGTTGGGGCTAGAAAGAAAAAGGCTACTATTGTTGAGAGATCATCTTACTGTTTTGGGGTTTTACTTTTGGTGTTGATTCTATCTCTGAGGAAGTTGTGAGGTTTTCTCCATTTATGGTTTTCTCAAGGATAAACATTGTGTTCATTGTCTCTTATGTTTGATTGTTGTACTTGTTATTCTCTCAATTAAAGATCCTAATATAATGCTAGCTTAAATGATAAAAATCTAACATGGTATCAGAGCTAACCTGAGAAGAATAGATTATGTAGCTACGAAAACTAGGGCTTCCTACTTTGTGGATCTCTTTCCACATATTTTTAGCAAAAGAAGGTTGGATTAACTCTCCTCCCTAGGGCGCATCTTTCTGTCGAAGCATAATCCATTTCTGAGATTTTTCAGTTTTGGACCAGACACTACTGCCGAAAATTAGGGCTTTCCACAGAAGTGGAATTTTTCAGTGAGCCCAGGCCTGGATTGATCTCCTCCTCAAAATCGAAGTTTAGAGATCAAGATCAAAGCATTTGGTTGGACAGAAATTCAGAAAAGCCAAACCCTAATCTGCTCCTGAACCAGCACTACAGAAATTCAGCTCCAAATCCAGATCCAACATCTTGACCTGGTAAGATCTAAATATTTTGTATTTCCATTTGAGGTTCTCAGTTAAGATGTCTCATCATACCAAGCTTGATGAAAAGCTTGAGGGAGCTGATAACTTCTGAGACTGGAAGTATAGGATCCCCCTGGTCCTGGAAGAAAATGAGATGGACTCCTATATCAATGAGGAGGTTTCAGTTCCAGAGCGAGATGAGGCTAAGGCCTTACATAAGAAGAAGTTGGTTATGGCTAAGAGGATTATTGTTGATTCAATCAAGGATCACCTCATACCACAGGTGTCCTCCCTAAAGACATATAAAGCTATGTTTGATGCCCTAACCAAATTGTTTCAAGGGAAGAACATAAACCGGAAGATGATTCTGAGAAACCAACTGAAGAATGTAAAGATCTAAAATGCAGATACCATCCAGTCTTACTTTATTAGGGTATCTCAGATCAAGGGACAGCTGGAAGCAGTAGATAAATAAGTGGAGAATGCAGAGATTGTGATGACCACCTTGAATGGTCTACCTAGGTTATGGGACTCTTTCATTCAAGGAATCTGTGCCAGAAATAAGTTAGTCAAGTTCAGTAGACTATGGGAAGAATGCTCTCAAGAAGAAGCTCAGATAGTAGCTAGAGAAGAAAAGATGGGAAGTGAAGATCAAGCTCTCACAGCTCATACCAGGAAAACCAGAAGGGACCATCATCACTCCAAAGGTAAGATTCCACACTCTAAAAGAGATTGTTCTACCATTAGATGTTACACATGTGATGAGAAAGGTCACATATCCAAATACTGCCCTAACAAAGGGAACTCAAAGAAGAAGAAGGGAAACAAGAGAAGACATCATGCCCATGCTGCAGAAGATGATGAACCTTCCACAAAGAGAATCAGACAAGAAAGTGATGATTCTTCAAGTGATGAAGAATATGTGTTGATCTCCACTCTCATGGGAACTATCTCACATGGAAGCAATGATTGGCTCATAGACAATGGTGCTTCCAAGCATATGACGGGAGTCAAAGAATCATTTGTGAAACTATCTAAACATGAGTCACCTCACAAGGTGAAACTTGGGGATGACTACCAGTATCCAATAAAAGGTAGTGGTGAATCCTCCTATAAGCTAGACTCTGAAAAGTCTATGAAGATGAAAAATGTATTGTCTGTACCAGGACTAAAGAAGAACCTCCTCTCCATATCTGCATTAGATGCAAAAGGAATGAGGGTTGCTTTTGTAGATGGCCAAGTTCTTATGTGGCCAAAGGGGAAGACTTTTGACGATGCAATAGTGATTGGGGAACAAGAAGGAGGTCTATACAAATTGAAGGGCCAACCAAAACAAGATTTGGTTCATGGCTCAGTAGAACCGAATGAACTTTGGCATAGAAGGCTTGCACATGTGCATTGCAGAGCACTACCACTTGCAAGAAAAGCTGTTGAAGGTCTTCCAGAAATGCAGAAAAAACATGATGGTGTTTGCAAAGGATGTGCAAAATGAAAGAACACAAAGAAAACATTTCCAAGTAGCGAGAGCAAGGCAAAAGGAATCTTGGAAATCATCCACTCTGATGTATGCAGTCTGATGTCATCCAGTTCATTAAGCGGGTATGTATACTATGTTTATTTCATTGATGATTTTTCTAGAAAGACATGGATATACTTCATGAAGAACAAAGATGAAGTATTCATCAAGTTCAAGGAATTCAAAGCCTTGATCGATAACCACACAGAAAAGAAAATCAATATTTTCGATCAAATAATGGCAGAGAATTCACTTCGAATGAATTCAAAGACTTATGCAAAGATTCAGGGATTAAGAGGGACTTAACCACTCCATATAATCCACAACAGAATGGAGTTTCAGAAAGGAAGAATAGAACGATCATGGAAGTTGCAAGGGCCATGCTTCATGATCAAGATCTTCCCATGCATCTATGGGCAGAAGCTGCAAGAATAGCGGTGTATGTACAAAACCGTACTCCACACAAAGTACTTGAGAGTAAGACACCTGAAGAAGTCTTTTTCGGCAAGAAACCAAAAGTTAGCCATCTCATAATATTTGGCTGTCCATTGTACATACACATTCCAAAAGAGAGGAGGACAAAATTAGATCCTCCAGGAAAGAAGGGTATATTTGTGGGATACTCTGAAAGCTTGAAGGCTTACAGAATATACTTCCCAGGATTCAAAAAGTTCGACATCAGCAGGCATGTGACATTTGATGAAGAGTCGGCTTACAACAAATCTAGAAAGAGACCTGCTAAAGAACCTGAAGAAATAGAAGCACCCAAATTCATGACACAGCCATGAACGAAGAAACTCAAGAAGAAGATCGAGAATTTGAAGAACCTCAAGAACCTGTAGATCCACCTCAGGAGAAGAATCCTCATAAGAGGAAACCTGCTTGGGTATGAGAAGTTATCCAAGGTGTAGAAAGATATGGGGCTCCAGAAGAGAATCACAAAGAAAGAAAGAGGACCAGGTCCTGCTCCGGGTATGTAGCATTATTATGTGATTTCATCAATAAAGAACCTTCCAACTATGAGGAAGTGGCAGAAAGGAAAGAATGGAAGGATGTTATGATCGAAGAGTATCAATCGATCATGAAGAATGATGTTTGGGATGTTGTCCCAAAACCAAAAGGGAATTCGGTTGTGACTTCCAAATGGATCTACAAGATCAAGCATGCTGCAGATGGCAGCATAGAAAAATATAAAGCAAGATTCCTGGCTCGTGGCTTCTCCCAGAAAGAAGGAATAGATTATGAAGAAACTTTTGCACCTGTAGCTAGATACACTTCCATCAGATCAGTACTTGCTCTGGCTGCAGTGATGAAATGGAAGATACACCAGATGGATGTTAAGGATGCCTTCTTGAATGGTGTAGTAGAAGAGGAAGTGTATGTGGAGCAGTCACTCGGTTTTGAGACACATGACAAGGAATCTCATGTGTGTAGATTGAAGAAAGCCTTGTACAGCTTGAAACAGGCACCCAAGACATGGTACGGCAGAATTGGCAGCTTTCTATCCAGTTTGGGCTTTACCAAGAGTAAAGCAGATTCCAACCTTTACTACAAGGTTGAATATGGCAATCCAGTGATGCTCCTACTATATGTAGATGATCTGTTTGTAACAGGAATGGATGGGTTTATTGTTGATACAAAGAGAAAGCTTGCTGCCGAGTTCAAAATGAAGGACTTGGGTATGATGCATTATTTTCCAGGCATGGAGGTGTGGCAGAATGTGGATGGAATCTTCCTCGGATAAGGAAAGTATGCAATAGAGATCTTGAAGAGATTTGGGATGATGGACTGCAAGACATTAACCACACCTATGGCATCGAACCTGAAGCTATTAAGTGATGCTTCATCTGATTCAGATGATGCCACGATGTATCGTCAGATGATTGATTTCTTCCATGGTCAGATGTAAGTGTTATGTCCTTCTAACATGGTGAGAGGATTGGTTCCTTCCATGGTCAAATGTAAGTGTTGTGCCCTTCCGACTTGGTGAGAGGATTGGTTCATTCCATGGTCGGATGTAAGAGCTGTGACATGGTGAGAGGATTGGTTCCTTCCATTGTCAGATGTATGTGATGATTCCACATCCAACATGAAAAAGGGTTGGCTCTGTGAAGACACATCTAGTATGAAAAAAGACTAGCTCTGTGTGGATTCCACATCCAGCATGAAAAATGGCTAGCTCTATGAAGACACATCTAGTATGAAAAAGGACTAGCTCTGTGTGGATTCCACATCCAGCATGAAAAAGGGTTGGCTCTGTGAAGACACATCTAGTATGAAAAAGGACTAGCTCTGTGTGTGTTCCACATCTAGTATGAAAAATGACTGGCTCTGTGTGTGTTCCACATATAGTATGAAAAAGGACTAGCTCTATGAAGACTCATCCAGTATGAAAAAGGACTGGCTCTGTGTGTGTTCCGCATCTAGTATGAAAAAAGACTAGCTCTGTGAAGACTCATCCAGTATGAAAAAGTACTGGCTCTGTGTGGATGCCACATCTAGTATGAAAAAGGACTAGCTCTGTGATGATACATCCAATATGAAAAAGGACTGGCTCTGTAGATGTACATCCAGCATGAAAAATGGTTGGCTCTATGGAACTTCTTGTGACAAGAAGAATCAAGCACCCATAATGATGACCCAGTGATGATCTAGATCGAGTGATGATGATCTAGATCGAGTGATGATGATCAAGCAGAGATGATCCAGCGGTGATGATCCATATCAGGATGAATATGACTTGAAGATGAAGATAACTTGCAGATGAAGATGACTTGAAGATGAAGATGACTTGAAGACAAGGATTACTTGAAGATGAAGATGACGAGATGATCCAGTCGATATAAAGAAGAAGACCAGTGCTGAAAATTGTGTCGAAAGAATACCTTCCTAGTTAAGAGGGAGTATTTATGTATTTGTAACTTTGGAATGTATTCACTTATATTTCTTATGTAGTGTACCCCGATGTTTATTCCGGGATGTGTCTGTAATATACTTGAGTCATGTCATGCCCCGATGTTCCTATAGAGAGGTTCTATAATGTAAACAAGTCATGTCAATTCATTGTAGGTAACCCTCCTATTGTTCAAGGATTAAAGTCCCCGCAATTCCAGGGCACTAGGGTTATTAGACTCTCCTAGAGAAGTCAGCCCTAGTAGGTTATTGTCAAGTCGGGAATTAGTATAAATAGAGAGTGAGCCTCTCTATTTATCACACACTCACTCACACTTAGTTGTAGCGCATAGCTGAGAGAGAAGAAGTTGTTGGGGCTAGAAAGAAAGAGGCTACTGTTGTCGGGAGATCATCTTATTGTTTTGGGTTTTTACTTTTGGTGCTTATTCTATCTTTGAGGAAGTTGCAAGGTTTTCTCCATTTATGGTTTCCCCTAGGATAAACATTATGTTCCTTGTCTCTTGTGTTTGATTGTTGTGCTTGTTATTCTCTTAGTTAAAGATCCTAATATAATGCTAGCTTAAATGATAAAAATCTAACACTGGGGAACTATTCGAATTCATGGAAGTGAAAAACTCTCTAACAGATACCATAGGCCTTGATTCTCTCGAATCAACGATGAAGGTGGAGGGATCTTAAGAACCTGCAATCAAAGCATGACACTTCTCCTTGTTTACAGAACCTGAACTTCCATCCTTCTTCCTTGCGCTATGTGAGACTAGGATGTTGTTCTTCTCCAACAATTGTGCCATCATATCAATGGTTTTCTTCATGCAAGCACTCTGTGGATGTCATCCCTTGTGGCAATAGGTGCATTTGGTTTTCTCCTTTCCCTTCTTGTCCTTGTCCTCGCAAGGATTCGAACCCCCATCAAGATTCTTGGGGTTTTCTTGTTTCTTCTTCTTTGGTTGTCTTGAATCCTTGTCTTTCTTCTTGTCTTTGGATGCATTCAAAACACCTACAGCAAGAGCTTCTCCTTACTTGTTTTGATGGTTCCAATTTGCACCAGCTTGTCTTTCTCTTGAGTCAAAGACTGCATGAAGCTTGTTATTGATGGCATTTTCCAATTTCGAATGGTTAGCTTTCCAAAATGGAATGTGATAACAAACACCGAGTATTAAAGGCCCCAACTTCGAAAGGATTGATAGTATTAGTTGTTCTTCCTTCTTCTTAATTCCACACTGCTTGAGTTGAAGTACCAAAGACTTAAATTTGGTGAAGAACTCCTAGATGGTGTCAAAATGCGTTGGGCTCAAAGTGATCAGCTCATTTTCAAGCTGGTGTCCCCTTAGTTCATCAATTTTACCAAAGAGAGCTTTAATCCTGAGCCAAACTTCATTTGGGGTGGTCAAATTGTCAACATGAAACAGGATATCTCTCGAAATGCTGAGACATAGCATTCTAAATGATTCATCTAGTCTATTGAAGTATTTCAACTTCTCTACTGCAGAATTTGGGTCTACTTTTGTCCCCATGGTGACCCTGTAAAGGCCCTTGGATCTCAGTTGGATGATCATTTATGCCTTCCATTCGAAGTAATTGAATGGAGTCAGTAAGACATGAGTTTGCTCCATCTCTGCTTGTTTTAGTGGTGAGGCTCTATTGAAAGTGCCTGCAAAAAACACTCAAACCTATCTGGAAAATCCCTCAATATGCAGCTCAAACACTCTATATTGATCTACAAATCCAGTCGGCTCTAATACCATGTGAGAATTTGATTCACAGGTGGATCTAGGAGCGCAAGAGGCTCTCACAATTCAAATTACTTTGCAAAAACCAGCAAAAAGATTGAAAGAGGAACAAAATTTACATACACATGTGAACTCAAAGTGGGTGTTATTGAACTGTCTAACATCTAAATGTCTTTATTACCCCTCTAGACGAGCAAAGTGTGAGTCCTTCTGCATTGGGAATAATTGCCATGCAATAATTTGGAAGCAAGAGAATCCACGAACCCTGTCCTCGGAACATATATGAGTCACCACTCCAGTATCATTAGAGATATATTACACTAGAAGAATTCGTGAGGATTAGGAAGCCAATTGGGATTGTACATGTGTCATGGAAATATTTTACCTCAGTCCCCCTAGGTGGACCAATGAAACTCCAACTCATCCCAAATAGTCACAAAACCTTATGTGAACATTGGTGAAGTGTGTTGGGGAAATAATGAGTCCAGGGCATGTGTGGGTGAGCAAGTAGAGGTGTGGGAGTGGCTCAAGGTGAGCAATAAATGCTCAAGAATCCCAGAAATGGTCTAAAAACAACCCTAGTGCCCCTAGTCAACCCAAAGTCCACAAAAAGAGGAATGGGAGTGGTCCTGTCATTAATGAGGGTGCACATGTCCTGGTTGGATGAGTTGGAGCGTTGTTGTAGGTGTGCATAGGCCAAAGTAACTAGATATCTTGTTGAATCAACTTCCCTAAGTCTAAACCATAGCAACTTAATGCATAGAAGCAAATAAAATTGACTAAGGTATAAACTAAGGTACTAACGATGGATTACTACTCTAAAAATGTGTTTCTATCAAAAAAAATTAGAGAAATATCAACTAATCTACAGCTGAAAGTAAATTGGGTTGGCATTAAACATTGAAAATGGTGGCATGAAACCGTGTTGAGGAATTGAAAGAAAATTTACATAGTATTAGAGCTTTGTTAAAGAAGGAACAGAATTATTACAGTGAAAATTTCAGACTGTCGGTAAAATCTTTTGTCAGTGGGAAGCACCTTGTTAAAACTTGAATTTTCAGTGAAATGGCAACGGGACTTAGGTTGGAGGATAGGCTAGATGAGGCTAGGAATTTTGTCCCAAGGAAATCTAGAATGGTGCTTATATTGGAGGAAAATGAATTGTGGTATGAATTGGTTCATAATACACAAGCACAAGTTCCTTCTTCCACCGATCCACAAGCACTTGCAGCCTTCAACAAGAAGGATATAAAAGCTATAAGGATTAATCTAGATGTAGTTAAAGACCATGTGATCCCATATATCTCAAGCAAACACCATTCGTATAAAATGTGGGATGCTTTGAACAGCTTGTTCTAAATCTCAAATGAGAACAGGAAAATGGTGTTAAGGGAAAAAATGAAGAGTATTAAGATGGCCAAAGCTAAGGGAGAGGCCTCCTACCTTAATAGGATATCTTAGGTGAGAGATGAGCTTGCAGTAATAGGGGAGGTTGTTTCTAGCACTGAGCTAGTGTGGACAGTTGTGAATGGGGTTGCAAAGCCTTGGTTTTTTTTTGTGAGGCTATTGTAGCCAGGGAGAAATTTCCTTTCTGGGACAGACTCTAGGATGATTTCGTGCAGGAAGAGACCCTAAGAATTCTTGTGCTAGGGAACTCTTCTACTAGTAGGGAGGATGAGGAGAATGTGGCTTTGACTTCCATGGGAAAGAAGAAGTTCAAAAAGGTCTTAAGAAGGGTGGGGCTAAGAAGCAGGGTGGACAGAAGAAGGACTTGAGCACTGTAAATTGCTTTGTGTGTCATAATTTTGGGAACTGTGTTGGACAGTTCCCACATAAGAAGCAAAAGAAGAAGAAGCAGACAGCATCTTTAGCAGAGGTTGATGAGTATACAACTAGATTCGAGAGAGAGTTTTCTCTATGTGCTGGGCGTCTTGAAAGAGAGAGAGAGAGAGAGCATCCGTCATCACCAGTACAAATATTGATATTGAGATGGATCATTCTTTGTTGACTGACCATTCTTTCAATGCATCCACCACCATCACTTGGTACATTGACAGTGGAGCTTCGAGCTACATGACAGGTGCTCAAGAGATATTCTTCGAACTTTCACAGGAAGGTATATATGTGGAGGTAGTGGTTGGGGATGAATAGTTGTGAGAGTTGTTGGGTGTGGGAACATTACATTTCAGAGAAATCCCATGAGTCCCATGACTTTGAGGGATGTGTTGTTAGTACCTAGGATGAAAAAAGAATTTGATATCAGTTTCCACGATTGAGGACAAGGGACTTGGGGTGTCTTTCCTGGATGAGCATGTGTGCATTTTCTCCAAGACTATAGGACTATTTCCCTCTTACACCAATGGAGTCAGATGTGGGAAGTTGTGCAAACTCTTATTTCGGCCCCATCATGCTTTGACACATAGCAGTAGCAGTGAGCTTTGTGACCTATGGCATAGGAGGATGACTCATTTGCATCATCCATATTTGAGGATGTTGAGGAACATGGTTACACGGTTTCTCAAGTTCATCACTGAGCACAGTGATGTATATAGAGGGTGTGTTTTGGGAAAGTACACCAAGACTACTTTTTCGAGCAATGATAGCAGGTCAGCTGGAGTGCTTGACTTGATATATTCTTATTTGTGTGGTCCTATGTCATTTGTTTCTCTGAGAGGTTTCAAATATTATGTGGCATTCATTGATGATCATTACAGGAATACCTGAATCTACTTCCTTAGGAGAAATACATCTTAGGAGGTCTTGCAGAGGTTCCAAGAGTTCAAAGCTCTTGTGGAGAACCATACTGGGAGGAGGATTCGGGCACTTAGATCAGATAATAGGGGTGCGTATACCTCCAAGGAGTTCAATAAGTATTAAATACAAGAGGTAATATGGAGATATTTAACATTACCATACACTCTTGAGCAGGATGGAGTGGCGGAAAGGAAGAACTAGTCTATTGTCGGAGCAGCGAGATCCATGTTACATGATCAGACACTTCCTTTCTTTCTTTGGGTCAAGGCATGTAGTAAAGTTATATACCTTCATAATAAGAGTCCCCATCGTGTCGTGGGGAGCAAGATTGCTGAGGAGATGTTCACAGGAAATAAGCCTTGGGTCAGTCATTTTGCATATTTGGTTTTCACATGTCCCTTCTCAAAAGAGGACAAAGCTTGACCCCACTGCAAAGAGAGGCATCTTTGTGCCATATGATGAGACTCCGAAGGCCTTCTGCATTTATCTTCCATCCCTAAAGAAAGTTGTTGTGAGGTGGGAAGTGAGATTTGAGGAGTGGGCCTTCACGAAGTCCAGAGAATTAGTGCAGGAGGTGTGGCAGGTTCTCACAACTCGGGTAGCTTCACAGGTACCTTCAGTACATAGTATAGGTTCACATTTTTCTAGGGTTACTGGACTAGAGGTTAGGGGCACAGTATCTTCAGGTTCAGTGGTTTATCCAACAAGTACTTCGAGGACAGGTTTTGGTTCTCATGTACAGGTTCACCATGCATAGCTACCAAATAACATATTTCACCAGTGGTTGGTTCTCCAGCTCCTAGTACACAGGCTTCTGGGCCATCTACTTCTGGGAGTTCTTCAGATGATGACAAACCAATTTGGGACCAACTTTCAAGGAAGAGGAAGCCTAAATGGATTTGTGATACCTTGAAGGAAGAAAAGGATTTTGGAGCACCCAATGAACCAGTGAGGACTATAGTGATGCCAGATAGGTTGGGTATGGCCTTAGTTGTTATTCTTCATGATTCAGAGCCATCTACTTTTGAGGAGGCATCTCAGCATCATGTTTGGATATATGCCATGATAGAAGAGTACCATTCCATCATCAAGAACAATGTGTGGGAGATATTTTTGAGCCCTGAGAGGAAGTTAGTGGTGACTTCAATGGATTACAAGGTAAAGGATGTTGCAAATGGCAATGTGGAGAAATACAAAGATCGGTTTGTGGCGTGGGGGTTTTCATAGGTAGAGGGAGTTGATTATGATGAGACCTTTGCAACGGTTTATCGTTATACTTCTATCATATCATTGATTTCCATTGCTACAAAAATGGGTTGGCAGATCCACCAGATGGATGTGAAGACTGCATTTCTCAATGGAATCATACAGGAGGAGGTTTATGTGGAGCAGCAATGGGGCTTTAATATTCATGGGAAGAGTCTCATTTCTATACGATGAAGAAATCCTTGTATGGATTGAAGCAAGCTCCTCGAGCTTGGTATTCCGGGATATACTCTTACTTGTTGTCGATGGGTTTACAGAAGAGTGAGGTCGATTTGGATCTCTACTTCATCTAGATCTCTACTTCATATTATTTGGATACTTCATCTGGATCTCTACTTCATCTTATAATATGGATACTTTTTTAATCACTGGTGATGAGAGACCTATTGCAATTTGCAAGAGAGATCTTGCTTTAGAGTATGAGATGACTGGCATTGGGTTGATGCACTATTTTTTGGGATTGAAGGTTGGGAAGGAGCCTGGTCATATTTTCCTGGGATAGGAAAAGTATGCAGTGAATCTTCTGAGGACGTTTCAGATAGAGGATTGCAAGCCAATGTCTACACCTATGGTCACCACCTGGAAGAAGCTTCGTTCTTTTGAGGGAGAGTTGGTGGATCCTACACTATATCGTCAGCTCATTGGTTCGTTAATGTATCTGGTCAACTCTAGGCAAGATTTGTGTGTTGCGGTGAACACTCTCAGTCAGTTCATGGTGGAGCCTAGGAGAGTGCATTGGGTTGTCACGAAACATGTGTTGAGATACCTTACAGGGAAAATGGATCATGGTCTGGATTATAAGAGATCGGATGGGGTTATCTTGATTGGCTTCACAGATTCAGATTGGACAGGAAATGTCGCAGACCAAAAAATCACTTCCATATGTTGTTTCAATTTGGGCTCGACAACAGTGTCGCCGTTCAGTCGGAAGCAAAAGTATGTTTCTTTGAGTTCTGCAGAGGCTAAGTACATGGCAGCCAATCAGGCTAGTTGCAAAGCACTGTGGCTTCACAAGTTGTTGGTGAAATTATTTGATCAGGATTTGCGACCTAAAGTGATTTATAGTGACAATCATAGTTACATCCAGTTATCTGAGAATCTGTTATTTCACGACAAGTCAAAGCATAGATATTGGGTACCATTTCATCTGTGATTATGTTCAGAGAGGAGATGTGGAGTTGTAGTACATTTCCACTTATGAGCAAGTTGCAGATATCCTGACGAAGTCTCTTGAAAGAGGCAAGTTCATTCACTTCATAGACAAATTAGGTGTGGTGCAGAGCACCTTCCTCAAAAAGAGGGAGTGTTGATTTTTGTACCTAGGAAAGTGTTTCCCTAGTGATTTTTTGCAAAAATCACTTAAAAGGGGAAAATAACATGACCCTTGCAATTATTGATTTGAGATGAGTTATTAATTTTCACTTCAGTGATTAAAGTAACTTTTTGGAAAAAAATAGATTTAAGTTGAGTGAAATTAATTTTGGAGAGAAATAAAATGCCCATTATTTCTCATCCTTTGATCTAAGTAAATTTGGGCCCTTGGATTAGATTATCATTCAACTACCTTATTAAACACCAAAAAGGTAAGGGGAGGCAAGAGAGACTCATTCTTTTTTTCCATGAGAGTTGGAGAGATGAGAAGGAGAAAAATCACAGACTGAGAGAGAGCAGCAGTGGGCACGATACCCAATGACCGTACAGCAGAATTAAATACATTTTTGTATAGCACAAATCCTGAGGCATTTTTTTGTGCAAAAAAATTGAGGTCCATACAGCAGAATTTATTGTTGAGTACATACAGCAGAGGCACGAATTTCGAGACTGTTCTAGGCATGAAAATCGAGATGTTTCGTACAATATTGAGCACGTTTTTCTAAACAATCCGTATAGTTCTGGGGCACAGAAATTGAGGTGATTTCGTAGAACGGTGGGCACAAAAATAGAAGTATGTACAATTCATAGAGTACAACAGTGGGAACGAAAATCGAGGACCATACAGTTAAGTTGTGGCACAATTTTCAACGCAACTTACTGGCAAAAAATGTCAGACTGTAAAATTATGAATTCAGTCATTTTTTTAGCACTGTGAAAGAGACAAGTTAATCTCTATTTTGAAATTGTTGTACTTTCATTTTATAGAAGAAATAAAATTCTCTCTCAAGAATAGGTTTTCCCCAAAGATTGGAGTTTTGCCTAGGTCAATTTGACCACAAATAATTGTGTCTGATTTTTATGTGTGACTATGTTTTATTTCTGCTCGTTAAAAATGTAAAAATTCTTCATGTGTTTCTGTCAAAATTGTTTTTGAGAAATATCAACTAATTTGTTACTGAAAGTAAATTGGGTTGGGAATTAAACAATGAAAATGTTGGCATGAAACCAAGTTGGGGAATTGAAAGGAAATTTACCTTAAATTTGACATTTATAGTCATAATAGCAGCATTGATGCTGCTAATGCAAAAATTTGTTCAGTTGCAACCATGGCCAAAACAAACATCACTTCACACCCAAAATGCAACTAAGACGTGGAACAATGCAAAAATTTGAGAAATTCAAACTCGCATTGTATTAGTACCAAGTTTACTTGTAATTTTGGCAAAAAAATCCTCTAAAATGTAGTGATAAGCACTTGGAACCTAGAAATGGAGTGTTCCTACAAATCTAAATAAATAATGAAGAAAGATGCCTCCAATAAACACTAAAAAGTTATATAAATTTGTTGATAAAATGATAAAGTGTATGTGCAAGAGGGTAAGACCCATATTTATATTAATAAAGAGGCAAAACCCTAACTTAACGTTGGAATGAGTAATAAAAATAATTAACCCTTTGTTAAACAAAAATAATACTTTTATAAATATTAAAATATGCTACTATAAATAAGGTATACATGAATGTATCGCAAATCATGAATGTCAATTAAAAAAGTGGTCATATACACCAATGTAATACCCAATAAAATTGTTATGGTTAAGCACACAACAGAATAATATTATTAAAACTCTTTTGGCTCTCCTTCCTTTAGACAAGGCTTGTTCAAGAAGATAACCTCGAGTTAGTCATTAAAAAAATCAATTTTATTGCAAGCGTATTGATTTTAGAGGAAAAGTGTAATAAAACTAAATAGTTTAATAACTTAGTAATTTTTTATTTATTAATTAACAGCTTGATAGATCACATCATTTAATGGTGACCCTTGATTTGTATAAAGCTACATTGTACTCCTTGTAAAAAGCATGAATTCAATAAATAAAATATATCTTTTGGAATATACATCCCAAGTTGGTATAGAGCTCAACAATATCCTTGTGGCCTTATTCATTCTCCACACCAATCCACTTCACTCCACCCTTCATCTCTCTCTCACGCTCACGTCACTTCTCCTTCCTCCACCGATACTTGCTCATGTGTCATCACTCCACTCCCTCCTCGACCCTACCTCCACCCAACACCACGCATCCTCCTCATTCACGCCATCCTCATGCGCTACGATCTACAACTTCACACTCCTCCCCCTTCACAGTCCATCCTCTGGCCCTCTCACACCACAACACGTTGCTCCCTCCCCTCATCGCAGTCTCCTGCCTAATCGCCCATCCTCTCGGCCTCCCTCCTCCATTCCACACTACTCTATGCGCCCCTAGTCCCGCCCTCATATACTCTTCTGTCGTCACTTCTAACTCCACCCTCACACCTCCCACATCCACACCGGCTCCATTCCCTGCGCACTCGTCGCGTTGCTCCCTATGCTACCCCTCCTCCGCGCCCACCACTCATGCGTAGCCTTTCTTACCCCGCGTGCCTCCTTGACCCTCATCCACCACCGTTGTTGGGCCTTCCATCTGCCAGCTTTCGAATGTCCTCACGTTAAAATAATATTCAAAAAATTATTATTTATTTTAATATTCATACGTTTAAACCTTTTAAAAAACTATTAATTTTTTAATTGCTTATAATAATATTATTAATAATTATTATTATTATTATTATTAAATATTTAATAGTTAACATATCCCTAACTCAAAATTACAAACATTAATACAAGAAATATAGATAGAAACCCTTTGGACAAGAAGGATGCATCCATAAAGTCAAAAGATGATCCAGTTTAGAAGATACTGACAAAGCTCGAGCAAAAAGATGAAGACATTCGCGACCTAAAGCTCGAAATTCTCTCACTGAGAGACCAAGTTAAAGGAGGAAATAACTCACATGCAGACCCAATCCACAACATCATTCACAAGAGAAAGATCGTTTTATCGAGGTTCGATGGTGAAAATAATCAAGATGGGATTCAATGGATCAACAAAATCGAAAAAAAATTTGAAATGTACAATATCTATGGCGACGACAAATTGAATGTTGCAGCAATGTACATGGATAAAACCGCTTGTGACTTGTTCTTATGGTGGGACTCAACAATGGACGGAGGAAGACGAGTTAGAGACTGGGACAACTTTAAGAAAATTTCTTTAAACGATTTCAAAACATGGAAGAAGCCGAAATCTACAGAAGTTCACTCGTTTACAACAAGAAGGAACTATGGATGAATATTTTAGCATTATATTGGTCCTAGCCACCCATGTCCAAGACATAACTGAAGAACAACTCCTGCAAATTTCCATTGGTGGGCTTAAACAGAGTATTCATAGCGAGATAAAATTATTAGACATGAAACAAGCTCGTCAAAAAGCAAAATTAATTGAAGAAAAGCAAAAATCACAACATTCGGCGGTTTATATACCACCCCACCTAAAAGCAAATGGGAAAAAGGACGACAATCCATGTCGTAAGTGTAATGCCCATGATTGGAATCCAAGAGATAAGTGTAAAAATAAGAATCCATTCTTGTGCGAAAAAAGTAATACGGGTGACTATAATGATTAAGAATCAAGCAACGCACATTCCACCAACACAGAATCAAATAGTGATGAGATTGGCAAAGAGGATACTAACATCACACCAACGCTCTCAATGGTTGCAATGACAGGTATCTCTCAACCCCAAACCCTCAAATTGTTTGGCCATATAAAAAACACTAAAGTAACAATGTTGGTCAACACTGGGAGTACACACGACTTCATAGACTCTAGGGTAGTAAAACAGTTAAACATATTCATCTACCCTACTATCAGCTTCCAAGTATAGATACCAAGAAACAAGACCACACCATCTGACGGTAAATAACATAAAGTAGAACTAACTATAAAGGACTACAAATTAAGATTGCCAATGTATGTTATGGCAATCGAAGGGGTTGACATTGTTTTAGGTGCAGAATGGTTGGAAACGTTCGAAACAGTCGGAATAAACTTGCGAGAACAATTTATAAGGTTCTATGAAAATGGGAGGAAATATAAGCTTTACAATATTAATTGCCCCCCTCCCCAAATTGTCTCATCCAATAAAATGGAAAAGATGATAAAAAAGTGAGCTCAAGCCTTCCTCTTACACTACTATTCTATGGAAAGAACAACTGACGAAAGGCAAAATATTGATCCATGTGAATTAGAACAACTCATGGGGTAACATAGTGACATCTTCCAAAACCCTCCTCATGGTCTCCCGCCCCCACGTTCTAGGGATCATATCATTGACTTGATGTCAAGATCAGCGCCAATTAGAAAAAAAGTCATACAGACAATCTCACGGGAACAAATTAGAGATCGAACGTTTGGTGCAAGAACTATTAGACGTTGAAATAATCACATGTAGTAAGAGTCCTTTCTCTGCACCAGTCATACTCGTTAGGAAAAAAATGGATCATATAGACTTTGCATTAATTATTGAGCGTTAAACAAAGTCATCACAAAAGATAAATTTCCCATTCCCTTTGTTGATGAACTGCTCGATGAGCTACATGGTGCAAAATATTTTTCTAAACTAGACTTAAAATCAAGATATTACCAAATCCGTATTCAAGAAGATGTCCCCAAAATAGCTTTCTGCACCCACGAAGATTTATATGAATTTCGAGTGATGTTTGGATTATCCAACACTCCAGCAACATTTCAAGCAGCAATGAATGACTTGTTTCACCCTTCCCTAAGGAAGTTTGTGCTAGTGGTTTTTTATGATATCTGTATTTATAGTAAAAATTGGAACTCGCATCTCTAGCATGTAGAAACAATATTGAAGCTTCTAGAATAAAACAAATTTAATGTTGACAAATCAAAATGTAGTTGAGAGCAAAAATAAATAGAATTTTTGGGACACATTGTTTCAACCGACGGCAACAAGGTCGATCACAAAAAAAATTGGCGATCACAAAGTGGTCGTCCCCCAAGTCAATTCCATCGTTAAGAGGATTTACGGGTCTAACAGGTTAGTATAGAATATCTGTTCCCAACTACGCCCAAATTGTAGCACTATTAACATCACTATTAAAAAGGAATGCTTTTAGATGGGATAAGGATGTAGAAACTTGTTTTGATAAATTGAAAACCCCAAGAACATCCACACTGGTGTTAGCAGCTCCTGATTTTACGAAGACATTCATCCTTGAATGTGACGCTTCAGAGACAAGTTTAGGAGTTGTTCTCATGCAAGATAAACATCACATTGCTTTCGAAAGTTGTAAGTTATAACCAAGTGAGCAAACAAAATCCACATAGGACAAGGAAATGTTGGCAATAATGCATACATTTGTTAAATGAAAGCATTATTTAATCGAGGCAAAATTTATTGTTAAAACAAACTACAGCAGCTTGAAGTATTTTCTAACTCAAAAAAATCTCTCTCGAACAACAAAAATGGGTAAGCGAAATCCAAGTCTTTGATTTCAACATTTTGTATAAAAAGGGTAACGAGAATAGGGTTGCAGACACCTTATCAAGAAAACATGATAATGATGTCTCACTATGTGCCATATCCATAGTTGATCTTGAATGGATTTCAAAAGTCTAAAGTGACTATGTGAAAGACTCGGAGACAAGGAAGCTAATTGAAGAAGTTGAAAACAACAGAGCAACAAACTCCAAATATTCGTGAGAAAAATACATACTATGGTACAAACAAAGAATATATTTTATCCAATTCATCAAAATTCAAAACTCAAGTCTTAAAAGAAAACCATGGCTCCCCAACAGCGGGCCATGTTGGTTTCTTTAAAACATACCACAATACTCGCCAATCCTTCTTTTGGAAGAGAATGAAGACTAATATCTACAAATATTTGCTTGAATGTGATATTTGTCAAATGCATAAGTTTGAAACGGTGGTTCCACCCGGTCTCCTACAACCCTTTCATATTCTAACCCAAATATGGTCAGAGGTATTCATGGATTTTATCACCGCCTTCCTACATTAGAAGGAAAGGATAGTATATTTGTAGTTGTTGAGAGATAAAAATATGCTCATTTCATTAGTATCTCACCAAAGCAAATGCAACCCAAGTCACGGATAGTTATGTAAAGAATATATTTAAGCTTCATGGGTTTCCGAAGGCTATTGTTAGTGATAGGGGGCCCAAATTTACCAGCAACCTCAAAAAGAATTGTTCCACCAAGTTGGGACTTCATTAACTATGAGTACCTCGTACCACCCCCAGACAGATGGACAAACGATAGTAAGCAAATGCCTTGAAGGATACCTAAGGAATTTTGTGAACAACCGACAACCTCGATGAGTACAATGGCTACACCTTGCAAAATGGTGGTACAATAGTATATATCATACACCAACAAAATGTCACCTTTTAAAGCCTTATATGGGTATCACCTCCTACAGCTAGAGAACATGCCATCAACCATTTCAAAGTTCCACCAGCAAAAGATTACCTAGGCGACATCCGATGAGGTCATCCACATTTTGAAGAACCATCTCGATCAAGCAAAAAACCGCATGAAACAACAAGCAGACTCAAAAAGAAAGAACCGATTGAGAATAATGATGTAGGCGATTGAGTGTTTGTTCGCCTTCAACCGTACAAACAAACTTCAGTAAAAAAAATCCAAAAATCATAAGCTTGCACCTAAGTTCTATGGCCCCTATCAAGTTCGAAAGCAAGTGGAACAAGTAGCATATTCTCTACACATCCCAAATAAAGGAAAAATACATGATTCTTCCATGTGTCATGCCTTAAAAAGAAAGTGGGCTCAGCCACTCGCATACAAACTGAATTGCCTATGTTAGAAGATGAAGGAAAATTAGTGTTGGAACCAAAATGCATTTTGGAAATTAAAGCCATGACACTTCGCTCCAGATCGGTCAATGAATACTTTATCAAGTGGAGAAACTTACAAGATGATAAAGCTATATGGGAGAATGAAGATATTCGTTCACGCCACCCATCGTTACCAATACTTTGTGGACGAAGTATTTCAAAGAATGATGACTTGTAATAAAACTAAGTAGTTTAAAAACTTGGTTGGTAATTTGTTATTTACTAATTAGTGGATTGATAGGTCACATCATTTAGGTGACCCTTGATTTGTATAAAGCCCAATTGTACTCTTTGTGAAAAGGATCAATTCAATAAATAAAATATATCTTTTGGAATGCATATTCCAAAATAAGAACTGATTGAAATACAAAAAGCCAAAAGTTAATGTTCAAAAGCCCAAAGTTAATGTTTCCTAGGTATAGTGAATACTAACAATTCGCTAACGAGGTTAT
This sequence comes from Pseudotsuga menziesii, assembly GCA_001517045.1. NCBI lineage: Eukaryota > Viridiplantae > Streptophyta > Pinopsida > Pinales > Pinaceae > Pseudotsuga > Pseudotsuga menziesii. The sequence continues at coordinate 269,251 of LPNX010655359.1, read as the reverse complement.
TAGGTTTTTTATAACAAAGATATGTATGATTTATATTTAAAAAGAAACTAGTGGAACTGCATGAAGCCGTAGGTATACATGGTTTTCAAAATTCATCCAAATTCTGTCGAAAATATTAGTTTTCATGTATTGTATGCAGAGTTTATTTTATCACTATTATCCCTATAACTTTAAAATATTATATAGAGTTTATTTTATCACTATTATTCCTTACTTGACATATTACCACAAAAGCAAAATGAAAATAAACATAAGAGAAATTAAACATAAACAAATTTATAATCATTATGGACTCCGCCATTGAGATATTATCCCTCTTAGAGCCTTGTTCTCTGTATGTAGCTGTGCTAACCAAGGTGACATGTTATCACTACAAATACATATAGTAAGCAGAGTTTATTTTATCACTATGATCCTTATGACTATATTGTTTGACATATTATCACAAATGCAAAACGAAAATAAACATAAGAGAAATTAAACATTAACAAATTTATATTCATTATGGACTCCATTGAGATATTATCCCTCTTAGGGCCTTGTTCTCTGTATGTAGATGTGCTAACAAGGTGATATGTTCTCACTACTAACAATATGACATTCTCATGACATTCACGAGAGACATCTTCAATAGAGAGAATGCTCATGACATTCATGAGAGACATCTTCAACAGAGAGAATGCAATCTTTCTCTGTGAATTTCATATCAATATATCAAAAATAAAGTTTGAAACTAGATAATTGTGTCATGGCTGATAAACCAACAATGATGCATAATAAGATAATAAGATGCAGAGGGAAGGTCAGTGCTAAAAAGGTGACATGTTATCACTACTAACAATATGACATTCATGAGAGACATTGTCATTAGAGAGAATGCAAGCTTTATCTGTGAATTTCATATCAAAAATAAAGTTTGAAACTAGATAATTGTGTCACGGATGATAAACCAACAATGATACATAATAAGATGCAGAGGGGAGGGTAGTGCCCTAGTGTTGGTGTACAAGGAAAATTCAATGACGAGAATGATGATAATGATCCAAAACAATAAAATGCATCATTAGATCTCCAATTTAACCAAATAGATTGCCATTTCAACCTGTTAGATTTCCAACACCACTAAGAAAGGATGTGTAAATAGAACCTGCTAGATATCCAACTCTAAAATTAGTGCTATACGTATCATGCCTATAACAAATTAACATGGATAGCACCAACCCCCGGAAAATGGTGAAAAGGACTGGACACTATCAAGTGAAGATTGTGGCCCGCATACGATTTTCTTTCTCATAATCAGCTGTAATCATCTACTTGTTGAAAGAGTAACTGACCCATTTTCAAATAATATTTCCCTAAAGTTTTGTAGGCACTATATGTTATTTCTAGTGCTCGATCATTAAGTCCCTAGAATACACTAATAGCCCTGTGTCAGAACAATAGTTTGCATAGAGTTTTGTGGGCTACAATCAATTTTGTCAAAGTTAGAAAAACTATTTTTAAGATAAAATGCGAGATAAGAAACGAGTTCTAAATCTAGCAATAAATCTCAAGGTTTGAAATATCTCCAATTCTGTATCGGACATTACAAGCATAAGCATGTTGTGTCATATGAGATAAACACTCATCGACAGTTATAGATTGAGCTCTATGCCAATCGAAAAATAAAATAATAACAAAAAATTTGCCTTCGCAAATCAAGGATTCCACTCCCACATGATCATTTACTGCAAAAGGTTTTCAACATTTTCATAGTTGGCATATCAGTATTCTGATCCCACTGACCTACAAGGTAGTTCAAAATCCTCAACTTGAAGTATGTCCCATATAAAAAAATTAAGCAGAGAGAGCTAAAACCCATTTGGTTTGGTTTGATAATGATTATATTATCAATTATATTGTCTCAAGTTGAATAGCTAAACAGTACCTGATGTAAAGGAAAATACATACAAAACATATTTATTAAATTCATCTATGGCTCAAAAACCTTCTTGATTTTACATCGTTGTGAGATTCTTCCCAGTTTCTCATACCAGAACTTTTTTCTGAGAAACATGTAAAACAAGTTTCCTTCGAAGAAACAAGCTGCCATGCAATCAGTTTCAAAAAAACTACAAAATATTTCATGAATGTCTGCTGCACATCATGTGAACCTCATAGAAATAACAAACTACAGGATGCACTTAAATAGCCATATGATACATGAAAACTAGCAACCACTTCTGCTCAGATCCAAATATCACTGAAGCAGGAAGGACAAGAGAATTATTTCACAAAACTGTCCTTCAAGGTGGCCAGCAATTTAAAGCTTCAAAAGGATATGAACAATTCTGCTAACTAAAACTTAAAAGACTCTGGGTACAGAGTCTAGGCCTGGGGATCCTCTTGAACACGAAAAGGATTATTACCTTGAACATGAAAAGGATGGTTACCTTCCTGGACCCAATGGACTTGATCTGAAGACATTGGGCAAGATACAAAGCCAGGCTGACAAACATTTGACAGAAGCGTGGCATTATGGTAAGAGTAACCATCTCCTGAAGCTTCATATGTCTCTGTCAAACAGCCAGAGGCTTCTAACTGGAATTCAGATACCTGTGGCTCAGGCAAGAGAACAGAATAAACATCCCCATCTGCTTGGCTAGAATATATTTGAGACTCTGCAACAGGAACATCAACTTCTTGTTGCTGATGCATATGGAAAGAATTCATATCTGCATCTGTGTCCAATGATACATGATAATCATGACTTCCATCCTGATAAAAAGTGTTAATTTCATGCCCTTCATTTTCCTGCCCAACAACATCAACAGTACCAGAACCAATATTGGCTTCGCCATGAGCCTCAATCCTAAGCCTCTTTTTATAGTCCTCCATCTCCCTCTTGTACCTATCTCTATCATGTTGACTTTGTTCAATGTATGGCTACAAAAAAGATTTAAA
>LPNX010655359.1:231930-265060 GCA_001517045.1 Pseudotsuga menziesii | reverse complement strand
ATTAGTGCGACTACCCTCAGTGCCCATTCTGGTAATCATAAAATGGCACAAGCTAGAGGGCATTTTTTTATTGGACATTGTCGTATGATGTATCAAGGTTCACGGAAAAACAGAATGCCAGGTATAGGCACAAGACACTACAGGTCACAAAAAATTAGGCATGCTGGTGGAAGGATATATCTCTGTCCGTGCACCATGTCAATATTAATAACAAGAATGCCTTTGGGCTAGAATTCTTATGGCTAAAAATCCCCAGGAACTTTCTCAGGAGGACATCTGTTGAATACAGGATTGCCCCGCTGGGACAACTATCTGTAATAATATCGTCAAGGGGAAATATCTAATTTAATAACATGCCTTCAAAATTTGAAGTACATAATTAGCAAATTTTGGGAGTACTCATGGAATCTAATTCCTCTTTTGAAGAATAGGGAAGATATGCTTAGATGCAAAGAGGCTCTCAGGGAACAGGTCTGGAACAAAGTACAAAGCTATTAGATCACAGGAATCAATAAGGCCCAAGGGCATACTCTGGACACTATAGAGTATAGACTGATAGACTGGACTCTGGAGTCGTTTTTTGACGACTTTAAGAAAAGTGCAGGAAACACCTCATAAATGTAATTTCAATTCTCATGGGGAATAGAAATGGAGATTTTTTTCTTTGAAAAAATGGCATATTGCAATATTAATAACACACAAATGTGTTTAACGTTAATGTTATGACACGTGACCAAATGAAAATTTAAAGGCTAGGTGGCTAAACCACCATGCTATAAATGTGTGAATCAAGATGTTATATTTGTAAGAGAAAAGGATTCAATAATAAAAGTGTATCTTCTCATTTTTTCTTCTCTTTGGCATTCATTTGTACATGTGTGCAACCTATAAACAAATATGACATATACCTGAAACCTGGAATCAAGTTTCTGAGAGTCTGCCAATCATTGGTGAACAACGCTGCACCATAAGAAGTCTGGACACCAAGTATAACAAGGCAAGTACAAATATATCTAAGATTTTAGAAAAGTCAAAATGGCATTAATAATTTGAAAAGTTTAAAAGTGCAACGGCCAGTTAATATTGAATTTTTTGACCTCAAAACTAAAGTTAAAAAAGGCTGCATTGATCAGGACCAATCTTCATTTATCAAGACATCACTGCAAGGGTCAAATGGCAGCATAAGAAAATGAACAGAGAGTGGATACATGAAGATCACCTGTGTGAAACATGTATGGACATCGTTTGAGAACGCACTGATTCTTGTGTGGGCATTGCAGAACAAAGACCATGTAACCCATTGAGATAAACACAGTTACATACAGTTCAAGATAGATGCCTAGGTTGAGTTTGTGCAGAATAGCAAAACCTTGAATACAAAAACACCCTGTAGTAGAGAAAATGGAAAGGAGAGATAGATCAGACTGCAGTGCCCAGATGCCTGTATTGTCAACTGAGATATCAATGTGAACAAGGGCCCAGATGGAAGATACAACCAAGCAGGATTCAATTGTGCTTCCTCTAATGGCAACCATGGAGAATGAAGCTCATGTAAAATAAGGCTGATACCCACAAATCTAGAAAGTTTGCAAACTGACAACACATCAAAAATATCAAAGACAGAATATGGGCAGTTTTTGCAGGCAGAAAAATGCCAGAAAATTGTCACCAGCACAGTGGGTGCCTGAAACAAGACGTGGGCACACTGTAGATATGCTGAATGCAATGCAGATCAGTGGTTATGGATACCATAAACAGTAGCTTGAAATGATAGACAGATTTCGACCCCAAGGAAATATTAAGCTGCAAATATATGGAACACCGAAGCGAAGGTCAAGATGCTGCTGCAGACAAATGGTGACACCAATCTCCAGGCAGAACAAGTTGTGGTAATGTTACCAGCAGCACAAATCAAAGCACGTGAAATTAATGATGCACTGCCAATGCCCGTAATTTTAAAGACTGAACACAGAAAAAATATTTTGCAACAGATCGAAAGTTGTTTTCTGGAGCCAGACAATAGTTGAGCAGAATGTGTCTATTAATAGGATAAAAAAAATTAAAAATAAAAAATAAAAAAGATAAACTTAATATTGCTCAACCAATGACCAAAAGATAGGTCAATGCCATGGAACTAAAAATACAATCAATTATACCAATCTCTGGTAGTATCATAAGCTACCCTGAAAGCATAAAGAAATATGAAACATGATTATACAAGAAATTGAAATACATGAACTAATATTACATTAGAAAAGAAGAAAGAGAAGAGAGTGCAAGAGATCAACTAAATGTCCATACGACAGGACATCTTTGTAAATTATCTTTTACACTGTAAGCAAAGATGTTCAAGGCACAGAAAAGATCCATGTGTGTCACTAGACGTTATGAACTGGCATAGATCCATATTAACCCCAGGTATATTAAGCATCAAGGGATCAAAAAACTCACCTCTCAGTGCTCAAAACATCTGGGGTTATTTATCTATGCTAGTTTATTTGTTTATATTAAGGTAGTTAAATTAAATAAGAGGGACTTCCATTTTTCAATTGGTTTAATGAGCATTAAATGTTCCCTGAAAGAGAACCTCTCTAACACCAAGGCTGTAAAAGAACCTCGCTCCTCTGGCCTCTGGGTGCAATTAAGAGGGGGTGAATGATGTAATCTGAGTATGTGTATTCCGGGGGGGTAATGGCAAAGTATCAACACGCAGATGTGTTTAACGTTGATGTTACTGTTATGGCATGTTGCCAACTGTACATCTAAATGTGGAAATTGTGGTCAAACCACTGTAACCTCATAGGGGTACTATAAATGTGTAATGTGAGGTTAAAGATTAAACCACTGCAACCTTCGTATTCATTTGTATGTGTTTGTGCATTCTAAGAACTAATAGGCCAAACTAAAAACAAAATTCTCAAGTGAATGGAAGAATCAAACCTGGTGGCCAGACATAGGTACAATGGAGGAAAAGAAGAAGTTGCAAGATATTTTGCAAGAGGAAATTTCCCTTTATTATAGAACAAGAACAGCTCCTATAGGGCTTTGCAAGTAATATAATTTACATGGTTCATGAAGGATACAATTGTCTCTTAATTCGGAGAGGCACTATGAACCGAGACAAGTTATTGACCATACTTCAGAAATTGAAACAGCAACGTATGGCCAAACACATAAGCTTTCTGTTGGTGGGCCAGAAAAGCAATATACTGGAAGCTTTAAAAAAAGGGCTTCTGAGGGACCTGTGAGTTATGTTAATTGTCTTCAGACAGGAGAAATGTTCTCATTTATTTTAGCTAGATATAGCTACAATGGAGGAAAAGAAGAAGTTGCAAGATATTTTGCAAGAGGAAACTTCCCTTTATTATAGAACAAGAACAGCTCCTATAGGACTTTGCAAGTAATATAATTTACATGGTTCATTAGGGATACAATTGTCTCTTAATTCAGAGTGGCACTATGAACCGAGACAAGTTATGAACCATACTTCAGAAATTGAAAAAGCAACATATGGCCAAACACATAAGCTTTCCGTTGGTGGGCCAGAAAAGCAATACACTGGAAGCTTTCATAAGAATGGCTTCTGAGTGACCTGTGAGTTCTGTTAACTGTCTTAAGGCAGAGGAGAAATCTTCTCATCTAGTTTGGAAATGCGAAGTGACAAAGAAGATGTTAAGGAATTTAATGGAGGAAATAGGTTCAGAAAGGAACTCGGTGTAGGACTTGACGGCAGTAATAAGAACCTAGCCAATATTAAGATAGAAATTGTCAACAACTGATAATACTATGGGAGTTCAGATTAACAATCATAGTTGAACTTATGGAATGAAAGAAACAGAAGGTTCTCTAGAGGAGAAATACTACATCCATATCTGCTCTAACTTACAAAAGGAAGCCTTGAATGAACCACATGGGCTAAAATCTCAGAAGAGGAGGTTGTGGGATTAGAGGTGATATCTAAGCAAGTCCCCTGAAATTGAAAAAGGTAACGAGTTGAGTAGTGAGTGTCAATATTATTACTGTCATATATCAATAAAAATAAGATTAAGGGAGACCATCAAAGATCAGAGAAAAGGGAGGCCTCCAAGATTTGGGTCATGTTAACACTCAAAAATGTCCAGTTACAAATATCAACTATGGCAGACTTAACACTTGAACCCGGAAGATTTAAAAAGTAACTAGGGAAGGTGCCAATGTCACCTCGCACAATCCCCTGCATTTTGGACCGGTGCTTGCTAACCTCTGGGAGAAGAAGACCAGAGTTGAATGAAGGTTGGGTAAAATTTCTAGAAGAGTCTTCTATGAAGATATGTGATAGAGGTATGGTTTGTCTGAGTTCTTGGGTACTGTGGGTTGAGTTGAGTGAGATTAGAGCTTTGTAGGAATTTCTTTCCACAAGTGGTATAATGCACTGGCTTGGAGCTAGAATCCAGAATTGATCCTGCATTTGAGAAGTGAATTGCTTCTCAACAAGAAGTTGGTGGGCAATCATTTGAATGCAGGATAAGTTTTTGTATTTATCTTTGTATGAATCACCTTTATTGCATCTCTGTTGTACATTTCCATGAATTCAATGGTCAATATGTGAAGTATGTGTAATGGAATAGGCTAATTGGATATTAGTCCTTTCAAATTATGTACATGATTGAATGGAGTTTCTTTTAGTAAGTCTTTTTATGAACTTCTTGGGCTTCTGAAACGACAAAATCGTTTCTTACACAAATACCCAGTGCAAATAACGCAGATACTCCATGAAAGGAAAAATAATATATTATATGATTGATAAGATAATGATGATTTACAATGAGAAATTATGCTTGTATAAATACCCATCGAAGGGTTGCCTTAGTGATGAGACGCCACCTTTCCTAAGGTGCCTCTTCATTTTCCTTTTCAATTAACTATTTAATTAATTTATCAATATTATTAATATTTATTAATGCTTATTTATTATATGTTTTGCTCATTACAGTTTCCCTCATGATTCTTGCAGAAACAATGTAATTCCACACTTGACAACGCATGTAAATCTATCATGCCACTGGTAAAGCCAAATTGAGCAAGCAACTCGAAAATCGGAATTTGAACAAAGAAGAAATTTTAATGGGGTGCCCACTCAGCAAAAGGAGGTCAGTCCAAGTATACTACAAAGTGGTATCAAAGCAAGTTTGCAACACTAGGCTATTATGGGTACAAGATTCAGAAAGAGCAGTTCCCTTTTTTTCCGAGGAAAACTTGGGGTATAGAACAGTTTCTTTTTTCTCCAAGGAAAACCAAGGGGGAAAGGGCAGTTTCCTTTTTTTTCCAAGGAAAATGTTGTGGGATTCGCACACTGCCCCAAAACATCTAGACAAAGGGTTGCTCAACCCCAAAGCATCTACATGAAGAGTGGCTCAATCACCAGTCATAATAACAACTGGTAAACCCAAGGTACTCAATTGGATCTAAACCTATAACCTATGGCCTCCTCATTGGCAACATGCCTTGGGCAGATTGTTCCACTAATTGAGGCTAACCCTTCGGACTAGAAAGACCAGTTTCATATCCAACATATCTACAGAATATTGCTAATCAATTTAAAGGAACTCACCCTAAAGCTCATTCCTACAAAGAATGAGGATATGGCTCACCCATGATGGAGGTTGCTTATTTGATGAGAACCCTACGAAGAATGTAAGAGGAGTGAACCAGGCTGTAAAAGGTTTCCAGGGGTCTTGGCGGTCAAATATATGATAATGTCAGCATGACATCATCAAAGGGACACTAACAAAATTACACTCCCAGAGAGGACAGGATATCAGATTAACATGCACACATTGTTTGCTTGTAGTAGATCAACGATGTGGAGTTGTGATCTCAAAGTTCTCAAAGCACCCATGGACACTATGTGGAGTGTGAATGTGGGACCCCAAGAATGACACTTAGCAAAATTATGCACCTCAGAACCTGCAATGGTGTCAAATTGACCTTAGGTGTGCAAATTGTCCAATCAAAGTTACATCGACAGATTGTACAACCTAAATCCACAAAGGTGTCAAACCTCCTTGTAGATGTGCATACCTTTGGATGTGAAAAGATCAACAATCTGCAAGGTATTATCTCAATGTTATACATGGAAAGCACTATAACACAGAATAACGACATGAAAAAGAAGAGATGCCATGTCAAAGGGAAAGACCAATAGAGAAGGTACCTGGATTCTAGGTGGACACCAACTTATTGGTCGCACCACATCAACAACGAACCAAATGGGTGCAATGTCAACAGCCACTTGGCCAAGAAAAAAATGAGTATAAATTTGTAAAATTGTTTCGGCCATAACTCTAGCATACAAACCTCGAATGCTATGAAAATTGCATTGGAAGTCTCAAGGGAAATACACTCAAATTTGTCCTTAAGCACAATTTTATGGTTCAGCCCAAAATTGAGGATACTATAATTATTCCCTTTCGGGGACTCAAGTGTGTACAAGTTAACTAGGGGACCCAACTAGTCCACTGAAAGGGGATTTGATCGCCCATTGATGCCCTATGTCAAAGTTTTGGACTGAGCCTTAACACACCTAGGAAGTCAGTAAACTTAGAAAAGATGCTTGATAATCACTATTCGATACCAAAATAACATTCATTATGGGCCAAATTTTGATTAAAAGTGACCCCCAAGATGGTGAATCTGAAAAAGTTCTCTTAGTCAAGAATCAAGATCACCATTTCATTTCATTCCAAACAACTTTACCCTAGTGAAAATTTTCTAGCTTCACACCACCTGGGAAATAGTAATTTTGCCCTGTTGCATGAAAGACTGGGTGAAGAGCAAAACAATAGGTAATCATCTTGTGAGTGGTGCAAAAGATGAGTCGAATAAATAATCATCAAGGAAAAGGATATTGAGCACTCAAAATGCAAGTACTATCAATGCTCCATTTAAATATTTTGCTAGTTCTTGCCTCTCATTTCCTTATGTGAGTGGCAGAAGTGGTCTCCAAGCTTGATTTGCACCATAAGAAAACCAAAAAGCTAGTAAGTTGATAACCTCTAAACACTGTGACTTCTAACTCCAAACTCAAAACTGAACAAGACTGCAATGGTTGGGAAGATGATTCAAAGGAAAATAGACTTGAATATCCAATTATTGGAAAGGCGCATATATTTCTTCTGAAAATTTGTAGAACAATATATATGGATTGAATTGACAAAAAATTTGTCAATGTGAATGATCTCCAAGGTGCCTTCAACTTGAAAGAAAGGGGTTCAGAGTTACAGGAATCGCCCCCCTGCTAAGATTCTGTATCGAAAATCTCGCTGGAATTGGGGTCAGAATCACGTTGGAATCAAAATCGAAATCACAGGCTAATTAGCAATCCCTGTCAGTAGTACCCTATTTGGTTCATTTGTCAAAAACTACTAGTTTTTCCATCTGCTATGAACTTAATCCCAAAGGCGTCATTAAAAATGTTTTATAGGCCCTGCAATGTAAAACATAATGATAAAATATATGTTTATATAAAAAATAAGGAATACGGTTCTGATTCCTCGATACCTATTTTCAAGATGAGTGTTGAATCCACACCAAATTCTTCAGTCGATTCCTACTGCACCCATGATTCTTGTAACCTTTACATACATACATACATATATAATGTGAATGATCTCTAAGGTGCAAGGGGTTTGGTGGCATACACACATACATACATCAGTGTTACAAAAACTGGACCTGAACCTGTAAAACCGGCCGATCCGACCGGTTTTGGAGCGTCACCGGGTCAAACCGGTGTCTCAAACCGGAAATGACTGGTTCCGTATGGAACCGGCCGGTTTTGACCGATTTACCGGTTTTGGTCCGGTTTTGACCGGTTTCGACCGGTTTCGGTTCTGATTCTGGTTTTGACCAGTTCCACACACAACACTTAAGAGGGTATTTTTGATTTTTTTTTTAAAGTTGGTTGAGTGGGGAAGGTTCTAGTGAAATATGCTCAGTATGGCACACATAGCAAGAGCACATTTTGCAAATTTGTGTATAATGGTTTGGATTCACATGGTTGCACATGAATATATATATATATATATAATTTTTCAAAATTTAAGTAGTTTTTGTATTTTTGGTGGACCGGTTTTGCGATCCGGTTTTTTCCCCGGTTTTGGTCTGGGTCCGGGTTTCAGGGTCAGTCGGTTTGACCACCGGTTCGGTTCTCATAACCTTGACATACTTACATACATACATAAACATATATATATATATGGAATTTTCAACAAGTTAACAGATAAGAGGTAACCAAGTAATTGAGGTCGTAGATCATGATGGTGATTATGTTTTTTTGTGAAAGATCCATTGGAAGCCTTCTATGGTGGAGAATGCAACCATGAAGTAAACTAGAAAATGTGAGCCAAGTGAAGCTTCGGTTGCAACCACTCAAGAAAAAGAATAAACATGCATTCAACAGATTTGTTATAGCTTGTTGGATGATGTGGATAGTTACAAAATATGAACCCTATTACCCCTCATATTGAATGAGGATAATCCAGAAAACGACCATGATGACTTCATTTAGATTCCAAAGCCCGACATGGCATAATCAATTGCACATGGCATAGATTTCCTTGGATAAATTATCATGATGTATTGTTGTAAAGTATTGTTTGAAGGGGAACGGGCCCTCCTTAAAAAAGGATGGGCACACTCCATTTAGACAAATTAAACCCCACAAACTATGCTAGGTGCACCCCATGGATACACAATCCCCTATTTTTTGAATAGGATTCCTTGATTTAAGGGATTTATGTCTAGAAATCCCTAATTTATGGTGGGAGCACCTCCTGGGGAGATAATCCCTTGATTCTAGAGCCCAAAATCCATGATTTTTGGATTTGTGTTGAGGGATTCCTCAATCTATGGGGGCACACCATCTTGGGAACATAATCCCTTGATTCAAGGTGATCCTCCCCCCACCCCCTTTGATGTGGCCTAATCTATGAGGGTGCACCTCTAGTCTTCTTAAGTTCTAAACAAGCAATGCTCAAAACAATTACATTTGTCCATCTTCTCTTTTATGTGGTGCCCTCTCTCATAAATGAGAGCAACATTTGAATAAGTATCATTCTTGCTCCATAAAGCTATACGAGTGAGCCTCTCACTATAATTCATGGTTGGACTTTTGGAGTTCTCTCTCTCTTGAGCTTAATCAATATATCTTATCTTGGAGTATAGCTTTTGTAAGGATTCCCTTATTCATCATGTGTGGCACACTAATCATGCATGGATCTACATGGTTGTAAGTTTATTGGGTGCTTTTACATTGCCATTTCTATGCTTCTTGATAAGGCCATTGGGAAAGGTGTTACCACCTCATTGGAGAAAGATAACTTAAGTTTATCTTTATTTCATCTTGTCTTCCATATTTATTTATATGAGATTTATGTGTTTGTTATATCTTTACCTTCATTCGAATTGTGTGGCCATAAACCCTTATTTGTAAGGTGCACCACAAGAACTAGAGAGGAGGTAGATAATTTATTTGATCCCTTCCCTTCTAAACCCCAATTCATCTTCAATTCCATCAAGTAGGGTTTGGATTCTTGTTGACCTATTAAGCAAGGCCCTCTTGGTTGTTGATCGTTTGACACCATTTTCACTTGGTGGATTGACACTAGTTCCTTGATTGGTTTCTCTCTATCCTTCCATCACATTTTTGTTTACTTGCTATGCTACAACCGTTTTTCTAGGGAAACCTCTTTATCTCACCTTGCTCCTTACCATCTTTTCCCTCATAATCCTATCTTAGAAAATCCCCCCTTGAATTGGAGAAGAGCCAACCAAAAGTGCAAAAGGGGATTGGTGCGGTAACATTGGCCTTTTCCTCTTGGTTACCCTCGACTAGCTTGTTTCTTAGGGACTTTAATCACACGTGCTAGTTTCGGAGGTAAAAAAACCCATAGCTTATGTGTAAAGAGCTTAAAGTGAATGATGAACTTCAACTAACAAAAAAAATAAGTAATCAAGGAAATACAATCCTTCAACATTTTGGCTCAATTTGACAAAGAGTTGAGCTTGGCTAGAATTTCCCAAAAAGAAAAGTGCAATTGTTAAATCATATAGAAACTAAAGCCAACCAAGACAAGGGAAAGCAACGAATTCTTAGTGAACAAGTGTAACACCAAATCTTGGGCATGCAAAATAATTCAATGAAAACAGTAAGGGATTTTTCTCACCTTAATCTCTAGCTTGCTTTAAGAAAAGTTGCATGTAATCTAAAGTTGCAAGTAAGCGTGTATGTGTATAAATGATGGCATGCTACTTTGGTGATAAACCTTCAACAAATGATTATCGTGTGACTGGCGATTTGTCATAAAATTAAATTAGTTGTGAACTCCTTAAACCCCATCCATCAAAAAGTGGAAAGAAGAAATCATTCACTTATCTCTTCAAATGTTATTACAATTCTCTAGTTGAGAAATGTGGTTGAAATGTGGTTGTTGGTTACGTAACCAAGAATGAACGATGACAAGGAAACATTTGTCAAGCTGTTGGTCAAGGAATGTTGCACACCCTCATGAGAAGCACCAGGGTAGGTAATACCACAGATGTAGTTAAAATCCTCATAAATATGGTGAACCATGTCAATCTTACCCATCTAATGAAGGGAATTCAAGTATGAAATTTCTTTAAATGTGCTTGATATCATAGGTGTGGTTTGTCACTAAATCAAATTAGTTGTGAACTCCTTAAACCCCATCCATCGAAAAGTGGAAAGAAGAAATCATTCACGTATCTCTTCAAAAGTTATTACAATTCTCTAGTTGAGAAATGTGGTTGAAATGCGGTTGTTGGTTATGTGACCAAGAATGAACGATGACAAGGAAACATTTGTCAAGTGGTTGGTCTAGGAATGTTGCACACCCTCATGAGAAGCACCAGGATAGGAAATACCACGGATGTAGTTAAAATCCTCATAAATATGGTAAACCATGCCAATCTTACCCATCTAATGAAGGGAATTCAAGTATGAAATGTCTTTAAATGTGCTTGATATCATAGGTGTGATTTGTGATATTTGTAAATATGAATGGTATTGACACCCAAGTGACGTATGGTAAAGGCAAGTGGCCTTGCACATGTGAAATTGTTGAAACATTGGATGCATTTATGTTATGGAATTATTTCATGAGTTGCAGAAACATTTTATAAAAATAAAATGCACTATTCTGGTAGTCATGATATATAACAAGGGAAAGGTGATACCTAAACCCATAATATGAAAAGGAATTACATGTGAACTATAACCTTCTTTCTAAGAGTAGTTCAAGAAGAAATTGTTCACGTGATCAATTAAGTAATGGTGAGGTATCTAAAATATGTGCATAGCATTGCATCACATGTTATGTAATATGGTATCCCTATGTTGATGTCATTGTGCATTGAGTAGCCTTGGTTAATAGTGAATGAATTATGTACTTCAATTATGAATTTGGAATTCATCTAGCTAAAAAAATTATTGCATAGGAATGGCGATGAAAAGTATGCCTTCCTTCCTTTCATGATTGTGCCTTGCAAACATCTCAAGTCATTGAACAAAAATGAAGTACCTTGAAGTTCAAGAAAGCTCGTAGCAATGTCAAGAATATCATTGCAGATGTTGATAAAGAATGACGACAAGACATATTGCTTTATAGGAAAGTGCATTGAGGAGAGTGTTGTCCTAAAAGGAATATAATACCTCGATTCTAACCCTTGACCTATGTTGTATTGAATGTTGTACATGTTGTAATGATGTGATATATTAAATGAATGTCACGTCAAATGGGCTCAATTATAGCAACCTCATGATGTCAAAATGTACACGACATTGAAAATATTCCTACTGCAGAGCCTAAGGCAAAGGCTCGACTAGTGCATGGTTATAAGTCTAAGTTGTGGGCAAGGATTACAATTTGGATGTTATGTTCTAGGTACCACCACGTGGTTTATTACTACCATGGTGTGCATACAATATAAAAAGGCATGTATCACAGTGAAATAAATCGATATAATAACCACCAAAAGGTTGTTGTTAGAGGAGCAACAAGGGATTATGATACCACAAGAGGGGAAGAAGGGCGAGGTCCAAGGGAAATAACATCATATTACATGTTTCCATTGTCTCATCCGATGTCCTTCTAACTCTTTGAATTATGCGTCCAAATTAGTAATACTAGATCTTATTGTCAAAGCAAATACAAGGAGTATATAATGTGCATTTTCTTCGGTTGCTACTCTATGGAGCCATTATCCCATCTTCCATTATTCCTCTCCCATTCTATTAAAACTTTCCTCTCATTGGTTAAAGTATTATACCTATATGACTCCACCACATCCATGCATGTAACCTAGAAGACAATCACATCAGCATGAGGCAAGTGAGAGCCTCGGGTAAGTTGGGGAATTTGTTGCTATCAATAGAAAAAATGGGTCAGTTCTAAAGGGAAGAACCATGGTTGTAATGTCCACAATCACTAGAATAAGTTGTAAAACCATGGTTGTAATGTCCATAATCGCTGGAACAAGTTGTAAATTTGCAACCTTGTGTATGTACTAAGAGCTTAATTAGGCCAATAGTCTACCACTCCAGTGATTATCAAAGGGCATAAACAGACCAAATTCTTCCTAATGGCACTTGAGTATTGGAAGGAAAATATATTTGAGCCATTGTTTACCAAAGAAGGGAAAGACCCTTGCTCCTTGGTAACCGCCTGGTAGGCAATCATTTGAAAGCAGATAAGTGTTTGTTTGTATTGTATCTCTCCTATGTGATTGCATGAAGTCGATGGAAAATATGTGAATAAGTCCACTCCAATAATTATCAAAGGGCATTCCATGATCAAATTCTTCCTACCTACACTAGAGTATTGAAAGGGAAAGATATTTGAGGCATTGTTTAGCAAAGAAGGGAAAGAGCCCCACTTGATTTATGTTTGCCTGAGGGTAAAAAGTTTTGAATTTTACAAGTTCGATGAGCTTTAATACCAATAATAAACTTCAATACATGAACATATAAAAACTTAAGTAAAATTTAAACTGTAATAAAATTTAACAGCATAACTTTCATCTCTTTCAACTTAACGCTCTGCTGGTCACTACGTTAAAGTTGATCATTGAGATGTTTCATCAAATGTCATGTACAGAAAAATAATAAAAAACATGTACAGTAAATTAAATCTCAAATAAACTACAGAAGATAAAGGATCATAACCATTAGTTAGATCTGCCTTTTATACTCAGATAGTTCTGAGTTTGATCTTGTCACTGAAAGGACAAGTCAAACTGGTTAAACCATATACGTACCTTGAGAGAGAGAGAGTTCAGGTAGAAGTAAACAGACCTTCAATCAAATGAGCAATTTAGTCATACAGTCAATAAATACCATCACAGTGGAGTTCGTGGAGCAGCCAAAAGATCACAGAGTCTGTTGTGGATAACCCAGTCTGTTTAGTAGACTAAATACGCAGGGGCAGCTTTGGGCTATCCAATCCGTGGAGCTGACAAAGTGTGGAGGGACCACGCTGGGAGAGAAAACGACAGTCAACAGTCGAGCCAACAAACAGAGAGGACGCGGATCAAAAAATTATCACGTGCGGGTAGGGCAACACAGCTGCAGAGAAAGAACGCTCAGCCGATGAGGACCCCGCAGGCAGCAGGCAAGGAAAAACCAGCAGTCAAACCGTGAGAAAGCCACAGGCAACCAACAATAAAAAATGGAATCAAATCGTGAGGGTGAAAGAATCACAAAGATCACCCCGTGAATGAACCAGAGACAAACCCGCAGAGATCAAGCACGCCAAGGAAATCGTAAACAGCCTGTGCTTACAACCGGAAGAAAAACACAATCAACCCACAGACAAATCGAGGAGAAAATAAACCGCAGACAGTAGTGAGGAAAATCGCAAACACCCAAAAGACCAATCGTGGAAAATACAGTCCGTAAAAATAAACACATGATGATAAGCTAAAGAGCTTCCAACAAATCAATCGTTACCTAAAAAAAATAACCTCACCTATTTATAAGGTTAAATGGTGTAATAGATTCACGTGGAGGTCCACAATAACCATAAAGTGATCAAACCATAAAATAAGAAATGGACTAATAGTATAAAACACTCTAAACCATAAAATAAAAGACCAAACCAAAATGGACCAATAATATAAAATCCTATAAACCATAAAATAAAAGTGCTTGACCAATAACTTATTATAAAATAATCAAAGCAGTAATCATAAGGTAAAGGTCTTAAACATGAGATAAGATTAAATGGTTCACAAGTCTTTATTAATAAAATCATAAATATTTTATTAATAAGACTAACAAATAAATAATTAAAGATAAAGTCATAAAGTAAAAGTCCAAAGGTACAACATAAAGTGAATAGTCCAAAACCATACATGGGTTAGCCATAAGTGGGTTAAAGGGTTCTTTTAACAAAACATAAGCAGTGTTCCACGGGGATGCGCCTCCCAGGGTCGAGGGCTCGCCCCTTACGCTTCACACGCCCCGGGGGCTCCATGGGAAACGTTTCCCAGCGCCCCCCTTTCTGCAAAACTTGGGGAAACGCAGGTCTAGGAGTTTCCCGGATTGGGGGGCTCCCACACGCCCCCTCCTGAAAATGGGGGGCTCCGACCGACCCCGACTGCCCTCGATTTTTTTTAAAAAATTACTTAAAAAAGAAATGGTTCATCTTAAATTTTAGGCTTTTACACTAAATGGTCATTTTAAAACGAAATAGAAACAAATAAAAAGAAACAAACATCGATATGATATGCTTGGCTATAACGATTACATTAAATTACACTAACTCTTCGAGAACATAAGCATGCTAGTATGCAAATGGTGATGGGATGAAGAATTGATATGTTTATATGTTGGGGTTCATATTTTTATTTTTATTATTTTTTTTCTTATAATTTTAGAGATCGAACCGCCTATGTTAGGGACCCCGACGCCTCCCCGCCCCTCCGTCCCCTAAAATACCCCAAAATTCTGGGGTGTCTCTACACGTCCCCAATGGGCGTTTCCTCGCTCCCACGCCCTCGCGTCCCAGAAACTTGGTGGAACACTGAACATAAGGTAACCAAAACAATACAAGGTCCAATGGTCTTTAATAACCAATTAGGTAAATACACTCCATAAAGTAGGAGTGATCATAATCAAACGTGCACACAAGTGAGAGTGCTAGGACCAAGTAAGAATAGGACCAAGAGTCAACAACCACAAGATAAGGTAAACCGTAAAGGTGGACAATCATTCAATTAGGACCAACAAGACCAAAGACTTTTCTCTCTCTCAAGGTACATAGTTTTTATACATTTTGTCATCACTGTATAAGGGGGAAGATCCAAATGAATGGTACAATCCTTTTGTCCTTAACATTGCTCCTAAGGGTTATGTACTAGGGACATCGTCAAGGGGTGGCCAATCCTTTGAGAAGTAACCTAGCAATAACCAATTAGGAGAGGAGACATCATTATCTTCCATTCTTAATGAATGGCTTTCAGCCCTAGGCTGAGTTTCAGTCTCATACTGAATCATATTGATCAATCCATGCACCCTAACCAGGTCCTCCATTCTCTCGCAGAATGGTTCTCAGTACTAAGCTGAGTTTCAGTCTCACACTGAAAGTTGATCAACTAACTACAGGACCTACTTGGACATCGTGACCCTGGTCCCATACCAGAATATATCTCTGCCTCTACCTGCAGACTTTACTTGGGCATCACATCCCTAGTCCCAGACCAAAATACCTAGAGGCATATAGGGGCCCTAGCCACATGTTAGAGGCTTTGCCATGGCATCAACCTGCTTGGTCCTAGACCAAGAACCCCAAGAGACTATTGGGGGCCCTAGGGTACCTTCTAAGGTCTTACTCTGTCCTAGTCAATTGACTAGGGTACCATTCTCTGAGAATGGTCTCGCAGCTACACTAACTTCAACAAAAACATCATAGTTGAATGAAGAATGGGAAAGATTCTTGGGAGAGTCGCATGGGAAGATATGTGGTAGATGTCTGATTTCTCTAAATTCTTCGCCACGGTGGCTTGTGTCAAGTGAGAATAAAGTCCCCTAGGAGTTTCTTCGCCCTAGAGGTATCATAGTCTAGCTTGAGAGTGAATCATTCCTTGACAACTAGTTTGTAGACAGTCATTTGAAAGCAGATAAGTGTTTGTATTTATCTTTGTATGAATCATTTGTATTCAATGACAATCTCTATTATGCGATTCCATCAATTCAATGGGCAATATATAAATTAAGTGTAATGGAATTGTCTACTTGGATACTAGTCCTCGTTAGTTATGCATATGAATGAACAGAGTTTTTATCAATCTACTTATAAACTCGTTGGGTTTCACTCGTGGTTCATATAGAGGGAATGTAAGTCCGCACTAGTCATTGCATGTAAATCTCTTATGCCATTGTGGGAAGTCAAATTCAACTCACTAATGGGAAATCTAAGTTGGAATGAATAAAAAATTTAATGTAGTCCCCCAAAACCCAAGGGAGGTGGTCACTACAAATTACAAATAGAGGTTGATATTGTAAGAAATTGCCATAGTTGTTTAGACACTAGAATCCAAGAAGGCAACTGTAAGGCTTCCTTTACAAGATATAACCGAAAGGGTTACTAACTGACAGTTGAGTTTCTAGAAAAGACAGATATGGAAGGAAGAAAGAGTTTAGAGTGATCCAAACCCTCCTTGTTAAGCTCTGTTCACAAGATTAAATAAGAGTGGAACTCAAACAACGAGAGATGAGAAAAAGAAGGGAGGATTACAAGGTTATGTGTAACAAAAGCTATGATAATGCATTACAAAGAAAAAGGATACACCATTGTACCAAGAGACACAAGTAGTTACAGGACTTCAAGGAAACAATGAGCGTTCTAGAGGATAGGTCCTACTTAGAGAACCAGAGTTAAAAAGGCGAGTATAGATAGACTTCAACTAAAGGCAATACGAACTACATAAGATCAATGGAGCAACCGAATCAATGAACTATAAGTTATAAGTAAATTTTCTCTACTATTTTACTTATAGCGTCTACTATTTTTACTTATAGCGTCTATTTTGCTCTGATACCAAATGGAGCAACCGAATCCGGTTGCCCGTTAGTCGAATCTGACTATCATTGTAATAATGAATATGAATAATAATAATATATTGGATGATGGATAAAATGTACAATAGGCTCGCCTTTTATACGGCTTGAGCCAACCCCTATAGTCTAATTAATATTGTAATTTATATTTGTTACAATCAAACAAGCGTACAAAGATCAAGGGGTGAGTAGGGAACACAAAAGTAGGCACATGTACATACTGCAGAAAAACAACTCTAGTCATGTTGTGTGGGCCAAAAGAGGCCCTTGAATGAATTATTGACACTAGAAACTCCTATATTTATAATTATTTATGTATCCCTTGATTGATCCATATACCTTAACAACCTAAGACATGCTAACTTTTTGTTTTGGTTTTGAGTTGATCAAGCAAAACTAGATGTTTATTTGGCGCCCACATTATTAACATGGATTAGCATAGGCTAGATGTTTGCATTGGTTGTTGTGTGGGCTGATATTTTCCTTCAATAAATCAATGTTTATACACAAATAACCCCAAAATTTTGTGTATGTAATTGTGTACCATAAGCTCTATGTATAATGAACACATGGTAGATAATTGCTATAGAATATTGCTTTGCACATTATTCATTTTCTAGTTTAAATGTTATAAAGTAGAATTAATGTACGTTTCAAATAACTTCCATCTATAAGCTTAAGTGACTATGTACACCTAAGTTTTAAATCAAATAAAAGGATCATAGTATGTTGAAGGACACTAGAAGAGATATATAAGATGATACAAAACGATCTCAAATTATTAGAGGTTGAAGTATTCATACAGCAATAAATGGTGGAGCCTCTTCCACAAGTAACAATGTGTGTGTGAAATAGATATAATCAAGTTATATAACAAGACATCCCCTATACAATTGCTTTGACCTCAAATCATAGGTGGAAACAAAGGTTTGCATAGAATTACTCAAATTCCAACAAAGCTTCTTCATTAGGCATATCTCCCAATTTCATTACATATCCTTTTCATTGACCATATCTCTCCATTTATGCAAATATCTAGTGATTTGTTTCGATAAAATTTATTCAAGTATTTGAATCTTCTTCAGAGCATTTTTTCTTCATAATGTAAGAAAAGCTAGAGTAGGACAAAAAATTTATGTGCCCAATATTTACTTTAAGAATCTAACCCCAGTGTTCAAATTGAAGAAATTGCCAAGGATTTTACTAAATAAACTTCAACACCTTGGATTTCAATTATACTACTAAATGTCACATTCTCAATGGCTCATGCCTATAGAAAGAAAGAACGAAATTATATTAATGTCCTTGAATGACCAAAATAGGTGAAAGGGACTCAAAAAGTACAGCGAACAAAAATGTAATCAAACAAGTGGCTAAAGAATTTCTCATATGAAAACAACAACAAAAGAGGGCTTACCAAAAGTACAACATAAAAGATTACATGGCACAACCTATAACAAGGGAATACCCGTGGGATAGTTTAGAATTAAAGTGAAATGAGAATCTCAACATTGTGTAGATCAAATTATCCAATAACAAGATATCAGAGAGAGTGGGCTTGGATAGGGCAGGGTAGATGGCTTGGTCCTCGTATACATCAAAATATTCCAAGCAAAAAAAGAAGTGTCAAAAGCCACCTAACATTCAAGGCTAAGAATATCTTTAAGGAAATTGAGAATCCGATTATATAGTCCTAACCATGAGATTTGGACTAGCAATGGGGAGGGTTCAATGATGCCCTATAGTGACGCATGATCCAAATAATGTAGGTTGATCTCAAAACAATATGGAAGTTGATAGGATATATGCTTGGTCCATTGTTGTATGCGCCACTACTAGCAATGGTTGCAACGAGCGTCAAGAAATAGTCGCAACACATTCGACGACTCAATATGATGCCTAAAGGGTGCAATCTCTCTTAGAAACAATGCCAAGCAACTTTTGTCCAAATATTGAATGAAACACGTACAATACCCCTATAACCTTTCAAAATATAGTGATGCCTTCCTCGAATCTTATACTTAATTGGATACCTAATTAAATACTCTTCAATACTTGTCTCAAGAAGAGAGCAAAAAATGCAAATCACATTGTCTCACACCTACAAGCTACCACCTCCCTCAAAAACAAAGCCAAGTAATTTTTGTCAAAATAATGGATGAAGACACAAAAATGCCCCATACAACCTCCGAGAGATAGTTATACCTTCTTCAAATCTTGTACTCAGTTCGATCCCTAATTAAATACTCTTTCAATCTTTGCCTCGAGAAGAGAGCATAATGAGCAAATCCTTTCCTCATGAGGGATATGGTCGACTACCTCACTTCACAACTAATGCAACCGCACTCAAAACTAGCCAATCAAGACTGGTGTCATAGATACTTTGGATATCACTAAGCCCATCTCAAACATGGAGTAAGATTTCTACATAAAAGGCCAACTTAGCACTTATAAGTTGAGAACAAGAAAGTAAAAACAAATGACTCCTAATAAATATCCTCCTAATCACATTATCAATATTTCCATTTAGTGGAAGAAATTGAGACATCCATTGAAGACTCATGTATTGTAAACTCATATTCATGGATTGTAGACTCATGTAGGCCTCAACGTAGCCACAAGCTCTAATGAAGTTAGATATTTGATGGTCATAATTAGCGCATTAAATAAGATTAGTCAACATTTCAATATTGAATTTTCAAAATATCAAGTGAAAAGCCATTTCCTCTCCATGTAACCACATTAAAGACTCTGGGAAATTGAATCAAGTAATTCACTATCAATTTTCATATTTGTAATTTCACAAGTATCTATGCAAATTTTAATAGGGTTCTTGCCCAGTGAGACCCACAAAAGAGTGAGAAGCCAAGTCAAAAGATTTGACTTTGAGAATGACTCAACAAAGCCAAACATTTAGACTTAACCTAACTTCAAGAAAATCTTTAAAGGGACTCGAGGGCTCCCGATGAAACGTTTCCCAGCGTCCCCAAAATCTGGAAACTCTCAAAAATGCACAAGGGGCGTGCGTCCCCCTGTTCTGCAATGCGCTCCGGTGAAGGGGACCTCCCACACGCTCCCTCCTGAAACTGGGGGGACTCCTAGACGACCCCACAATTTTCCCAATTTTACTTTAAAAAAACAAAATTTTAATTTTAATTGTTGTTTAGTCTCTATTTCAGGCTTAGTCTTTAGTAATTTACTATTTCACAATTTTAGCATGCAATATCATTTATTCAATTTTTCAATTACAATGACTAAAATTAGAAATATGAATATCAAAATTCAAATGACAAATTTGAAAATTTTATCATGATGAATTGTATAACGTGCTTGTATTATTAATTTGTTATATTTTGATTTACATTGCACAATGATAAATTTAGTATTTACTATTTGTTATTTACTTTCAGTAATTTACATGGGATGAATCATTGAATTGTTATTGTTGGTATTTATAAATTTATAATTAATATTTATTAAGACCTGGACTTTATTTACGGTGAGTTTCATCTCCTTTTACATTAAACAAGTAATTATTTTCCTATATCCATTGGTTCTCCAAGGAATACAATAAAATATTACAATTCCAACCTCCTCAACAACCTCCTTAGTAAAAGCAGCAATAGGTTGTTGAGATCCACTTTCCACTCGTAGAATAAATAATATAGAAAGCATCATATTCTTAGAAAAAAAATATAAGAGAGTTTTCATGTAACTAACTCCAAGGTGCAAACTATAGGTAGTATGACACCAAATGTGCTAGGGCACTCCGCCTCAATCATCATCATACCTTAGAACCAACACAAAAGCACTCTTTAATACTAGCATCATACCAAGGAGAAAATAATTAACACTTGAAACTTAAGGAGGCCCTGAGTTGATGGATTCACACTCCATGAAATACAACCAAGGTAAATAAATATATGAATGCTAACCAAAAGTCTTCATGAAACTCCAACATGCCAAGTCAAGTCCCACTAGCACGGTTGATATTTAAGGGGGTTTTGTTGATTAGGTGTCCCAAGGTTCGAAACTCTATAGTGGTGAGAGGAGACACACAAAAAAATCCAACCATGCTAGGGTTGGTGTGGCCCAGGCCGAGTGCGATCTCCAGGTGATTTTGACAGAATAGATGTCTTTGTTATTGAAATATTGTAACTTCAAAAAATATTATAAATGTATTTTACTGATGTAACCCAAGGGAGATGTTATTATTCCTCTGACGAGGTGTTACTACTGTATTTGGTCATCATAGAGTCATGAGGTAAAGCCTCCACTTGTGTCGGGTCTTTAGTACCCTAATAAATAATATAATATATTGTTTTGAGTCTTCCTAGGTAAAGTCGGCCCAGACGGTTTAGTGGGGCCAACTTGTCTAGGGTAAAAGTCAATTGGCTCATTGTGTATAAATAGAGGAGTTGTGGTTCTTATTTGAACACAGACTCACTCACTTGAGTAGCGCATAGAAGAGAGAGAGAGACAGAACAGAAGGAGGAGAACGCCTATTTTGGGGGTTGTCTTTTATACATCTTATACAGAGGAAGTTTTGTTGGGTTTTCTTCCCCTTAAGGATTTCCGAGGATAAATGTTGTGTCTATATTGCGATTGTGTTTCTATCAATGATTCTTGATATGTTGCTGCTGTGATTTTGAATTGAATACTATTGAATCTAGTCTAGCATATAAAATATTAACATGGTATCAAAGCTAACCTAATTAGAGCAGCTTTCACAAGGTGAAATTCTCTCTCCTCCATCTCCGAAAAAAATTAGGGTTTCTGCAAAAGTTGGAGTTTTGAAATCTGCTTGCATAGAAAGTTGCGCCCTCCTGGAGCGCATCTATTGAGCGCTAGATCAAAGCTTTTGGGTGGTTGGATCTCTGGGAAAGCCAAACCCTAATTTGGCAGTGAACCGAAAAACTGCAGTAAAACAGAACCAGAGTTTCTACACTGTTGCAACCTCGCAAGTAGGATTTGAAGACTGAAGATTTGAGATCTCCAGAAAGCAGTTGGGTCAACCAAATCGCCTCCCTCAAGTGCATCTACTGGTAAGGTCAGACTCCTATTTTGATAAATTTCATTTTTTAGTGACCTACTGGACAAGATGGTACCAAGCACTAAGCTTGAGGACAAATTAGAAGGCCTAGAAAACTTCTTAGCTTGGAAGTATAGGATTGGCCTCATTCTGAAAGAGGATGGCCTTGAGAGGTACATCAAGGATGAGATTGCAAAACCTAAAGAAGATGAAGCTAAGGAGAAGCATGAACAAGACCTAATCAAGGCAATGAGGATCATTGTTGATGTTATTAAGGATCACTTGATCCCACAAATGTCATCTAAGAAGACACCTAAGCATATGTATGATGCACTTTCCAGAATGTATAAGGGAAGGAACATCAACAAAAAGATGAATTTGAGAGCTCAACTAAAGTGCACCAAGATGAGCAAAGGAGAATCTTATTACTTCACAAGGGTCTCCTGGTTTAAAGAGAAACTAAGTGCTATTGGAGACACCCTTGATGAGGATGAATTAGTTATGACTGCTCTCAATGGCCTCACTCGACCTTGGGACTCATTCATCCAGACTTTGTGTGCCAGAAAAGAAAGTATGAAATTTGACATAGTATGGGAAGATTGCATACAAGAAGAAGCTAGAGTAGCCAATAGAGAAGCTCTCCTCAGAGAAGAGGATCAGGCTCTAGCTACCCATACTAAAGGAAGAAAACAATCAAACTTTAAGAAGAGTAATCAAAAGCCTTCAAAGAAGAAATTCCAAAAGAAGAAGAAGGATTACTCAAAGTATCAATGCTACAACTATTATAAGATAGGACATCTTGCTAGAGAATGTCCATCACCAAAGAAGAACAACAACAACAAAAGACATCATGCTCATCTAGTTGAAGATGAGGATGAAGAAAGACCTCGAAAGAAAACTAGAGGTGATGATGTAGAAGAATATGTGTTATTCTCTGCACTCTCTGGGTCTGTAACACATGGAGAAGATACATGGCTTATTGATAGTGGTGCCTCTGAGCACATGACAGGAAAGAAGACAACTCTGTCAAGACTTGAAGAGAAGAACTCTCCTCACAAGGTATCATTGGGAGATGACTATCAATATCCCATCAAAGGTATTGGTGAATCAAGCTACAAGCTTGACTCTAGGACTTCCATGAAGATGAAGGAAGTATTGTATGTACCAGGTTTGAAAAAGAACCTACTATCCATCTCAGCTCTAGATAAGAAAAGATATAGAGTTGCTTTTATAGATGGACAAGTACTTATGTGGTCCAAAGGAAAGACACTTGAAGATGTTGTAGTCATTGAAGAAGGAGGATTGTACAAACTCAAAGGACATCCAGAGACGGCCCTTGTCCATGAGACTACCAACTCAAGTGAACTGTGGCATAGGAGACTTGCTCACATCAACTACAAAGCATTGCCCTATGTGAGCAAGATGGTAACTGGGTTACCAGATCTGAAGCTCGAACATGAGGGAACCTACAAAGGATGTGCACAGGGAAAGAACATCAAGAATCCCTTTTCAAAAAGTGAAACAAAGACCAAAGGTACGTTGGAACTAATCCATTATGATGTATGTGGTCCTGTTGTCCGCCGATTGCACACCAGCAGCAGAAATCTTCCGAAAGCTGTCTCCTCACTTGAGAAAGTGGGAGAGGTGTGACCTTGGGGGCAAGCACAGAGCTAGGTACTGTCACCTATTCCTAGCTCCTCCGTTTAGGCTAACTCCTAACGAAGCCAAGGGGGGTAGTCCCTACAAAAGAGTTTCTATGGCTCTTAAGTTGTTAAAGTGTTTTGATTAGTTGCGGATGCGGATGGGTGTTGTTTAGGAGTTATTGTGATTTAAAATGATTAATGTTAGGGGGATGATGATTAATTAAAGCAATCCACGTTGCTAACAAGAGATCACACAGATAAGCAAAGATTCCAAACTTATAACTTAAGCATTCAAATATAATCAATTGAAATGGCCCATAGACAGTTGATCAAGATAGAAAATTAATCAAATATAACAAAGGACCAGTGCCTTATGGAGTCAAATAAGCGCGTGAAATAAAATCTAGGAATTAAGCTAGTGAGTATTAGGTTTTGCAAGTGCTCTTGGTAGATTTTAAGAGTTTTTGTTTGTGATCTTCACTTATGGTGGCTGGATGTCCTAACCGGTAATACCTTCAGTGGCTCCGTTCGAAGACATGACGGACCTGTCTGGGGTCAAAGGTAAGTGTTCAATAACTTAACTACCAGTGCCCAGATTAGGTAGCCCGGCGCCCACACTTGGAATTTGCCCACATGCCTCGGTATTTATCGAACAACGCCGATGCGTTGGTTATGGGGAAAAGTTTTAGTTAAGTTCCTCTTGCGGGGTTTAGAGATCCAATGTCGTTTCTGGGTATTCCGATCGAAGATCGGACAGAGCATACTCCGGCAAAGGGGGAAGGGGGTTAATTAATTAAAGGGATGTGACTTGCGAATTTTATTAAGTTAATTAATTAAAACTCTTCGACAGAGAGCGCTCTTGACCTTGTCTTATGACAGTGGTTCAAGAGACTTAGCTAATCTAGATGAAACTAATGCAGGGATTATGCAAACCTAGGATGCTCTCCGATAGAGAGTGCTCTTGACTTGGATTACGGCAAGTTCAAGAGACTTTCAAGATTAATTGATTAACTTATTAAACAATGAAAAGACGACTCTCCGATAGAGAGCACTCTTGATCCACCTTATGGTGAGATTCAAAAGATTTTGGTTCTTCTTATGATTTAACAATTTATAACAAGATACCAACCAGCAATGATGAATCTAGCAATTAGTAAGAATGAAACTAAGTCTAATCAAAGAACTAAACTAATTGCTGAAGGAAAACTATACTAAGCAAATCATGAAAATGAACACAAGACACACTACCCCAAAATAGGGGAAGTAAAAACGGAAGGAGACTTCCTCCCACTTAGCGCTTTTATTAATCTTTCACAATGATGATGTGTTCTTTGCTTCTTGGAAAATCGGGGAAAGAAGGGGATGCAAGAAGAGGGATAGCAGTATTTTTGTTCTTTTTGCACTCCTTGTTCGTTTGTAGCCTTTGTGCTCTCCTTCACCTGTCTGCAATCTAGGAGCTCTAGACACACACTTATTATGATATTAGTTGATTAAAAATAACTTGAAATTTAATCTATAAACTAACTAAAAACATTTACCCAAACTCACCAAGAAGAATGAAGAAAAGAGGCAAGAAAAAGGCAAGGCAAGAGGGGTGGAAAGAGAGAAAAAGGAAAGTCAAAAGAAGGCTGGAAACTAAGTGAGAAAGAGGGCTGCAAATCAGAGAAAGAGAGCTGCAAAATGAGGGTTAAAAAGGCTGAAAGTACAACCCGAAATATGGTTGAAGAAAATGATGGAAAAGGGCTGCAAAAAGTGGAAACAAAGAGGCAAAAGAGGGCTGTCCAAAAGGGTAAAAATGGGGAAAAGTGAACAGCGAACAAAAGGAAGGGAAGGGTGCAAATAAAAGACCTAAAAGGCTGAAAATACAGCCCAAAAGATGGCCCAAAAAGGAGGATGGAAAGGGGCTGCAAAAAGTGGAACAAAGAGGCAAAAGAGGGCTGTCCAAAAGGGCAAAAAGTGGGGGAAAGTGGACAGCGAACAAAAGGAAGGAAAGGCTGCAAATAAAAGGCCTAAACGGCTGAAAATAAAGCACAGGGCAGCCAACCGGGGCAAAGGCTAAGTGAATGAATGTTCACTTTAGCCCAAACGTGCCCTAATCCCAAGAAAATAAAGATTTTTTAATTTGAATGATGAATAAAAAAAAGGAGAGAATGGTCAAACCTGTGGATCTTTTTAAAGCACTTGGATCTCATGAAGCATGCAATTACCGGAAAAGCGTACTTGACTCCAAGAGAAGAAGATGCAGCTGAGCTCGAACTTCTGCTTGGTTGGATGGAAGGATCTGCAAAATAACACTCATAGACTTGACATACAAAGATTAGATCATGTATTGTTCACAAATTGAAATAAAGAAGAGCATGAACTACAACTGAATAAAACAATGCTCTTTTTTAAATTCTAGAAGTAAATCAATAAACAGCTAACTTGCAAACTGCAAATACCTGTTCTTATGTGCTTACAGAAGCCTTCTAAAGCATAACATCATAATCTCAAATAAACAAGAAAGAACAACATTAAAACAACATCACCTCATCCATCAAGTGCAATCATCCAAAGAAGCACACCACATGAGCCTCCAAAGCCTTAATTTTATTCCAATGGTTGCATAGAAGCAACAAGCAATTACAAAAGTTTCACCAGAGTTTCTCTACACCAAAATCCATCCCAATAGAGCTGAAAGAGCCTCTTTTTAACAAATGAGAGAGTGCTAAAACCCTAAAACCAAAAAACCAACCCTAACCAGCTTAGCCACCTAAAAAAGAGCCCAGACCTAAACTAGAGAACCAGGAGTGAGGGGAGGCCTCCACCCAGGCAAGGCGCCCCCACTCCAAACCTGTGCACTGAAAACAAGCCAAGGATGAGGCCACATGTGTAAGTCTAGATGTAGGTAAGCTCACCCTTTAGGTCTGGCAGGAGCCTAAGCTAGGTTTGGGAAGCCCACTGATGGTGTAAGCTTCAGTCTTCACCTCGATCAAATCACCAGACCAATGAGAGCTCTCCATCTCATCTTTAGCTGAAGATGACATGTCTAATAACTGATAATAAATTAATTGTTCTCTTAATGATGACTGAAGATGAGTTATGATAACTCCAATCATCATAAGTGTTCCATGAGATGTCATTTAGCCTTTTATTTTATTAAATTTGATTTAATTTGGAGAGTTTTAGTTTTCTCCAAAATAATCATTTTTTTAATAAAAATCATTTTTTTACTAAAAATCATTTTTTACTCAAAACTGACTTTTTTGAGTAAAAAGGCATTATGTGTCCGATTGCTGATCTGAAAGTTAATTCTGACTGGCTGGCTGATCAAGAATGACTTTTGGCTTAAGGTTAGAGCCTTCAATCACTGAATTCTGAGTCTGGATCACGAACGGGTTTTTTTCATTTAATTTATGGAAAAATTAACCCAAAAAACTTAGGAAAAGTAATTAAAAATTAAAAAATATTATTTCACTGTTCGAAAAAGATTTTTTCGAAATTTTTTTATGTGTCCGGATGACTTAGGACATGACCATGATCTATCTAAATAATGTCTAGTAGGCTTATAACACTTAGTTGGACTCTAATAACCCCCCAAGGCCCAGAATTCAACACCGGGCATTCCAGCTTTGGAGGAAGCGGGAGAAAACCTCGTCAATTATACTCGGCTGAAGGCAAAGCATAATTGTCAGGAGCAAAATACTCCCTGGAATACCCTATTTGAGATTCTACGTCTCAAGAGACCGAACCACTCAAAAATATCCTACTAGCACATTTTATTAGAAACCCCGCGGGGCCATGGTCAAAATTATTTAAATAAAAAAGTGACTAGCCAATATTGGCCAAACAAGCAGACGGATCAACTGATACACTGGAATCAGACTTTGAACAAGTCTGTCAATTGGTGGCTCCTCAGGTAACCCAACTTATGGTACAAAAAGTTGGATAACACGTCCAATTCCCTCCATATCCTTGAGTGGATATGACTACTATGTCACATTTATTGATGATTATTCAAGAAAGACTTGGATATACTTCTTGAAATATAAGAGTGAAGTGTTCAAAAGTTCAAGGAATCCAAAGCCTTGATAGAGAACCACTCAAAAAAGAGAATCAAGACACTGAAATCAAATAATGGTGGAGAATACACTTCAAAGGAATTTTAAGCATTCTGTTAGGAGGAAGGAATTAAGAGGGAACTAACCATTCCCTATAATCCCCAACAAAATGGTGTTGCAAAAAGAAAGAATAGAACTATCTTGGAAGCAGTGAAGACCATGATTCATGACGAAGACCTCCATATGCACCTATGGGCTGAAGCTGCAAGAACAACCGTATATGTGCAAAATAGATTATCTCACAGTGCTCTTGGATTCAAGACTCCTGAAGAGATGTATACCAGAAAGAAACCCGAAGTAAGCCATCTCAAGATATTTGGCTTCCCAATATATGTACATATTCTGGAAGAGAAGAGAACCAATTTGGATCCTTCTGGGAAGAAGAGAATATTTGTAGGACATTGTGAAGTCTCCAAAGCATTCAGGGTATACATTTCAGGATTCCATCATATCGAGATTAGTAGGGATGTAACATTTGATGAAGAGACAGCTCTTAAGAAGTCTAGAAGGTGTCAGCTTGAAGAATACATGAAGAGGATGTACCTCCCAGAAGGAAAGAAGTTGAACCAACTCCTAAAATAGTAGCATCAGAAAATCATAACATGCTAGAGCCTCAGGAGCCCCTACTATGGATATATTTCGAAAGAGAAAACTTGCTTGGGTAAAAGAAATCATACAAGAAGAAGAAAGATATGGAGCACCAAAAGGCTCCACAAGAACCAGAAAAGATCAAAGCCATATTCAAGTTATGTAGCTTTGATGTCTG
The DNA here is from genome assembly GCA_001517045.1 of Pseudotsuga menziesii. Taxonomy (NCBI): domain Eukaryota; kingdom Viridiplantae; phylum Streptophyta; class Pinopsida; order Pinales; family Pinaceae; genus Pseudotsuga; species Pseudotsuga menziesii. Next base: position 236,403 of record LPNX010655359.1, on the reverse strand, counting down.
ATCTTCTAGATCAAGAACCCACCAGTTATGAGGAAGCTGCACAGAAGAAAGAATGGGTTGAAGCAATGACGAAAGAATACCAGTCGATCATGAAGAATGATGTTTGGGATATTGTTCCAAAACCAGAAAACAAGAGTGTGGTATCTTTGAAATGGATCTACAAGATAAAACATGTTGTTGATGGAAGTATTGAAAAGTACAAAGCAAGATTTGTGGCTAAAGGATTCTCTCAAAAAGAGGGGATTGATTATGAAGAGACATTTGCTCCAATAGCAAGGTACACTTCCATCAAAACCATCATGGCACTTGCCTCCAGGATGAAATGGGACTTACACCAAATGGAAGTAAAGACAGCCTTCCTTAATGGTGTGATTGAGGAAGAGGTTTACATCGAATAGCCACAAGGATTCAAAGTCGAAGACAGGGCGACTCATGTATGCAAGTTGAAAAAGGCTATGTATGGACTAAAGCAAGCTCCCAGAGCCTGGTATCGCAGAATAGATAGCTTCTTGACAAGCATGGGCTTTACCAAGAGTAAAGTTGATCCTAATCTTTATATGAAGATTATGGATGATGAACCAATCATACTATTGTTGTATGTGGATGATCTATCTCTGAATGGAAATGATAAATAGATCAAGGATTGCAAGAAGAAGCTAGCGGAAGAATTCGAGATGAAAGATCTTGGATTGATGCATTATTTCCTAGGGCTGGAAGTGTGGCAGAGACCAGAAGGAATCTTTCTGAATCAGGGAAAGTATGAAGTAGAAATCTTGAAAAGATTTGAAATCTTGGATTGTAAAGCTATGGCCACACCTATGGACACCAACTTGAAGTTGTTGTCTGATGAGACATTCAAGCTAGTGCTCATGACTCACAATACACAGATTATTGGGTCATTAATGTATCTGACGAACACAAGGCCATATATATGCTTTGCTATGAACACCTTGAGTCAGTATCTAGTTAAGCCTAGACGGGTTCACTAGATCGCTGCAAAGCATGTGATGAGGTACCTAAAAGGTACGACTGATTTGGGACTGTACTATAGGAGAGATCATGACTACAAATTGTACGGATATACGAATTCAGATTGGGTAGGAAGTGCCGCAGACAGAAAGAGCACCTCAGGTGGATGTTATTGTCTGGGATCCACCATGATCTCATGGTTTAGTGAGAAACAGTCCAGTGTTGCTCTCGATACAACTAAAGCAAAGTACATTGCAGCTTGCTCCACTTGTTGTGAAGCGATATGGCTTCAAAAGTTGATGTCAAGAATATTTGACATGGAGTTGGACACCACAGCAATTTTTTGTGACAACCAGAGTTGTATAAAGATGACATAGAATCCGGTGTTCCATGACAAATTGAAGCATATAGAAATCCGATATTTTTATATAAGGGATATGGTACAAAAGGGAGCCATCAAGCTCTAGTATGTGAGTATCGATGAGCAAGTTGTTGATGTACTGACCAAGCCTCTCTCTCGAGTGAAGTTCGAATACTTCCGTGACAAGCTTGGTGTAGTTTGAAAGGACTTTCCTCGTAAGGAGGAATAGTGATGGGACTACAGATGATGAAGAAATGGACCTTCTTCGAAAAGGAAGATCAAGTCGAAGACATGAGCCCTCCTTGGACAAAGGGGGAGTAGGTTGATAATATGGTACTTCCCAAGAAAGGGGAGTAATGATGAGATTGACATCGATGATGGATGACAGTGATGATGATGGTTTGACATTTATTTGTGGATGACAGTATCCTCTCTTGAGGATAGCAGGTATAACACTCTATTCATGAGAGTGGTCCATACTAGCTAAGGATGGCCCTGCAAATGCTATTCTCGCATGGAGAGTGCCCACATTCACTTGTGGACGATAGTATCTTCTCTGGATGATGGCAGGTATAACACTCTGTGCATGAGAGTGGTCCTTACTAACTAAGGATGGCCTTGCAGATGTTACTCTCACATGGAGAGTACCCACGTTCAGATGTGGATACCGTAGAATAACACTAGCTCAGGAGTGGTCCTAACCTTTGCGGTATGGATGCTCTATGATGAGTCCTCATGGACGACAAGAGTGACATTGTGTATGCAGTCGATATCTGCGTTGCAGATTATACTCTTGTATGGAAAGTATGCCTACATTCATATGTAGATGCCATAGAATAACACTCGCTTAGGAGTGGTCCTAACCTATGTGGTATGGATGCTCTACAATGGGCTGACATTTTGTATGCAGTCGAGATTTGCTCTGTAGACAATACACTTGCTTGAAAAAGTATGCCTATACGTAAGTGTAGATACAATAGTATAACACTCACTTGGGAGTGGTCTTGACCTGTGTGGTATGGATGGGCTACAATGAGTCATCGCAGACGATAGGGCCGACAATGGGTGCAGTCGAGATCTACATTTAGCTGTAGACGATTCAGTTGATTGATTTCATGGTTCATGCTGATGGAGGATTGCATCATCCTTGGACTCGGGTCCTAAAGTGATCGAGATTGATCATCCCGCAAATAGATCATGTATACTACAGGTAGCGTGGTAGTAAAGGATCAAGTAGATCGAAGTACAATAGAAAAGGGTAAAGTAGATCGAAGCACAATCACAAAGGATCGAGAGGATCGTAGAACGGCTACAAAGGATCGAGAGGATCAAAGTATTGCTGCTAAAGGGGTTGAAAGGATCGAAGTACTGCTACAAGGGTCAAGAAGATTGAACTGAGACTGCAGAAGATCGAAGTGTTGCTACAAAGGATCAGGAAGATCGAAGTGCTACTGCAAAAGATCAAAGTGCTACTGCAAAGGATCAAGAAGATCGAAGTGCTATTGCAAAGGATCAAAGTGTTGCTGCAAAGGATCAAGAAGAATGAAGTGTTGCTACAAAGGATCGAGAAGATCGAAGTGTTGCTGCAAAGGATCAAGAAGATCAAAGTGTTGCTGCAAAGGATCGAGAAGATCGAAGTGATGCTGCAAAGTATCAAGAATATCAAAGTGTTGCTGCAAAGGATCAAAGTACTGCAAAAGATCAAGAAGATCTAAGTGCTGCTACGAAGGATCGAAAGATTGAAGCGTTGCTGCAAAAGAATCAAGTGATCATGTGATGCAAAAGATGAAGAGTAACTATTCCAATTACTGATTGTGAAAACTTCCTATGACGTATAGATGTATTACCTCGATGTATTGTTGTAAATATTGTCTCTTTGTTCTCCTATAGTCTTTGATGATGTTGTCAATAGAATAACCTTCTCGTTAAGGGGAGGTGTTGAAATATTGTAACTTCAAAGGATATTCTAAATGTATTTTACTAGTGTAACCCAAGGGAGATGTTATTATTCCTCTGGTGGGGTGTTACTATTGTATTTGGTCATCATAGATTCATGAGGTAAAGCCTCCACTTGTGTCGGGTCTTTAGTACCCTAATAAATAATAAACAATATAATATATTGTTTTGAGTCTTCCTAGGTGAAGTCGGCCTAGACAGTTTAGTGGGGCTGACTTGTGTAGGGTGAAAGTCAGTTGGCTCATTGTGTATAAATAGAGGAGTTGTGGTTCTTATTTGAACACAGACTCACTCACTTGAGTAGCGCATAAGAGAGAGAGAGAGAGAGAGAGAGAGAACAAAAGGAGGAGAACACTTGTTTTGGGGTTGTCTTCTATACATCTTATACAGAGGAAGTTTTGTTGGGTTTTCTTCCCCTTGAGGGTTTCCCAAGATAAATGTTGTGTCTATCTTGTGATTGTGTTTTTATCAGTGATTCTTGATATGATGCTGCTGTGATTTTGAATTGAATACTATTGAATCTAGTCTAGCATATGAAATCTTAACACCTGGGTCATGGTTTCTTAGACCAAAGGCCAGTCCCACAAGTTAGAGATATACGAGCAAACAAAAAAACAAAGAAACTCCAACATGGCAACATCATCGATTAGAACATCATTAACACATGAAAAAACCTCATCCATCACCTCCTAGCAACCACCAAAGCATCAATAAAACCAAAGGATAGCGGCATCTCTAAGCCAAAATTGAAAAAACACCAATGCACCCCCAATTCATCAAATTATCTAACAATGTGATCACGCAAGCTTGATCCTTGTGACCAAGAATAACAAGTGGTTGTGATGAACATCACAAGTGCATGCTTCATAAAACATGAGGGTAACACTCCCAATAGTCTCTACTCAAAGTCATCAATTAAATTTGACTTGCGCTGGACTTACAAGTCTGAATTAGCCTGAAAAGAGTCGACTCGACTTTATTACATCAAAGACCAAAGTCAAACTTGAGGGTAATTCACAATCAACATAGTTTGCTAACACCGATGAAAAGCAAATTTCTTGAGACAAAAAAGAGACAAAAAGATACATCCCATTTCCAAATAAAAAAGCACACAAAGACCAAAAGTTTGTGAAGGTGAGAGATAAGCCTAACGATGTTTTAAACATAAAGGGTAAGCTTCCAACTAC
>LPNX010655359.1:162500-222367 GCA_001517045.1 Pseudotsuga menziesii | reverse complement strand
AATCACTTCCTTTCAGCACACATTCCTTGAATGAATGAATCCCATGATCCTGGGAGGCCATTCAAGGTGATTATCACCACTTCTGCATTCTCCACTTCTTCTTCTATGGCATTCAGCACTTATATCTGATCATGTAGGAACCAATCCTACAGTCACATCAAAATGGCTTAGCACTCACATCTGACATGGAAGGAACCAATCCTCTCACCATGACAGAATGGCTCAGCCCTTACATCTGACCATGGAAGGAACCAATCCTCTCACCATGTCAGAATGGCTCACAGACTCATCACTTCCCCGTGGGGGAACCTCGATCTGGAGAACACCAAGCTTCTCCCTGAAGTACTCAAACTTCACTTTGGCGAATGGCTTCGTCAACACATCAGCTATCTGTTCGTCCGTCGCAACATACTGGAGCTTCAATGCTCCTCTCTGCACCATATCCCTGATATAGTGATATTTGATGTCGATGCACTGACTTGTCATGGAACACTGAGTTCTCCGACAACTTCACACAACTCTGGTTGTCGCAATATATACAAGTAGCATCCAACTAGAGATCAACTAAATCAAACAGTAGCTTCCTTAGCCATACTGCCTCACAACTAGCTGAACAAGCTACAACATACTCTGCTTCAGATGTACTCAATGCCATGCAAGACTGTTTCCTATCGATGGCACTGCCTGCCCAATCTGAATCAACATAATCCTCTAGGTTAATCTTCTAAATTGCCTCATACTTGAGCCCATACTCAATTGTACCCCTCAGGTACCTCAAAATATGCTTTTCAGCAATCAAGTGAACATGCCTCGGATCTGTCAAGAACTGGCTTAAGGTGTTCACAGCAAAGGAAATATCTGGTCTCGTATTCGTCAGGTACATCAAGGACCCAATCATCTGACGATACATCATAGCATCAACCGATTTTGATGAAGCATCACTCAATAGCTTCATGTTTGATGCCATAGGTGTGGTCATGGCCTTGCAGTCCATCATCCCGAATCTCTTCAGGATCTCTACTGCATACATCCCTTGTCCGAGGAAGATTCCATCCGCATTCTACCACACCTCCATGCCTAAAACGTAATGCATCATCCCCAAGTCCTTTATCTCGAACTCGGCAGCAAGTCTCCTTCTTGCAACTTTAATGAGTTCCTCTTTTCTGTCAAGAACAAGTCATCGACATATAACAAGAGCATCACTGGTCTTCCGCCTTCAACCTTGAAGCAAAGGTTGGAATCCGCTTTACTCTCAGTAAAGCCTAGAGTCATCAGTAATCTGTTCATCCTGTCGTACCATGTCAAACCTCAGGATCTTCTGTAGTCACTCCCTTTGAAGCGAAGGATCATACTCCCTCTATCTTTCGTACTCTATGCACTGAAACATTCTGTGAGTGACAAGTAGCTTCCTCTGCTGCTAATATTCTATGTATCCATCTTGGGTCGCTGGATACCAAGATCCTCTATCTTGAACCTTTTCAAAAGTTCTTCTCGCACCCATCTGTGAGCTTGTCATCTTCTATAGGCTTTCATCTTCAACCTTGTTGCAAAGGTTCAGATCTTCATCAAGCTCCTCATGTCTGTGTTATCCCATGGGTGTCTTCTGAGCTCGTACAAGGCCTTCTTTCATTTGCACACATGATTCTGCCTGTCATGTGTCTCAACTCCCACTGGCTGCAAATGTCTCTTCGTAGTCTATGCCTTCTTTTCGTGAGAAGCCTCGTGCTACGAATCTTGCCTTGTATCCCACAATGTTTCCATCTACTGCATGATGGAACAACGAACTTCCCTTCACGTATCGATACTGCATCCTAGACATCATTCTTCTTGAACTGGTCTTCCCTTTCTTCTTGGTTACTTCTTCAGAGCTGGAAGGTTCTACATCAATGATGTCGTTGCATTCATCATATTATTCTTCATCTTGGATTCTTTCTTGAACTGTCGTCACTTGCTCTTCGGAACAAGTCTCATCCTTCTTTGCTTGTAGGTGATTGTACGCGATCTTTCCTACAAGTCAAATGCATTTGTTTGGTTAGAAACATTTCATAATGGCAAATTCTAATGCATAAATATATGATCATGCAACAATTTAAGCCAATACAACATTCTCTAGATGCCTTCCATCTCTACCAGGACAACATTGATACTGTGCACTAATCCAATATGTCAGCAAAGAGGTTTCATTCTAGATAAGTAGCAATGGAGAGTTGTATAGCACCATGAGCTACTTACCCATCACATGCATATTAGTAGTATACTGTCGTTAATGCAAACATCCTATCATGCATAATACACCAACTGAATATAGACAAATGCATAACAAAATAATATCATGAAATGACAATTGAATACTTATCTTTATTTGTTTCGTGGGTAGACTCCTTCATGAGCCTTCAACTTCATCATCTTCTTCATTCATCATTTCTTATCCAAATGCTAAGATGGATAAGAGGTTCTTCAAGAATTGAGTTCTTCATATTCTTCATCGCTTGAGGTATCTTCTTTGGATCATGAGAGCTTGATCTTCAATTTCTCCCATCTTCTCTTTTCTTATTATGAGTGGAGCTTCTTTTTCTTGTATGCACTCTTCCCAGAGTCTACTAAAAGTAATCACTTCCTTTCAGCACACATTCCTTGAATGAATGAATCCCATGATCCTGGGAGGCCATTCAAGGTGATTATCACCACTTCTGCATTCTCCACTTCTTCTTCTACCGCTTCAAGTTGTTCTTTGATTTAAGAGACCCTTGTAAGGTATGACTACATGGTCTCTGCATTCTGGATCTTCACATTCTTCAACTGTTTTCTCAAAGTCATCTTTCGATTTATGTTCTCCCCTTCAAATAGCTTGCGGAGGTGAAAATAGCAAAGGATTAGATCTTACCTCAAATGAAAATAGCAAAGAGTTAAATCTTACCGATTTGAGGTGTTCATCTTGGTTCCAGAGCTGGCTGATTTAGGGTTTGTCAAAGAAACCCTAATTTTCAAAACTTGGAATCTTTCAGATTTGATTAGATAGAAAGATAGACCTCTTCAAGGTGAGTTGTCCAATGCACTCATTTTCTGAAAACAGTGGAGGGAAGCTCCCGAAACAGGAAGCCCTAGTTTACCAATTTCTTCTGCAGAAATGCATGCTACTGTTTCTGCGGTATCTCCGAAATTACTGCTCCTCTGTGTCTGAAACTTCGCACTGAGGTAGCCTCGCCTGTCCCTGTACCAACACCACAGGTTTCATCATAATTGGTTTCACCAATTGGGACTTATGATCGTTTTCCCAAGGTGACCTGTTTCAGGACTGTTCAGCATAGCGAAGTTGTACGGACTGCCACGTGTCACTGTTTCATATTCGGAGTCTGAAACTTCTACCACAGAAAGCACAGTCCGTGCCCTTTCTGGAACAACTTCAGAAAATTCATTTGGACCTTTGTAGCCCGAGATATAGCAATTCTCCACAAGTCTCTAAACTTCGATTTTGATGAGGAGAGCAATCCTATGCCGGGCTCACTCAAAAATTCTTCTTCTATAAGAAGCCCTAATTTCCCGCACCAAAAACTAAAAATGACCGGAATCGAATTCCGCTTCGACAGAAAGATGCGCCCTTCAATGGAGAGTCAGCCTAGCATACTTTTGCTGATGGATTGTGGAGAGAGACCCAAAAAGTAAGAAGCCCTAGCTTCTGCAGCTGCACAATGTCTTCTTCTCATCTTAGCTCTGATACCATGTTAGATTTTTATCATTCAAGCTAGCATTATCTTAGGATCTTTAACTGAGAGATTAACATGCACAGCAATAAACACAAGAGACAAGAGAAAGAATTTTCCTCAGGGAAACCATAAAGGAGAAAACCCCGCAACTTCCTCAAAGATAGAATGAGCACCAATGGCAGCAGTAAAACCCAAAAACATAAAGATGATCTCCACAGCTTCTCTCTCTCTCTCTCACTTGAGAGAGCTACTTCTCTCTCACTCATGCGCCCCAATGAGTGAGTGTGTGTGTGTAATAAATAGAGAGGCTCACTCTCTATTTATATTCTTTCGTTCACTTAATGTCCACTCCATCATGTCGGCCTCACTTAACAATTACTTACCAGGGCTGACATCTCTAGGAGAGTCTAATAACCCTAGTGCCCCACAACTTGTGGAGACTTTTCCCTCTAATCAACAAGGAGGGTTACCTTGACTTAGATGGTGGAGACTATTACTCCGACTTCCAATAACTCATCTAGGGCCGACTTCTCCAGGATAGTCTAATAACCCTAGGGCCCCACAACTGCGAGGACTTTAACCCTTGAACAATAGGAGGGTTACCCATAATGACTTGACATGACTTGTTTACATTATTGAATCTCCCGATAGGAACATTGGGGCATGACATGACTCAAATACATTATAGAAACTTCCCGAAATAAACATCAGGGTACAACACATAAGATGTAAAAGTGAATACATTCCGAAGTTACAAATACATCAACATCTTAGTGATGACTGGTGGGTCGAATGTAGATCTGTTGCCTGTGACTCTGTTTTACATTCCATTTGTAGATATGATTATGAATGCATCTTCAAAGCATGGTGGGCAAGGTGAAGCACATAATTCATCAAAGACACCCCTCTCCTTGGAGTTTTTCAAGGAAAAACAAATGTATATTAGAACAGACAAAACAAACTGAACACCTCTCTTTACATCACCACATTCGGCCTTTATCCAAAATGGTGTTTGGAGAGTCGAAACAAAATTCCTACCCATTCATGATAAGGAGTTGAAGCAAGGCTTTTTAATGCGATGGGAAAGATGTATGCCCCTAAAGAAGTGATTTTTTCTACACAAGTAGTTTATTAATTTTAGTACCTTGAGTCCCCCAACTTTCATAATTTTTTTTACTAGGGGAATAGGCAACTGAGGTCGGAGTGGTACTCACGTGACACAAGGTCTAGGAATCCATTTGTCGGCCTCACTTAACAATTACTTACTAGTGCTGACATCTCTAGGAGAGTCTAATAACCCTAGTGCCCCACAACTTGTGGGGACTTTTCCCTCTGATCAAAATGGAGGGTTACCTTGACTTAGATGGTGGGGACTATTGCTCCGACTTCCAATAACTCATCTAGGGCCGACTTCTCCAGGATAGTCTAATAACCCTGGGGCACCACAACTGCGGGGACTTTAACCCTTGAACAATAGGAGGGTTACCCATAATGACTTGACATGACTTGTTTACATTATTGAATCTCCCGATAGGAACATTGGGGCATGACATAACTCAAATACATTACAGAAACTTCCCGAAATAAACATCGGGGTACAATACATAAGATGTACAAGTGAATACATTCTGAAGTTACAAATACATCAACATCTTAGTGATGAGTGGTGGGTCGAATGTAGATCTGTTGCCGGTGACTCTATTTTACATTCCATTTGTAGATATGATTATGAATGCATCTTCAAAGCATGGTGGGCACGGTGAAGCACATAAATTATCAAAGACACCCCTCCTTGGAGTTTTTCAAGGAAAAACAAATGTATATTAGAACAGACAAAACAAACTGAACACCTCTCTTTACATCACCACATTAGGCCTTTATCCAAAATGGTGTTTGGAGAGTCGAAACAAAATTCCTACCCATTCATGATAAGGAGTTGAAGCAAGGCTTTTTAATGCCATGGGAAAGATGTATGCCCCTAAAGAAGTGATTTTTTCTACACAAGTAGTTTATTAATTTTAGTACCTTGAGTCCCCCAACTTTCATAATTTTTTTTACTAGGGGAATCGGCAACCGAGGTCAGGGCTGGTACTCGCGTGACACAAGGTCTAGGAATCCAATCCCGCTACCACTATACCCCTAGGTCCATCCACATGGACCGAACCATAGCGCACCGGTAAGTTTGGGGGGAATTTGAACATGAGACCTTCCATTTACATTTACAACCATTTACCACATTTCAATTTTACCACTTGCTCTACCCCCCCACGAGCCCCCAACTTTCATCATTGATGTGAACGAGTATATCAAAAATTTCGCACAGAAGAATCATAATGCATGATGGAAATTTTGTGAGGGAAAACCCCAAAGCTCCACAAGTTTTGCTCGCAAGTTTTATCTCAAGTTGCCAAACCTTATCCACTGAAAGGAGTCCACTTTTATAATCATCCACTTTGTTGAGAAGAAAATTGGGTTGAGTCTAAAATGGCAAAGAAACTTGTTTCTATACATAATAGTATTGCCATACATTCAAGGAAAGCATGTGAGTATGGTGGGGATGTGAGTATCGAGGATGTTTCCTAGATTGATGATATTGATCAATCTTCGCCACATACACACTTGGTCAGTATACCCTTAGATGGCATTGTGATTCAGTGTGATGATGATGATTATGCATCTAATGAGGTTCAAGCCTTCCATGAATACCCTTGATGCAAAAGACCAATATTTATGATCAGTTTCACCCTTCATGCTATCTTTTGGTCCTATAACATTTTTGGACTATATACTACTTCGGACACTTTGCCAACTTTTGGACTATGGACTATGGACTAGAGCATTTGCCAATTGTAATTCGAATACCAATATGACGTGGTTTGTGTTTCACACTATCTCTTGACTCAATTGAACTCAAAATTTGATATTTGTTGCGTGTGAAATTGAAACATTGTTCAATGTTAATTTGAACAAAATTGTTGGCATTCATCATTTATCAAATTTTCATTTTTAAGTTCAATTGTGGGGCTTTCATTAATAGATCCAATGAACAAACCATTGTTGCAATATGTCGCCAGAGTTGGCAATGGTGACATACCAAGATACTCTTGCAACATAGGCTAACACAATTTGAAGGCCACTACATGATAGTAGTTGCCATGGAAGTGAGGAATCTCATTCTTCAAACGAGCAACACAAGAAAATTTAGCGAAATTCACCATCACACAAACAACAATCGATCGCTTAATATATTGTGACGTGTCATACTTCAACATTGTTTTGAGCTTTTCCCATTTTTTGGGTGGATGCTTCCAATCAACGCAAGCACAAGCATGTGGACATGTGAAAGAAAACCTTTGGCTAAGCTACCACAATTGCACTACCAAAATCATCTAGAACTAGTACCTAGCCCCAATCATTATCACAAGTATCGGCATGCAATAAACACGTCTAAACTTTATGCAATCATGAATGGTGTTGGTATGTATTTGTCATTATGTGTATCATGCTTAAATTATGTTACTAAAAAAATTTAATGTTTTTTGTATTTCGAGATTCTTTGTTATTTTAATATATGTTTTTAATGTTCCTAACCCATCATTTTCTACAAATTGGCCGACCCACATACCCACATTTTGAACATTTTTGCATTCATGAGAAGGGAATACAAGAACACCTACCAAATCAATAACAATTCACATTTGTTAGTGTACTCAAGGAATATTGGAATACCTAACAAATCAATAACAATTCACATTTGTTAGTGTATTTTTCAAAGGATCTTTTCATTCAAGGCGAGATACCTTATGGATGGGCATCCATTTTCCTAATATATTTTAAGCAAAATGCCACGCACATATGTTAAGTGATTGCAATTAAGCATGTTTCAGTTGACCATCATGTACACTAATCATAAGGTGAAACTTTCGATTGTAATACAACAATGATTAAAGCACTAATGTGTATTTATGGGTTAAAGTTTACAATGGCTTTCCATTTTAATATTGGGTCTTTTCTATATACACCAAAAATTCCGATAAATATATTTTAATGTCGATTCGATTTGATAATAACAAATGATTGCGATCGTTTGATTTGTTTACTTTACAACAAACCCCTGACTGATATTTCGAAGGTATGTGTCATTGACACCAATTCTAGACATTTTGATCAATTGTTTGGACCTCTTGGGTCATTCTCAATGGTTCCTATATCCACCCATCAATTATTTGATACTAATCATTTAAATGCATTCAACATACTATTGCTACTAATATTTATCAATTTTCCTTTATGGGAACAATGAATAATCTAGTGAAATCTTGCATGTAATCTTCATATTTTGGCATTCCCAACATTATTTCTAATTTTATATTATATTTATAGGCTTCATAAAGGTCAATCTAGTGAAATCAATTTAGGCTAAAAATCCTATTGGAGAAAGAGCTCTACCACTTAAGTTGTGTATATAAATATACAACTCTTATTGTATTTTCACATATTGTGATCTTTGATTCATTCTTATAGAAATTATTTACCTAAAGGAACCATAAAGCACTGCACTTTATTGTTCTTGACTTGATTTATCTTGTACTTGATCAAATTCTCTCTCTAGTATACTTGCGCTATGGTTTCTCTCTCACTAGGATTACACCTCTCTTGGTTACCCTAGTGTTGATCTCTTCTACATTGCAAAACTTGGGTTGATTTTGGTTCCACTCAATTTTATTAAACACTTCTTTTAAGTCCTAACTCATTCAATGGTTTTAAGGCCATCACCACTTCCTGGAGTTTAAAATCATCTATTATAACCAATGCATTCCCATCCTTCCCATTTTTTCGACCTTTGTCGATGCCATCCGAGTGCTTAAAATTCTCTATTACAACCAAAGCACTCTCCTCTTTGGCTACAAATTTATTTTCCAAAAGTTGTCAGGACTCAATACCTCTACTTGGGTCTATCAAGGCGAATGTTTTGAAGACTTTATAGAGACGTCTTCCTTTGTCGTTTTCTCAACCTAATGAACTCAAAATTGCCAATTGCATAGTACCCTTCTTCAAAGTAAGGGTTTATGAATGTACTAACAACACCTCTTCCTCCAATCGACAATGAACAATGACCTTAGATGCCCAAAAAGGAAGAAACACTCATGCTAATCACCCTACAAATCGAGCAATATATATTTGATTAGTCACACCACGAACAATAAAAGTGCAAAGGAAATCTAAGATACCTTCAAAAATCACTTTAGAACTATGAACACTACTCAAATCAACAAACTCAAAGCTAAGCTTTCCAATCTCATGATGAGTGACTTTCAAAGCATTGTGCAATGTATCAAGAGGTTTACGAACTCAAAGGTTGGCATCATTCCATCAAGAGGAAGGTAAAAATAGATTTAGAATAGATAAGTATTGGTAAATAATCTCTCTTCAACATTCAAATCCTTTGCTCTTATATTCTATAGTATCCAATTACTTGTGAAGGGATACCTAAGTCTTTCTCTTGAGGAGGCTTTTGCTAATCTTATCCAACATCAAGTCACACTAAGGAATATGGGAGAATAACACCCCCCCCCCCCCCACCAAAAAAATATAGATCAAGCCCATGATAGGCTACCTCAACCTCTTCTAAGCATGACCATGAGCACATTAAGATGGGAAACTCAAAATCCTCCAAGAATAAAATATTCATATCCAACTACAATCATGAGGGGCATGCCTTCAATTGTTGCATCATCCATTTTCAAAAGATAGAAGAACTTGCACCCAGACCTATAGTGGGCAGCGACCAACCTTTGACAATGTTGTTGAATCTTCTCACACTACACATTCTATTGTGCATCCTACATATTGGTCCTCTTCTCCACAGAAATGGATTGTTGACTCTAGAGTTACCAAGCATATGACAAAGTACTAGCATCTTCTCTCTGATATTGTAGCACGATAGGGAGAAAGTGGTACTTTATGATAACTTAGTGTTACCATTGCCAAATTTAATTATCAACATTGCCAAATTTCGAGATCTTCATATTCTTAAAGTTGGACCAAACCTTCTATCTATCTACCACAACACACACCAATAAAAAGGTGAAATTTGGGGCAAATTGATGGGTAGTAAAGGGCATGAGTGATGGTTTTAAAGTAGTCATTGCAAGATATTATAATGAATCTAATCATATGTACACACTAGGAACAGAAAGTGTTTACTACTATTGTTACCAAAGCCAATGACACCAACATGTCATGGAATCAACGCCAAGGTCAAAATAATTTTAGATCTTTGTGGCATAAGGGTTGCATGCATATGGTTGATTACCTTCCACAAATTGAACCACCTAGTGGTGTTTGTGAAGAGTATGTTGGGGAAGCATCATTAGCAAATCTTTCCCAAGGACAAAGCAAAACAAGGACTTGAATCATAGTGGTATTTGCGGGCCTATGATTGCTCATTCTCCTGGGGTACTTCCCCACCTATATGATTTACTCTTCCCACATCCTTTGCATATAGACCAATAAATCCAAAGAATGAAGCGCGTGGGAAACTCAAAAATAATTAAAGAGTGATGATGAAGAAGACTATACTAGCAAATTTTTCTAATTATTTTTAAATCCTTGTGGTATTTCTTGGCAACAAATTGTTCCCTATACTTCACAACAAAATGGAGTCACTGAGCTAAAAAAAAATGTTGTGGAGATGGCTCAATGAATGCTTCACTTCAAGGAAATGAAGCATACATTCTAATGGAAATTAATTCTCCATGCAACTCGCATCATCAAATGAACACATGCTCATGTTGTTCAATGTAGGACTCCTCATGAGAAATGGTATGGGAAGAAACACCAATATTGCATTTCAAAAAATTTGTATCAAGTGCATGGGGTCCATATTTCTAATGAAGAGTGAAATCCAATACACACACACACATCATCACCAATAGAACACATGCTCATGTTATTCAAGGTACGACTCCTCATGAGAAATGGTATGAAATAAACACCAATATCACAGTTCAAAAATTGTGTATCAAGTGTATGGGCCCATATTTCTAATGAAGAGTATTGCGTTTCAAAAAAAATCAATCAATTGTATTGGCCCATATTTTTAATGAAGAGTAAAATCCAATATATATATATATATGAAAAGCAATGATAAGTCCCAACATGAACAATGAAAGCATGAAATAAATATTTGCATTCCCTTTAAGGTTATAATTTTTGTTTGTTTTAAAAATTTGACATTTTCTAAGGCCATTAGGCAAAAATCATGGGGGTGCACCCAAGAGTCCCCCATTTTGCAGGGGGGAATGCCTGGGAGTTTCCCACAAAAGCGAAACAACCCCTTTTTTCTTCTGAAACATCCCCCCTACATTTCCCTAAGATTCTAGAAAAACGGGACATGGGGTAACATCCCCCATTGAGTTTCCCTGTTCCAAAAATGTGAGAATATGGGGGACTCCCTCATCCAAGGGAGAAAATCCTTATGTCAAACTAGTTATTTCTCTCTAGCACACTTGTGCATGGCTTTATTTCTCCCTCCAAGGTTGTGCCCCTCGTTGCTGTGGTGGTGTTGTTTACCTCTTTCTTCATTGCACAAATTGGGTTGGTCTAAGTTGTGTTCAACTCCCTTGCTAACACTTGTGAATCTCAACATAAACAGCATTTTTAGATCTTTAAATTTTGAAAAAAATCGTAAAATGGTCAACTTTCAAGTTTTGATTTAATTTTATTTTTGATGTACAATAAGAATGACATCGAGAACAAAACTTAGCAATGACAACAATACTGTAAACAAGTGAAACACATAGCATGATGGATGGTTATAATTAATATGATAAAAAAATGAGTCAAACCTTGGTTAACAACAAGCAATACAATGTTCCAATGCCAAATATGGTTTGGTTTCAATAGCATCAACGGACAAAAATGTTGGGACACAAAGTGCAATGAAAAGCAATTCTTGAGATGTGAATTATGGGGAAAAAATTTACCCACCACAAGTGGATAAATGAGTATTTTATTCTTTATAAAAAGAAAACTAATAGTAAAAAGGATAACAAAAGGGTAAGTGTGATAAGAATGAAAAAAAGTCATAAAATAATGTTATAACACAAAACAATCAAATGAGCATCACTGAGACATGAAAAACAAGCTCTTATACCACTTGAAAGGGTATTCCAACAAAAATTAATATGTATTCATGTATATATAAAGGATGATACAAGTCCAAAGAATTAGGTCAATCAATTGTTACAAATGTTGTTGGGTATTTTGTGACACTAATCTACGTTGACAATTACTAAGGATGCCATCCATGAATGTGAGGAGGCAACCCTTGTGTTTCTCCATGAGATTTTGCTTGTTAAAGAAATAGAGGAAGATACATGTAGGAAGTCCCTCAGGCTATGGTCTAGCAACAATTTACAGAAATTCTTGTGGCAATGACCAAAGCTCAAATGCTAGCGGGCATGCTCCTCCCCTACATGGGGTTTGTTGGACGTGGATGTTGTTTATATTGAATATTTCTTATGAATCCTTAGAGCAAATTATTGTAAGGCAGTGGCAAGTTACCAACAAACTATATTCTTCACTCACATATGTGAGTGGCTCAAGGTCATTTCTAAGTTTACTCTCCATAAAAAACAAGTTCTTGTATTTAAGTATGTTACAATATTTAGATGGCATTGAAAAGCATCATCCCTTCTACAATTAAGATTATTTTTAAAATAAATAAAATCAAGCTAAATAACAATGAGGGATAGTTGAGGTGCCAAGTGCAATAGGGATCCTCTTTGGTCCCAAAAGAAATCTAGAATTAGACATTTCAAAGGGATGAGGGGTAGCTACCAACATTGAGGCGAAGATATTGGTCGTGCTTCAAGGATTGCAATTAGGTCTAGCACATAGTAAAGAAAGAAATAGTGATTAAAGACTCAATTATCATAAGGTTTCTTATGCAACACTCTACTGCTCAAAAAATTGGACTGAAGTGTTTGGTGCAAAGATCTCTAGATGTATTAGAGAGATTATAATCCATATCCTTCTTCCAAGTGCTTTAAGCTCATAATGATAAGATTGATTGCTCTGCAAACATTGGCGAACAATAGAATGAGGGGTTCATACGAATGAAGGGGTGGGCACCAAATACGATGCCCCCCCATGATCTTTAAGTTCTTAAACATTGTTATGGCCTCCATCCACAAGCGTAAATGCATGCAACAATGAAAGAATGCACAATCAAGACTTCCCTTGCACCCAAATCTTAATGCATTTGGGCAATGACAAATTGGAATATGAAACACCCTAACCTTTATTTACTTATGGAATATGAAACACCCCCACCTTTATTTACTCATGGTTGTGCTTTAATTCTCCTACCTAGAGGACTTTGGAGGACAGTCCTTGCATTCCTTTTAGCGTTTGGATCCATAGTTGCAAGGCTAAGGGCCCAAACTCTAGTGAAGAAACAAAAGCTTTCTTAAACATTGTAATGTCCTCCATCCACAAGCGTAAATGCATGCAACAATGAAAGAATGCACAATCAAAGACTTCCCTTGCACCCAAATCTCAATGCATTTGGGCACTGGCAAATTGAAATATGAAACACCCCCACCTTTATTTACTCGTGGGTGTGCTTTAATTTTCCTACCTCGAGGACTTTGGAGGACAGTCCTTGCATTCCTTTTAGTGTTTGGCTCCATAGTTGGAAGGCTACGGGCCCAAACTCTAGTGAAGAAACAAAAGCTTTGGAGGGGTGACAAGTAGAGTGGCTTTGACTATCAATTCCATTTTTCCTTCTTGCAACGAATATCATGGCTCAATATAAAAACTAACTAAGTGTGAAGTGTGAACTAACTCAAGTCTACAAGCAAATGCAACATTGTGAGAATGGAATAACTGAAGCTCAAAAGGAGGTAACTACATGGGCTTTCCAGTGGAGTTGTTGGCATGATATGTGAAAGAAGACTCTTCTAGTAGAAAGGGACCAACACATGGCGCAAATAACAGTTCAAATTGAAAAGTTTTGTCACCCCAACCCGGTTTCAGTTTCAGTTCATTACATATGGTTTAATGCCCAAACCCCAATATGGATGTTCATAAAAATTAAAAAATTTAACTTGAAAACTTGAAACACATAAGATAATTTCAACTTTTGCAAACTCAAAAATATAGCAGCCTACTTTTTCCTACTCTGAAAAATTATGATAGCCAACACACATGAAATTTTAGACTCGGTATTTTTTACCAAAATGGTCCAAGAAAACCCCATAGGGAAAACTTGTTCTTCAGATAGAGAATTTTATTTCTTCATGCAAACTAAATAAAATTTACAGCAGTACTTATCTCAACCAAAACGCCTTGGAATTCATATCAAACAATCACTAAATGACCTGCTGAAAATTTCCAAATTTCATCTCAAAATTTGTGCCCATAACCTGCTCTACAATTCACACGTGCGGCCTGTTGTACGATTTGCAATAAATGCACAGTACATAAGGCAATAAATGTTGTACGACCTCCTTGAAATTCGTGCAAATTTCAGTTTGTATTGTCTGCAATAAATGCAGCACCAGTCTGCCTCCAAATTCATGCATGTACAGCATGTTTATTGTTGTACCCGTTGTTGTACGGTCACCTTGGAATTCATGTTGTATGGCCTCAAATATTGTTGTTGTATGGTTGTCTTGAAAAATGTGCCAACATTGGAAATCGTGCTCATGCTCAGTCTCTTCAATTTTGTGCTGGAAATTTCTCTCCCCTCAAGAATATTGATTTTTCTCAAACCCTTCGTTTTCTTCTCTCTCAAAATCTCTTTTGTGAAAGTGAACAATTGAATTCTCTCATGTCTTTCCCAAGCCATTTTGTTTGATTAACCATCATTGGAAAATCACTGGCCAAGATTAAATCATAACTAGATGAAATCTCACTTTTTTTTCATTAAAAAGCATTTAATAAATTTTTAAATATTAATGTGAGACATTAATTACACACCCACCTTTTTAATATCATTAAAGTCACAAACAAACTTTATAACTCAACACTAATTTATAAAGTGACTTTAGGAAAATCACTGGCCAAGATTAAATCATAACTAGATGAAATCTCACTTTTTTTCATTAAAAAGCATTTAATAAATTTTTAAATATTAATGTGAGACATTAATTACACACCCACCTTTTTAATATCATTAAAGTCACAAACAAACTTTATAACTCAACACTAATTTATAAAGTGACTTTATCATTATAAAGTCAATCTCACTTCATAAACATAAGCTAGGTACCACATTTAAAGTGTCCTTGTCCACCCCAAGGCACAAATGAATGGACAAACACTTCCAAGGTAAAATTTCAACACTCCCTCTTACCGAGGAAAGTGTTCTTCACCACCCCCATCTTGTCCCTAAAATGAATATGCTTCCCTCTTCCCAAAGAATTCGTGAGAATATCTGCTACCTGCTCATCAGTAGAAATGTATTGTAACTCCACAGCTCCTCTCTGAACATGGTCTTTAATGAAGTGATATTTGATCTCAATATGCTTTGACCTGTCATTAAACACTAGATTCTCAAAGAGCCTAATGCAACTCTAATCATCAAAATGAATAATAGTAGGCCTCAACTCCTGACCAAATAAGTCTACCATCAACTTGCGAAGCCACAATGCCTTGCAACTAACCTGACTAGATGCCATATACTCGACCTCTATAGAACTCAAAGCAACGGACTTTTGCTTCTGACTAAACCACGACACAACTGTCGAGCCCAAACTGAAGCAACAATCGAAAGTGCTCTTCTGGTTCAAAGCACTGTCGGCCCAATCTGAATCAGTGAAACCAACCAAGCCCACTTCACATGACCTCCTATAGTCCAGACCATAGTCTATTGTCCCAACAAGGTATCTCAAAATGTGTTTTGCGGTTGTCCAGTGCACTCTCCTGGGCTCCACTGTGAACTAATTGAGAATGTTCGCCGCAAACTCATATATGGTCTGGTGTTGATTAGATACATCAACGAACCAATAAGTTGACGATACAAACTAGGATCCACCAACTCTCCCTCAGAAGCATGAAGCTTCTTCCAGTTAGTGATCATGGGTGTGGACATGGGCCTGCACTCCTCCATCTGAAATCTCTTCAGAACATCTGCAGCATATTTTCCTAACCACAGGAAAACATGTCCATCCTCCTACACATCTCCATGCCCAAGTAGTAATGCATCCACCCGAGGCTTGTCATCTCAAACTCTGAAGCAAGATCTTTCTTACATGCCTCAATCAAGTGCTCTCCTCCTATAATGAATAAGTCATCAACATATAGCAAAAGAATGAGCGGATCACCTCCAACCACAATGAAGTATAGGTTGGGATCAACCTCACTCTTATGAAGCCCAATCAAAAGCAAATATGAATCAATCCTAGAGTACTAAGCCTGAGGGGCTTGCTTCAAACCATACAAGGTCTTTTTCATCCTGCACACATGAGACTCCCTCTCATGAATCTCAAAGCCCTGTAGCTGCTTTAGATATAACTCCTCCTGTAGAAGACCGTTGAGTACAGAAGTATTCACATCCACCTGATGAATCCTCCAACCCATCTCTGCAACAATGGAGATCATTGCTCTGATCGAAGAAAATCTAGCAATCGACACAAAGGTCTCATCATAATCAACTCCCTCTACTTGTGAGAAGCCACGCGCTACAAACCAAGCTTTGTACTTCTCGATGTTTCCATATGCAGCATGCTTGATTTTATAGAGCCACTTGGAAGTCACAACCGACTTCCCCTTTGGTCTCGAAACAACCTCCCACACATCATTCTTCATGATGGGATTGTACTCTTCCATCATGGCATCTCTCCAAACCTGAGGTATGGATGCCTCATCCTAAGTAGCAGGCTCGGACTCACGCAAGCTAGTCACATGTGCCATGTAACTGGAAAATCTCTCTGGTACCCTGCTCTCTCTAACCTCCCTCCTAGGTGGCCCCATAGACTCCTCGACTTCCTTCAAAAGCTCCTTAATCCAACTTGGCTTTCTCTTCTTGGAAATTACATCCTGTGGCAAACCCTCCTCTACATCCTCATCTAACAATCGTCTCCCCAAAGAAGTAACTGTGGTCTGAGATCATGTACCCGGTGAACCTGAACCTGAACCATGTGTGCTCGAATTGCATGATGGTAAAACATGTGAACCTGTGATCCATGAACCTGTCCCTGTAGATTGTCCTTGAAACTGATGAGCCTGTAACCCGTGACCTAGTCACTCCTGATACCTATGAGCCTGTGCCCTGACTTGGTGAACTCTATGATGCAGTCACCTGTGGAATAGTAACCAATTGTTGCTCCTCCTCCGACTCCCGAGACTTTCTAAGGCTCGTTCCTCCTCAAATCTCACCGCCCTCCTCACCACAACTTCCCTCTGTGTAGGAAGGTATATGCAGAAAGCCTTTGAAGTCTCGCCATAGCCAACAAAAATACCTCTCTCTCCAGTAGCCTCCAACTTTGTCCTCTTCTTAGAAGGGACATGGGAATATGTAGGACATCCAAAAATGTCGAAGTGACCTATCTCAGGCTTCTTGGTGAACATCTTCATGCACCCCAAGGCACAGTGCGGGCTCCTATTTTGAACAAAAATAGTTGTGCTACAGGCCTCAGCCCATATAAAGAAAAAAAGACTCTGATCATGCAGCATGGCTCTAGCTGCACCCACTATCGCACAATTCTTCTTTTCAGCCATTCCATTCTTCTGTGAAGTGTAAGGAATTGTCAACTACCTCCTTATTCCCTCGTGTCTACATAAATCATTGAATGCATTAGAGGTACACTCACCCCCATTATCTGATTTGAGTACCTTGAACTTTTTTCTTGTCTGGTTATCCACAAGAGGTTTGAACTCTTGAAGCCGAAGCAAGACTTCCTCTGGTTTCTTGCTTCTCAGAAAGTAGATCCAGGTTTTCCTGAAAAAGTCATCGAAAAACGTGATGTAGTGCTCAAAACCTGTCAATGAGGCAAAGGCATGGGACCACACAAGTCTTAATGAATCAAATCAAGCACTCCCTCTGATCTTTTGTCACTGCTTGGAAAAGTAGCCTTGCTATACTTTTCCAAAGCACACCCTTTGCATACAACACTATGCTCTGTGCTGAAATCTGGCAAGCCTGTAGTCATGTCTCTCAGCGTCCTCAAAGTTGAATGATGAAGGTGGTCCATCCTCTTGTGCAATAACTCCCACAACTCACTACTACTCTGTGTGTGTGCCAGTGCATGATGTCGCTGGAAGAGAAGCTTGTACAGTTTCCACATCTAACTCCAATCGCATATGAAGTAGATGGTCCGTCTGCTTTGGACAAGATATACACTTTCCCATCAAGGAAATATACCCCAAAGCTTGTGTCCTCAATCGTGGAAACTGAAAACAAGATTCTTCTTCAGCCCATGGATGTACAAGACATCCCTCAGTAACATGGGCTCCATGGACTCCCTATCAAAGCGAACCGTTCCACGTCCAACTGCTCTCACCATTTTATCATGACCCAACACAACTTCTAACTCCAAGTCTGTCTCTGAAATTCGATGAAATGTCTCAAACATATGTCATATGACTCGAAACTCCACAGTCAATGTACCATGTGGAGGAAGTGATGGAAACACTCAGTGAATGCCCGACAATCATATAATGCTCAGTCTAGTCTTTAATATCCATGTTGGTGATGGATGATGCTCTCTCTACAACCACCAGAAAAGAGAAAAAACTCTCTCTCAAATCTAGCAACATACTCATCAATCTCTGTTGACGTTGTTGTCTGTTGTTTCTTCTTCTTCTTGTTTGGGCATTGTCCAGTATAATGCCCAAACTTCTGACAAGCAAAGCATTTCACTTTGTTCATGTCCTTCTTCTCGCCATACCGCTACATGGTTCCACCCTTGGAACCCTTCTTGAACTTCTAATTCTTACCCTTCGTTGTTAATGCCACATTCTCCTCGTCTTCCTTGCTGTGAGATGTACTCCCCACCCTCTCCCAGTCTCCTCCTGAATGAAAACGTCCCAAAGACGATCCCATGAAGGCATGTGCTCACGAGTAACCCCTAACTTCATGAATACAACCCATGGCTTTGTCACACCATTCAAGGTTGTACGAATTAACTCGGCACCTTGTATCACCTACCCAACAACTCCAAGCTCATCACAAACCTGTGTGGTCCTAGTGAGGTAAGCGGTCGTATTCTCACCCGTGTTCATCTAAATGATCTTTAACTTCTCCCTTAACACCATTTTCCGGTTTTAAGGTTAATCAAAGCAGTCCACATCTGATGAGCATAGTCTTTACCTGATACACGTGGAATCACATGGTCTTTTAGTGCATCAAGAAGGATTATTTTAGCCTTTACATCCCTGTCAAATATGGCTTTAGCTACTACATCTATAGGAACGGTCACTGGATCAGCTGTAGTACTGTTTACTATCTCCCATAGTTCACTATCCTGCAGTATCAACGCTATTCTAGCCTTCCATGGGCTAATATTTACCGCCCCATCCAACCTGTCCTCTATCCTAAGACCGGTAGCCATAATCACAAATCAATCCAAGAAATCGGTTTCTTCTCAAAACCTTGTTTTTCCTTATTACTCCAAGTCTAAAATTTATTTCTGAGTTTTATTTGTAGCCTTCACAGGTGCTCTGATACCATGAAAATTTTTGTAACACTAACCCAGTTTCAGTTTCAATTCACTACATATGGTTTAATGCCCAAACCCCAATATGCATGTCCATAAAAATTAAAAATTTGAACTTGAAAACTTGAAACACAAGATAATTTCAACTTTTGCAAACTCAAAAATTTATGGCAGCCTTCTTTTTCCTACTCTGAAAAATTTATGACAGCCAACACATGAAATTTTAGACTCTGTATTTTTTACCAAAATGGTCCAAGAAAAACCCCGAAGGAAAAAAGTGTTCTTTAGAGTGAATTTTATTTCTTCAGGCAAACGAAATAAAATTTACAGCAATACTTATCTCAACCAAAACACCTTGGAATTCGTGTCAAACAATCATGACCTCCTAGAAAATTTCCAAATTTCATCTCGAAATTTCTGCCCATACCCTGTTGTACGGTCCACATTGTTAATTTGAGCATATAGATCTGTAGACAAACACACAACTCACAAAGAAGATCTCACAATTTACTCAGCAATTGAAGAATGAAACAGTGCAAAAGGCTTGCAGCTGTGAATGCTTTCATTAATCAAAAAAGTAATCTGAATGATAATTACAATGAAGTAAAATGGCTTTAATAGCCACAAGCAATTCGAATCCACATGAGGAAGTTCGAATTGATTAGACTCTACTTGACTGTAGGTAACCAAGACTTGTCTAAATCACTATCGGAGGACCCAGTAGTTAACTGTCCTTGTCTAAACCATAACCGGAGTTCATCGGAGCTCTAAAACACAACTCAAGTGTTAATTTAGTGTTGACTAATGGTTAACTAACTGTGGTAGGTGAGAAATGCGCCCCACGTGTGTGCAGTCAAGTAAACCAAGCGCTAACTGAATGTAGAGGACTAGAACTGAATGTAACTGACTCCTAACTTAGCTTGACTAGTCATTAACTGAAGTGAACTGACCTTGGTTGGTTTTGGCACTCCCAATGGCTTCCTAAATTGTAGGGATTGATCTAGGAGACTCCTAAACTTATGCAATCAGGTGCAATAAGTGGCAGTGAGCCTCAATTAGTGTTCCCCACACTTTAGTAACTGAAACATGTGCCCCAATTAGGTCAAGTTTACCCAATGATGCTAATGACTATAAATAGACTGGATGGACTCCCGATTTAGACATATGACCAAATTGGACAAGGGAGGATTAATAATCCTAACACACATGTGCGACCTGGTGTACAACCTGCAATAAATGTTGTACGGCCTCCTCAAAATTCATACCAATCTCGGTATGGATTTGCTTATCAAGCAATACACATACCATTTTAGGACTTCTAGAATTTGATTAGGCAATTATCAAGCACTTTGTAACTTGGACCTAATAGCTTTGAACTCAAGCTAAGGCCTTCTTTTTCCATATTTGTAATGTAATGTCAATTGGTTAGGCCACAACCCTTTCTAATGCAAAATTACCCGTTATTGTAAAAGAAAAACGAGGTAGAAGAATTTGGGAATAGATGAGTTCTAAACCATAGAACAAGGCTCTAATGTCTAGGGATTTAACAGAGGACGAAAGGTAGTCGTGGGGGCACTAGGAGAAGTAGGGGTCATCTTTAGAACAATATAAGGGGACAACCCAACAACACAACCATATCATGTACCCAAGCTCACCCCATGTTTTCATCAAGCCTTGGCATAATTTTATTGGTGCTATTGCCATTAATTTCAATGTTCCCTCAAGTTTTTGAGACACAGGAGCATCGGAGCACGAAAACGCAGATTAGGGACGTGTGTAGACCACCCCAAAATTTTAGGGAAATCTGGGGGGAAAGGGGGACGTTGAGGTCATAAACATTATAAAAAAAAATATAAAAGTATAAATCCTGACAATAACAATTCATCCCAGGTAAATACAGTTTAAGCTACTACCTGTAAATACAATTTAATTCTTCAATGATTCAACACACTTCAACATTGTGTGAATCTATGGCATAGATGTTGTAATGGGGAAATGTGACCTGAGGACCCTATTTCTTCATGATTCCAAAGGGCATCACATTATTTAAAGTTGTCTAGTCTATCATGCAATTATGCAAGAGTGAACTATTAATCCTATATTGGGATCCTATTCATCAATTGCACCTTGTGCCCCCCACCTCTAGGATTTTAGCCCTCGCCACTACCTTGAATCTCAAAGTTGATCCTTGAAGGGCATTACTCAACACCCTACAATTTTAACGAGACTTCCTAAACCAAGCATTAAAATAAGGTAGAATTAGAACAAAATTCCCATGCTTAATAAGTGATTTTGCTTGACTAAAGGGTACATTTTGATTAAGGTTGTAATAGAGGAGTTCAACAATCAACACCATCAACATCGAGGTACATAGAGAGGTTGATGTTCTTGATTAAATGACAATCCCTTAACCTCATATATGATCAAATCCAATGGAAACGTTGCAATCCTGAAACCCTAAAAACTGTTAAGTTTGTTGAATTCCGAATGGGATCTAATATTCTATCTTTTGCATATGAACTCCGATGAAGTTGGAACCACTCTCAAATATCCTGAAACAATTAATGGTAATGTTTAAAATTTAAGTAAAATGATAGAAAATGAAAGATAAGGAAAATACCACTTTTACTTTAAGAATTTAATATTACCATTACTACTAGAGTGCCTAGGAGCCCCCCACTTCACCGTTGCGCACTTCAAAACAGGGGGACGAGCTCCCCATGCATTTCCTCAAGTTTCGCCAAATTGGGGACGAGCTCCCCCCCTACGTTTCCTCAAGTTTCGCCAAATTGGAGACGAGGAGAAACGTTTCGCCAAGAGCCCCTGTGCCCCAAGTACTTGGGTCGTGGGGAGTGTGTCCCCGGCCCTAGGGAACGTGTCCCCATGTAACACTGATTAATTTCATGAGGTAAAAGTGGGTCAAGCAACTGCCTGATGTGATGATAGGTGTCCAAAGATGCCATTCTTTAGGTTTCATGATCCCTAAGCCTTTCCATAGAGAAAATTATGGAGACAAAAACGTTGAATTGAATATATTGGAGAAGATAACTAGGAGCATTAAATTAAATGGATCGGGTTGCACAAAACATCGTAATGGCATGTAGAACAACATAAATGATGAACAAAAACTGGAAGTATGATGGAGTTTGGGTAGCCATATTTCTATCTCAAAAGTCAGATCCTCGATAAAGCACTGAAATACAGTTTCCAAAATGCTTATCACAGAAAATAAGGGAGACTAAGCTTTGCCATGTCACAAAAGGCAAAAAAAGTTCATGAACAAGTCTTACATTGTAAAGACAATAAACTTCAAAACTGTTGGACTTCGAAAGAAGCTCATGAAATGTTGAACTTCTCAATATTTGGGGTCATACTAAGGACCTAAAGAATAATACATATCAGAGAATACAAATTAAAGAGTGGCATGACAGAGAATAGGGTATGGAATCTAGAAGAGATTTACAAGACTCCACAACCTGGAGAAAGTTACCCATCAAATAAAATACTTTAGCAGAGATGTTACCAGCTACGGTAAGAAGTTAGAACGCAATCAAACAATCCAACCACCCTCCCAAAGCAAAATCTGTGATTGCCATCAGACAGATTACTTTAGCTGACAAAAAATATAGTACAAAGGAGAACAATTAATCAAATGATTATTCCAAACCATTTTCTGAAGCATAAAAATTATGCAGCCAATGTTATATCTTGGCATCCTCGATACAAAACTCACAAAAACACCAAAAGTGTAGATACAGAAGCATCAAGAACAATTGTAGAATGAGATAGTCTACTGTCTATGTTAAAGTAAGAAATCTGCTGAAATATTAACGTGATGTGCACCATCAATGAACTGGAAAGACATAGATTCAACTTTTTTTAAATGTAAGATGACTATAAACAAAAGTGCTTCATGTATATGACTTTTATACACTAATGCTTGCTTTTCTAAAATCGAATACATAGTACATACAGACTCCAGAGGTAGGTCCCAGGCCAAGAAGGCAAGCAAGTAATAGACCTCCAGATGAGTGAAAGAAGATTAAGGATCAAATTTTGTTAAAAAATGCAAAGCTTAAAACTTGTGAAGCTTTTACCATTCAAAGTTAGAAACCATCATTTGTTTATTGAGGGCAGTTGTAAAATTCCCACTATTTAGATAACAAAAATATCTTTTTCAAAGGGCATATCACCAACCATTTACACTTTGGGTAACAGTGCCTCAAGTGATGGAGTCCTAATAGCTATTATAAGTCAACTAGACCCTGAAAAGGATAACTTCAGCCTTCAAGTAAAATGTGATCATTATAATTTAGCCTTGATCCGAATGTTTATTATGGTTAACTTTATTGTCTAAAACAAAGGACAATGACCAAACATCAAGCACAGTTTAGTCATGTTCTGACTACTTTCAAAACATTACCAATGATTATGCTTTAGATACTTATAAACCATAAAGTGACCATCATTAATGGCATGTGCAGTACCAAGAAACTGCCATTAGATGCACTTTCAATAAATACTAAATAATGATAAAGATAGAATCGTTTTATATCAATATAAAAACTGCAACATGATATAGAAATGCATCGAATCCTAAGCATGACAAGGACCACTTTAATTTCAATGACTAGCATAACTTCTGCCATTTAAGTTTTATCAGAAGGCATTTAAAGCGAACTACTTTCATGCAAACATTGGAAATTATAAATCATAACAGAAATGCTTCTTATCCAAACTATGAGAAGGGCCAACTAAGTATCATTAACTGAGAATACCTTTGCCACTTAAGCTTCATCAAAAAACAGCAACATCAGAAATATTAGAAGACAGGAAAAACTAGCAAATAGAAAACAAATCTTTAGTGAGTTGTATGGTTTGGTTTCTGCCAGATAATAATTTTAATTCAAAAAGTTGAATGCCTTGCTAAATTGGCCAATAGGAGGGAGAGAACAATGAAGATATCGAATCCTGGCTCCTTTATTCTTACTCTTCAAGATGAATTACAATTTAGGTATCAATGTCAATTTAAAAACGTAAATAGAAATATTATAAGACACACAAAATCATATGAATAGAAAACAAATATTTAGTGATGTGTATGGTTTTGCTTCTGCCAGACAATATTTTTAATTCTAAAAGTTGAATGCCTTGCTAAATCGACCAATAGGGAAGAGAGAACAATGATGATATCAAGTTCATGCTCCTTTCTTCTTACTCTTTAGGATGAATTATGATTTAGGCATCAATGGAAATTTAAAAATGTAAATCAGGCCACAAATAGAGAATCTGAAAAATTAATACCTGCTCTAGCCCACCGCATGTAGTGACTTCTCTATACAGTGCATATAAGTCCAACTCCTGCCCGTCTAAATTTGGCAAACTGTCAAAGCAATTCAAAGGGTTAGAATTTAGATTACAAAATTATATTTCCAAGGTATAATGCTTGGGAATGCTATGTATGTGAATGCTAATACGAAAAGCCTCTTAGATAAAACCTTGTCAAAAAGAAACTTAAGTATAAACTATGACACAACTTTTAAAGTTAGAATACACCAAACTCAACAGCTACTATGCCAACAAAGGTGCTCTCTACAATACTATCCTGACCAATCAAGTGGTTGATTTCTGCAAACAGTATCCTAATTTTTACCAAACATGCTCACCAGTCGGAAGCAAACCACATGCCCACATCTACAGGAAGCTCATCAGACAAGATTGACCATATCTTGCAGCCATGAATCTACTAAACTTGTAACAATGTTTTGAATTATTATATAATAATAAAGCTACTTTGGAGGCTCAGGGGAGTAAACATAAGAAAGCTTCTCATACAATGGCATGAGTCAGATAGTATGCAGTTGAGTTCCCTGACAACAACCTCAATGAGGACTCAACCAATATAATTCCAATAAGCATGACAATGACAATCATAAAATGCAATTGGTAACAAAAATTGCAATTTGAATTTGAAGATGATCCAATCCCTCAGTTAAAAAGAATACAGCCAGCACCTTTTGATCCGTTCCAAGCACTCATATATATCATCAACAACAACCAAAACTAAAATCTACAAAAAACAAGAAATGACAATCACCAACTGGATCTATGCAACCAACAAGAAAAAGTGGTATTTTCCTTATCTTTCATTTTCTATCATTTTACTTAAATTTTGAACATTACCAGTAATTGTTCCAGGACATTTGAGAGTGGTTCCAACCTCATCGGAGTTCATATGCAAAAAGTAGAATTTTAGATCCCATTCAGAATTCAACAGACTTAACAGTTTTCAGGACTTCAGGATTGCAATGTTTCCGTTGGATTCTATTTAATCAAACACATCAACCTCTAATTCCACCTTATTTTAACACTTGGTTTAGGAAGCTTCATCAAAATTGTAGGGCATCAAGTAAAATCCTTCGTGGATCGACTTCGAGATTCAAGGTAGAGGCAAGGGCTAAAAGCCTAGAGGAGGGCGGCACAGGGTGCTATCAATGAATAGGATCCCAATATAGGATTAATAGTTCACTCTCGCATAATTGTATGCTGGACTTGAAAGCCTCAAATAATTTAATAATGTGATGCCCTCTGGAATCATGAAGAAACAGGGTCCTCAGGTCACATTTCTCCATTACAACATCTATGCCATGGATTCACACAATGTTGAAAATTGTTGAATCATTGAAGAATTAGACTGTATTTACAGGGAGCATCTTAAACTGTATTTACATGGGATGAATTGTTAATGCTGGGATTTATAATTTCTATATTTTTATAATTTTAATGTCCTTGACGTCTCCCTGTCCGCCACACCACCCCCCCCTCCCCCTCCCCCTCCCACCTCGAATTTCCCTAAAATTTGAAGGTGGTCTCCACACGTCCCCAATGTGTGTTTCCCCGCTCCCCTGCTCCCGTGTCCTGGAAACTTGGGGGAACATTGAATATTACTTTCATCAAAGGTTATGACGAAGAGAAAAGATAAACTACATCCCCTGGGTAAAATACCCAAACATCAAGAATCTAACATATTAATTAATGTAATTGCTATAGTTAGCACACTTTTGAATCTCCTTCATTCATCGTCTTTTACAATGGCATAAAATTAAGTTACCAAGTACAAATTAGACAAACAAAAAGAATCCAAGGAAAGGCTTGTCAAGCCAAGAAGTAAATCCATGTTTAAGAAAACTTCCAAAAGCATTTATGGTTACACATTTCTGATAGAATGCATACTGCTAAAAACTGTTGGATACTTACATCTAAGTGCTCAATAAGAAATTGCATATACTTTAGTATTTTTTACTTCTTTTTAAACATTGCAAATAACAAACACTATTAACAAAATTCAGAGATTTACATAAGGAAAATGTGGCAGCTTATAAACAACCTTAGTAAATAGCAACTCTAAAGAACAGAAAGCTTAAGGATTGTCATAGAAATATGTTGAAAAAAAATATAACACTGTATTTTAGTAAGGGGAACTACACATTGACAACGCAATATGTAAGCAACAACGAGCCTTAAACCAGTATTCCCTATGTCAGGTAGTAAGTTCCCTCTCTCTTCCTTGGCCATTCTTCAGAATCTCAATGCAGTTCATAGTAACCATTTTGGAGAGGAACTAGACCCCTCCTTCAAACAATGAGAGCATAAACCTATAGTGTTAAAGGAAAATGCCACTCTATTGGGATCCTGTTGTATCCCTTCTCTCCAAATTGCATATACTCATGAGGAAGTCAAATTTGCTACAGCTAATTGAAGGTCCCCAAATATTTTGGCAAAAAGACAACAAAGGGTGGTGCTTCTTAACAATAGATTCTTATCTATGGATAAACTCCCTACATGACTTTCCTCTAAAATATCAGTACAAGGGATAAGCTCTTCAAATTGCTAGGAAAAGGGAGTCCTTATCAATTTTAAAGGTATCTTCAAACTTGGCCCTCATTTGGTTAAAATTTCTTTAGATCACACCCCCTCACCAATTCTACGACACTATTCCAATTAATATAACTATGCGTGACTTAATATATAGTTCATGGAAAGCAGATTTTGTGTGTACTTCTTCTCAAGGATGCCTTATGGTTAATTAATTTCAAAGTTCAAAGGATATGAAATGGTTCTAGGAAGAGGCCCTTCTTTATGAAGAAGAGCTTGTTTTTGTTGTCAACTTTTATTTCTAACTATGTTGCACGAAATGCCTACCCAGACAATGCTATAGTACGTGAAACACCTAGAAATGCCGAAATGGGTACAAAACATTTTGGAAACGCCACCAACTGTGCCATAAAATGTAGTGTTCCACGGTGACGCATCACGCATGGTCAAGGACGTGTTTCTTGCATCTCGAGCTCGACGAAACGTACAGATGTGGGGAAAACTCCATGCGAAACGTCCAGATTTGGGCAAAACTGGACAAACCGCATGGCAAAACATTTCAGTCTACCGCAAACCTCATTTCTCCATGACAAAACTTGGGAAGGACTTCTTGGCGTCCCGCATGAAACAAACCTCCGGTGAACCTTATGGGCGTCCCCCCATAATTTTTTTAAATTTCTTAACATAAATTTTAAAAAAAATAAAATGAGACAAATATTAATTAAATTTATAAAAACAAAAAATTGAAAAATAAAAATTAAAACCTAAAAGGCTCAATCATAACCTAAGTCCCTTTTTCTCAATTGGCATTCTGCATTTGGACTGTGCAGTCGCCGCGAGATAAGAACAAGAGTGAGAGGAGGTGTATCTACAGTGAGCAAGGGAGAGGAATTATGCATTTGCACTGTGCAGCCGCTGTGAGACGAAGAGTGAGAGGAATCCCATGTGCTAGAGTTTATCTGCAGTTGCAGTGGCCCATGGGCAAGTGAGAGTGGAAGCCCGTGTGAGAGTGGGGTCGCCAATGAGTGGAGTCGATGTGTGAGAGTGGAGTCGCCAACGAATTGAAGCCACCGTGAGTGGAGCCACAGTGTGAGAGTGGAGTTGCCCACAAATTGAAGTTGCAGCCACCCAGAATTGAGGTTGCAGGCGCCACTATTGCTAAGGAAGAGGTCACGAGGTGACGTTGTCAACTTCCAAGCTGCCAAGGAGAAGTCACAAGTGAAAGCTAAGAAACAAGACACGTCCAAAGCCTACCTATGTCGCATGTCATCGTGTCGAACACGAATACGATGTCAACATGTGTCTGACACATGTTTTGATCACTGTGTAGATCATGTCCCGATTCCAGGACACATAAAAGGCGGAAAAGTGGCTCGCAAGGGGTTAAAACCCATTTTTTCTCATTATTTTAATCATTTGCAATTGAAGAGAGAGGTGTGAGAGTGATTGTTTTTGTAGGTGAAGAAAATTTGAAGCATTTGCAAGGGTTTCCAAGTGCCTTTGAGGGTGGATTTCGTTGGGAGAATTCAAGCTCACCATGAAGCAAGAAGAAGAATGTCTCAATCAACTAGGGCAACAGCTAAAGGGCAAAGGAAAGGGAGAAATGCCCCATCTAGTTCCTTCCCTCCTCTTCCTCCTCCAAGCATAACCCCTTCTACTTTTGCTAGTGCTCCATCTGTGTCTAGTGGAGCTCATGCTCAATTTAACTTTGTTTTAGCAAGACAACAAGCCCAAGAGACAAAATACCCTTTGTGAAAGTATGTGACAAAAAAAAGAAGGGCCTATGGTCTTTGGTATTCGTAACTCATAAACTGATTTGCATGCAATTTTCAAGATAGTGCACAAACCCCATTGTGAT
This sequence comes from Pseudotsuga menziesii, assembly GCA_001517045.1. Taxonomy (NCBI): domain Eukaryota; kingdom Viridiplantae; phylum Streptophyta; class Pinopsida; order Pinales; family Pinaceae; genus Pseudotsuga; species Pseudotsuga menziesii. The sequence goes on along the minus strand of LPNX010655359.1, from coordinate 193,262 downwards.
GAAAGCTACGTTGTTGGGAGTGAGGAGCGAAAGCGAGAAGCGGGAGCAAAGCGAAAAGCGAAATTTTCAAAAGCTTCCAGGGTGGGAGCGTTTTTTATATAATATATATTATTATATATATTGATGCATATGTCAACAAAACCATGTGCATCCATCAGAATTCAAACTATTATACACAAATATGCGAAGTATCTCATGTATATAGCAAGAGTGCAGACAACCAAAATAGCTCTAAGTGCAATCCATATCTAAACCAAAGTAAATCAATAAATAGGCTATAAACTAGGGATTCTTCAAAAACTAGTTTTGAGGCCACCAACATCAATCTGAACAATCAACACCACCAACATCAAGATACATAGAGGGGTTGATGTGTTTGATTAAATGGCAATCCAATACCCTCATACATGATAGAATCCAATAGAAACATTGCAATCTTGAAATCCTAAAAACTCGTAAGCCTATTTATTTTTGAAAGGGATCAAAAATTCTACTTTTGCATTTGAAGTCTGATGAGGTTGGAACCACTCTCAAACATACTGAAACAATTAATGGCAATGTTAAAAATTTAAGTAAAAGGATAGAAAATAAAAGATAAGGAGAATGTTAACTTTTACTTTAAGAATTTAATATTACCATTTAATGATACTAATGATTACTAAGGTTAGAATTTTTGCTATTAGAGTAGGCTTTTCCTCCCTTATCTAGCATTAGTATGGACCTAGGGTTAGTTCCCCCTCACCCATCACTTAACTTTTTGGTTTTTTTCTTAAGAAAACTTGGAAAAAAAGGTGGGAATGTTTTTTTGGCAAAGGACCGAGCTTCTTGAAAACGCTCCCATACGAGAGCGTTTAGGAAGCGCGCTTTCCCAACGCTTCTTGGACACTTACTTCGGGAGCGAGAGCAGATGTGGGGGTGGCGCTCCCATGCAACATAGGATGAAAGCTCAAATTTATAATGAAACTAGCTTCAAATAGACTATATAGACACACAATATTTATAGCTTGAGTGGTTGAACAATTTGGAAAAGGCATGCATGCCATGCAACAAGTATTAGATGGAAAACATGTTGCTTCCTTAAATCAATTCACCCATGCAAATAGTTGCGGCCTCATTCTTGGATGACCTTGGATGAGGCTTTGATACTAGGAATGAAGTGCAGGAATTTCCCAAATAAGGCTATAGGTGCTCTGAGAAGAATGAGTGCAACATGCAGACCTCTTGGAGCCTTCTCGGTAGGTAGCGAATTGTTTCTTTAAACTAGAAGTTGCACATGCAGCACCACGTCCTCCTCTGGATAGGAGGATACACTATTGCTCGAGATGTGGACAAGAATTCCCGAAAATCATTGGATAATGTAATATCGGTCCTTTTGAAGAGTTTGGAGAAGACATGTATAAGAAATATTGATCCCTTAGTCCCATACGAATTGTCCTCAAAGTCTTCAATCCGCCCCAACAGTAAATACATGGCCTTCTAGAGAATCAATCTTCTATATGACGAATCTCTGATGAACGTTGAATAGTCTGAAGTGTTGATGATAGATCTGTGTTATCTATCCTTAAACTGATTAGGGCATTATAGATTTCACTGCTGAAAACACTTGTTGGCCAGGGACTCATGCTCTCAACCCCAACTCGAAGTAGTTGTTGTTGTTGCTGCTGCTGAGCTCTCAAAACCAATTCAAAAGTGAATAATAATAATGGATGCCTTATTGGTTCGACTTACCTTTTCTTTTATAACATTGAGGTTTGCATGACTTAACTTTGCATGCATGCAACCTAATTGCTCATTGCCGCATGCAAGGTGAATTAAGGCTCGCATTACCAACATGCTGGTTGATAATTGCTATGATGGCCTTCTTTAATCTATCGATGACATAATAACACTGAAGTGATGTTCTTTTAGCTCCTGATACTATTAGTCCTCAGTCAATTCCCTTTTTTATTAATACCCACTCAAACCTATGGTAATTAAATAGGTTAACAGGTGTCTCTAGGTGATAAATTGGAAGAGGACATTACAATGCAGCCACAGGGCCCGAGCCATGGCACATGGGTAGGTTTGGGGGGAATTCGAACTTGTGACCTTCCATTTACAACCACTTGAGTTGCCCCCACGGACCTAGGCAGGCAAAGGTTCCACCAACAGCAATGCCTCTTGTTCAAATATCTACAATTGCCCTTCCAAAGAAACTCGAGGGATGGGGAGTTAAAAATATATACACTTTTTGCAACTCATTAGCAACAAGCAAACTTTGGTGATTAACCTCTGTAGATTCCTTATGGAAAAGAATTATGAGATCAAAGTACCTAGGAAAAACATCAATCGTAGATTGGTTTCATAGCCCGAGAAAACCGACTAAACACAGTTCCATCGTCTGGAAAGCGCTAGCAGACTCCTTGCCTTTGATCGACAACTGGATGGCTTGAAGGATAAAGGAAGGTGAGAATTGGAGAGTCAGAGGATCCATGGATTGGAGCAATATGAGGGATACAAACTATCATATAATCTTTTGTAAGCACTGCACGCCAAGGCATCTTTTCTTTACATGACGCCAAGAATCGAAATGCCAATGTAACGGGAAGCAAAAGTTGGGTCTCAAAAAGAGAGTTGGGTCTAGAAAGTGATTTGGTATTAAAATGTAACTACTATATAGGACAACTATGTGCAAATTTCATACAACGTTCAAATGAAGAGGACGACTCCCTAGCCTGGTCGAAGAACCCTTCTACAGGCGACATTATGGTGAAGCTCATGTACTGCAATTTTATGGAGGCTTAGTTCCGAGGGGAAAAAGCCTAGCGATGGGATAAGACATGGAAGATGAAAGGCCCACTAAAGTTTAAAATAGTTTTATGGATTGCCTTTGAAAATAAACTCCTAATCAAGGATAACGGAGTTAAAAGGGGATGGATTAGCCTGAACAAATGCCCACTTTGCAAATTAGAGGCAAAACCAATAAATCATTTATTCGTGCATTGCAATTACACGAGGGTGGTATGGAGTCTCATGGCCCAAAAGTTAAAACAAAAGGCAAGACGGTCTAAGATGACTATGATAGAATGCGTGCAAGACTAGTGGATGGACGCCTCTATGGCCACTTACAACTCTTTTCCTTGCAATTTGATTTACTTAATCTGGTGGGCTCTTAATTCTATCACTTTTCAAGAAAACACCACCCCCATGGAGGTTGTAGCAGGACTAGCCAAAAAGTTTACACTGGAGCGTAAAACAAAATTTAAAGTGAAGACCCTCCAAAATCCAGCCATGCCCTCTTTATGCTTCGATATCCTGTGGGGTTTTTTCGGTGGGGCCAACCAAAGGTTCCCCCCGAAATGTGGAATTTGAGTCGTGTTGTTCCTAGAACAATCCCATTACTTCCATACCAAATACGCTCCTTGACAAGGTTCCAATATGAAGGTCAAATTCTGAACGTTGTGGATATTATCGCACTTTGCAAAAAAACTTCAGAAGATTGACAAGTTACAAGTATTGGGAGACTCGAAGGTCGTAATAGATTGCGCTATCAACACAAGCAAGGTCTCCATAGTTTGTCTAAAACATTTGATTCATCAAATCAAATCTACAATATATACCTTTGCATGCACCTCACTTTCTCATATATATCGAGAAAGAAACAAGGGGTGAATAATTTATCCAAAGAAGCACTAGAACTAGAAGTGGGGACCCTCGCATTCTATGAGTATTTTGACGAGGAGGAATGCGACGCAATGGCACACCACTTCCTATTTTGAACCTAGCAAGCCTCCTTAATTATAATTTGCTTTTTATCAGAATTAGGAGGTAGGGAAAATATAAGAAATGTATACTTGTAAAGGTTAATGATGTTTGGCATAAGAATCTAGAGAGCACTGTTTTTTTGTTGTTTGTAATGAATAGGAAGAAAGTCCTGGAAGCAAGCTAGAAGGATGTAGGCACACCACTTCCTATTTTGAACCTAGCAAGCCTCCTAAATTACAATTCGTTTTTTGTCAAAATTAGGATGTAGGGAAAATACAAGAAATTTATGCTTGTAAAGATTGATGATGTTTGGCATAAGAATCTAGAGGGGACTATTTTTTTGTTGTTTGTAATGAATAGGAAGAAACTCCTGGAAGCAAGCTAGAATCTGTTTTTTCATATCTGATTTAAGGAGTCCATCGAACAAACAATGTATATCCCTTTTTTTGGAATATAAGGATTTTTTTCTACAAAAAAAAAACAATATAGTTCAAACTAGGCAAACCCAACTTAATATTCTAGAATGTATGTGTAACTAGATCTTTGAAAAGGAATACCTGAAGTAAGATATTATAGGTTCATGGTTGTCTTCATCAAGAGGTCATTATTTCTATTAACCTTAGTAGCAAGCATAACTTCATCAATGTTAACTTGGCTAAAAGGTAGCAAGTCCCCAAAGCATATTCAAATCATACAAATTGACAGTGAAAATGTTCAAATTTTTAAAGATTAAAATATTGCTATGGATAAATGTGTTGCATTCAGATTTTCATGCTATAGATATGAATGATGTCAATATTTTTTTTGAAAATCCTTCGATGGACTTGGTACAGTTAATATTAGTGTGCAAAAGAAGTTTATGAAACCTTCGTATAAGTAGAAAATTACAATGCAAGATATTTCTCTTACTAAACAATGAATGCAAGAAATTTCTCTTACTAAACAAAAAGAGCCCAAAGGGACACATGAAAAAGTACTTCCAAGTAAAATAATTGAAATACCTATAGATGCAAGAGATGAAAACTCTAAGGTTGAAACAAAAGAAGAAGAAAACTATAAAGGCACATGTAGAAAAGCCCCAAAAAGGGCATAAAAGTAAATAAGAATTTAAGGGGTTACATAACCTCATTTTGAAGAGTCAAAGATCAATGAACCAATCACTAAGATTGTTGTAGATCGCCACTCACACACCCAAAGAAACTATAGCGGATACATATCCTTTGGATAGCATATTATCAAAATGGCCTCGTATATATAGGCTTGACGACAACCTTTCATATAAGGTCATATCCTTGTGAGGGCACCTATTCATAATTACAATAATACTAATATTTAAACATATATTTATAACATTGACATTTTATGTTCATTACATTATCGCCTTCTTTAAGAGAGGTTTGTCCTCAAAGCTATTCCAGATAACTTCATCTTCCATTAAAATAAAATAAAAATTCCTAAGATAAGACGTTTACATGCTTATCTTCATCCCTGGAAATTGATTCCTTTAAAAAATTTAAGCGTAATAATATAATCCTCTTTTCCTTCTTCTTTTAGAATATAAAACTATAGTAGATAATTATGTATTAAATATATAATATAAATATCAAATATGTGACTTATGTTATATGGAATATATATGATGTCTACAAAAGGGTCATGACTTGTAATAACAATGTGTCCCTAGAAAAGCCTCTTACAACCAGGCCACATGGTGATATAGATCGAAATCGATTTTATTCCTTTGATAGTCCACTATAACGTATTCTTGAATTACCTTTGGGCATTTGACGCACTTTACTCCTTAGTTTAATATATGTGATATTCAAAGTTCTATTTTAGACAAGGCTGCCCCAATATGTAATGCAAGTTGCACAATTCTAATGTTGACGTAATCAGATGTGTTGCACCCTTTCTTACATGAAATTGGTAGTCTTGGACAACCCATCTTATCCAAATTATCACTCTAAGAGTCAATGAGATGTTTAAATAGACAATAAGTGTATGAAAGTATATCCAAACCTTGGATAGTATCAACTAATGGGCATTCCTTATTGAGTATAGCATTCATAACCTAAAGGCCCTTTGCAAAACGACGCATCCATTTAATGAGGTGTTGTTGGAGTGGTAACAAGATTGTCAAGGTGGATTGTCAATCCCCAATAGTTGTCATGCAGATGGTCATCGTCATCAACCTTTCTCGTGTGAGGGGGGCATTTCTTCTACCTCATCATTATTTCTTTGTTCATTTTCTAAGGATGTCGCCATCTCTTCTTTCTATATTCTTTTAAATCGTCATATACCTTTTTTATTTCCCAAAAATGGAGAGTTCCTCTTTCAAAAGATTGTCCAGACTATCCATGACTACAATCTGTATGAATTAGCTCTGATACAAATGTGGCAAGAACACATATTTTGTATACATTATTATTGAATTTACCAAGTAATATATATATATATATATAGAGAGAGAGAGAGAGAGAGAAGTAAATGTGATGATAAGTACAATAAGAATGGCCTCATATATATAGGCCTGATTGTGACCTTTCATATAAGGTCGTATCCTTATGAAGGCACCTATTCATAATTAGAATAATATTAATATTTAAATATACATTTATGACATTGATATTTTATGTTCATAACAGAAACAACAATCATTACAGAATGGTCATGAGCATCGACAAACTTACTATGGACAAACATGGAAACAAGAAGGTAATGAATATGGAGACACGTGGAAAACTAAAGGTAATGCATGGAGATATCAGAGTGCACGACAACATGGAACCAAAGGAGGAACCAAAATCAAGATCGTGGTGGCAAGGAGGCAGTTGGACCCCATGTTCACATTTCACTATGTTGAATGGATGCTCATGCTTGCTACCAGTTTACTACAATGCTTAGTAGATCATAGTATATGCCTTCCCCCATGTCTTTAGTACAAAATATGTGAAGGGGTATGGAATGTAAAGTACCTAGAGAGGATAATATGGGGTACCTCAAGAGTTAACCAAGAGCATGAATTAGAGCATAAGTGGGAAAGTCCTAACCCACGAGTCCTACCCTGGATGGAACTACAAGAGAAAGCACCATTATCACCTTAGTGGACAACTCCTTTCACTTTTGACTTGCTCTCAAAGGTCAAGGGTGCTTCCCTAAAGGTTAATTAGATTAACTATAAATGAAAGAGAGCTTGGAGGGTTGATTTTATTCTGAGTACATTACATGTGTATTGCAGATTTGACTAACACAAAATTTAGTGATTGCCAAATTTGACAATTAATGTACACAAATAAAGCAATCACTTGAAAGTAAAATCTGAAGTGAGGTAAAGCAATATTCCTTTTAAAGAATTGATAGAAAAATGAAAAATCGCATCCACAGGAAGTCTTTAAAATTTTGGAGTATTAAGATGATTATGAAAAATAAACCCCAGAATTATAAGTGAATAAAATCACTGCACAAAGGCCGCTGGTTTATATGTGTTCATTTTGGACTTGAATAATCCAAACTTAAATGGCTGTCAAAGATTAAATATTTGAACACAAAAAATTAAGTAATCTATGGAACAAGAAAGTGAAATGTTGTTTGGACTGAAATCTGAAATGAAGTGACAACAATGCCCCCTCTAAAGATTCTTCAGAAATGATGATAACTTATAGCCAATGAATCCTTTTAACTCTCAAAATTAAATTGAATGAATCACACAATTTATTAAAAATCATAAAATGATTAAAATCACTCCAAAGAGGATAAATCTGATTAAATAATTCAGTCAAATTATTTCTGAATAAGTGCACAATGTACAGTTAAGGCAACCACTTACAAAAAATAAAGGAACTATGCTTTCAAATTATTATGAAATGAATCAAAGATCCACTTAACAGATTTCACAAAAGAATAATGAATTGCAGCCAATGAAATTTAAATCCTGGAAATCAAATGTCTCAAGTGCTCAGAAAAAATTACGAATTTGTAAAGTGATTAAGATTACTTTTCCAGAATGATTAATGTAAAGTAATTCAGCACTTGAAGGCTAATGTAAATCTGTAGTTAAATGCAAAAATGGATGTGTAAATTTCCAATGAATTAACAATTAAAAATCCAAGCAAATAATGAACAGATTCAGCTTTGAATGAGCCTAACTAAATTTCTTTTTCAAGATCTTTATGAATCATAAATTTCATAATTAAATTAGCTAACACACAAAGATAAATTACCCAAAAAAATGATTAATTTTCCAATGCCAATTGGGCTTAGATTAGTTATGAATCTTTTAGACTGTCATGAAAAGTAAATTTCAGAACTAAACTAGTTAGAATGCAAGCATAAAAATAATATAAATTTACTCATAATCCTTAAGCTTATGAAAAATGAAAACTAGAAATGATGGGATGGCACTGTTAAATTCAGATTTCAGTGCACAAAACAGAAAAAATCAAGAGATTTTTAAGGTTTTTTTATGATCGTAAGTCAAAAAACAAGTGCCTTCAACCTTGACCTAATGGGGTCTTAGGGACACATCTCAAAGGGTTTTTATATATAGTTTTCTACAGCTGAAATCACTGAAACATCATGTGGCATGACAAAGACAGCTTTAAACATTGGGTTCAAATGCAAAGTTCTCCACGAAAGGGTCACAATTCCCTATGTCTTATGCATAGTAAGACACAAGAGTATTGGAGGGGTCACAATTCCCTATATCTTATGCATAGGAAGATGCAAGATTATTGGGACCCTTTCTTGGAGAACATGCTAAAATCCTCCTATAAAAGCTATTTCCAGATTGCAAAAAACTACCTCAAGGGCCCTTAAAAAAGTGCTACTTAATACACATGCATGACAACAAAGCGGCGATTGTACTACAAACTAGAAATTTGCTCTATACCTTTCACTGAAAAGACAACAGCAAATTATCTAACTTAATTGTAAAACCCAGCAGGGTGGATAGGAAACACCTCAACCAAAACCCTTCTTCAAATGACAGATCTTGCCCTAATATGAAGCCCTTTTGGCAACAATTTTTTGATGAATTTCCAGCTATGAACAAATAGCAATATGGATGAAAAGATGAACCTCTTAGTACAAAATAAACCCTTAAATGTTCCACAACCAAACGGAATGATTCCGGGAGCTTAGAAACGTTTAGGGCACGTCGATGAGAAAAATTTGGGAGCTTCGGAACACGGACTTTTGAGTTTCGGTCATTGGGAGCTTGTACACACTCCCTATTTGTCAGGGAACACCCAGACGCTCCTAGTTGAGCAAGAAATGCCCAAACGTCCCCACCCAAAATATGGTGGGTCGGTTCTCTCATGAATTTGGCGCAAGTTGCCTTGGAACTCTCCCACCAAAACCCTAAACATGACTTTCCTATAAATAAATCTCCCCTCTGTTGTATTACATGGAAGAAGTCAATCATCGTGTGTTATGTTCATTTGACTGTGAGTAGTTATGTAAGTAAGCAGTGCTGAGTGTGAGAGATCCAAGAGTTGTTACGGTGTACTGTGTGAGAGATTGGCAGAGGTGGTTTCAGAAACCATCAGCATGAGGAATTGATGGGCAGAGGCAGCTTCAGAAGGCGACACGTGAACAGAGGCAGCTTCAGAAGGCGACGCCTGAGCAGAGGCAACTTCAGATTCCAGAAGGTAATATTTATTATTTTAATTTACAAATTACTCATAGCAATCACAATTAGATTCTTGTCACCATATTTCCTTGAAATGATCGAGCTTGCCACTGTAACCTGGGGATTCTTGTCACCGTAGGCATATTTCTATTCATGATTCTATCGGGGTCTATGATTTCAGATTTCATTTTTGGTGTTTCAATGTTTTTCTTTGTTCTCTGGCAAAACTGTTTTTCTTTGTTCTTGCTACCTCTTGATTCCTATTTCAGAGAATTCTAACATTACAAGTTTAACTTGTTTCTATCATTGTAATTTTGTAACATTTTTTAAGGTATATGTAATCCTTTGACAGCCTTAATGTTCTTAAAGGTTTCTTTATTCCAACATAATGTTTGTGTAAAGTAGAAAAAATTCTGCCAACAGAGCTAATCCAACTAAGTAAAGTTTTTGGTTGTTTCCATTGGCATTTGTGGCTCTCTGTGTTATAGACTCCTAACTGTCAGAACCTCTCATAAGTACTGGAAAATTTGCTTCATAATGTATCATTGATGGTTATAATATGTTTCAAGGATGAGTTCAAATGGTCAATACAGTTAGGAGATAGGCAACCAGATGATAAGCAACAGGAGGTCTGTTAGATTCTTAAAGGGGGTTTTTGTCACTTTAAAAGATATCTATTCAAGCACAATCAGGGAGTCAATCACTCTACTTGGCCCATATTGCCCCTTCAAGTCTGCTGTGACAAAGTCTAGCCAAAATGAAGATGAGGTTTCTCTATATGTCTTTTGTTATGATTTTATTACCCTGCTGGCTTCTGTTTGTGTAGTTTATCAAAAGGTTTCAGCATGCATATAGAAGGGTGTATTGTACCTCAAGCAAAACTTGCTGCAGAATTACTCAGGAACTTGACTCTATCAAAGCTTTCTACAGCCTGTTATAGTGTTTGATATATAAAATTCTCTGATCTGAACTCTGTAGATACCCTCTGCTTCAAAATTCAAATACAGTCCAATCTACTATACTTTGTATATACTACAGTCCGGACAGAGTTGTCATTAGATTTTATGATTTTATTATGTTGCCCACTGTGTTATCTGATTAAATTTACCTCAGAATTTAGAAGGCCCTATGCATGTATCCTTGAAGATTGCTTATGGGAGGCAAGTAGATTAAAAATTATAAAGAATGGGATCTTATGCTACATACAGATTAAATGATTAATGGAACTAAATGATGGTTTAAACACTATGTCCCCACTTGCATAGATGGTCAATCTGTATCCCCACTGTAATGCTGATGAATTTGTTTAACAATGAAACTTGAAAATAAAGCCGTCCCCATTCTTGACAGTAGAACTAGAATTGTATTATAATTTAATTTTAATGTATCAACTGCATCTTTTGTATGTAATCACTGGCCTAGTTACTAGTCCATTATAAATTTGAGTGTATACAAGATAGTTCAATGGTTATTTGCATTCAAAAAGCAAAAGACATAATACATCTATTATAAATTTTGAGTATATACAAGATAATTCAACGGTTCATTACGTTCAAAAAGGCAAAGACACAATACATCTAGCTCAGTTACAAAAAAATTATGATTCTAGTATGTCCAATGCTAAATTTTAGTTTAGTGTTTAGAATCTAGAACTTTAGTCTTTCAACCAGATTCCATATTAATTAAAATTTAAATCAGATCACACTTACAAGTTACAGTTATGAATTATGTTTATTGATTAAATATATGGCATGCATAAATGAACACGCTTCTTGAATAAATAAATGATAAATCAGATCCAGCGCTGCAATACAGTTTTCACATTTCAATAAATTAATTTTCAGAGTTTGTTTTAAATTTTAAACATGTACCTTTGTCATCAAACTAAACATTCTATGTTGTATATTATGCAAGGAAGTCATGAAAAGGCACAACCTAGCGGGCAAGACACTAGTTCTACTCTAAGTTCAAGTGCAAGCCAAAGCCAAGGCCAGCAAAGCACAAACCCTAAAAAACCATTGTTAAAGTTTGTGAAGAAAAATTACTCAAAATAATGGATGTGCACATTGTGCAACCTTGCGTTTAAGGGAAGCTACACTAGAACGTGCAATCAACTTTTGTCCCTATCTGGCGATGGGGTTAAGGGTTGCACATGTAATCTTGAAAAAAGAAAGGAGTTAGTTACAAATGATTTCTCGTTTGAAAAGGGCATGTTTTGAATGCTTTAGTGTTTTTTATCCAATCGCGGCTAGGTTTTCATGGCTTGCCAATCTGCTCAGTGTTTCAATGCGGCTCTTCCCTGATAGATCCTCCTCTGGATCCATCTAGAGGAGAGGGCACGGCTTCTAGAGGAAGCATTTCGCAAAGTTGTGCAAGCAGCTCCCCTTCTTTCATCTTTGAACGGGTCAAATTTTAGGTTTGTAAAACTATCTGCGGTGCAAGATGTCAAGATCAAGTCGGCTGCTTTCAAGCTAAAGGCCGTTGCACTCACTAAAAGGGGGCTGGTAGGGCAGTTTACAAGATTATGGCCCTCTCTGCGAGCCATGGAGATCTAGATGAACAAGAATTGGATGCCCCTTATTGTAGGTAGTGTGCATCAAAATATTTGTAAGAAGGGTTTCTTTGTCTTTCTATTTGAAAGGAAAGAAGACAAGGATCTCATATTTTGTAATGGGCCTCATATTTTGTAATGGGCCTTACTTAATGGAACCGCGTGAGGATGTATTTGAATTGGTAGAGTGTTTCTTTTGAACCGACAAAAGATGTGCCTCTTGTCGTCCCAATTTGGGTTAAACTTCCTCATCTCCCACTTCATTGTTGAAGTGATGAGGACTTAGCATCCATTGGAGACTCTCTCAAGCATTACATTGACAAGGCTGAGCCAAAAACCCCATTATTTTCATGTGCCAAGATTTGTGTTGAAGTCTCGAGAAAGGGCTACCTGAAGCAATAAATCTCTCAATGGATGAAGGGGCCCATTTACAAAAAGTAGACTATGAGCACTTGCCATTTAAAGTGCAATATTTGCCACGAGTATGGGCATTTGCTAAAAGTTGTCCAAAATCTATCCCCCGGAGAGCTAGAGGCGAGTTAGGAAGGGGGTTGGCATCAAGTCTCCAAAAGAGGCAAGAAATCGGGGCAACCCCATTATAGTCGACTCCTCAAAGTGTGCCTACTACCTCGAACTAGTTCCAGGCTTTATCTTATCCAACGAAGGATTTTAGGGAGGAAACACAAGAATAAAGAACGAACCCCCCGTATCCTTCTCGACAGCATGTAGCATATCAAACAGTTCTCTCAAAAACAGGACAAGAAGAGAACTATGTATCCATTATGTTGTTGGTTCCTATTCAAGAAGAGAGAGCGCCAAAAGCTCCCCTAATCCTTGAGGGTTCTATGACATGTTCCAAATCTAAGACCTTAGAGCATGTCTCAACAAAAGAAAATAAGGATGAGCAGGATCCTCCCAAAAGAAAGGAAGGTATATGAATAGACAACACAAGGAAACAAAAGCAACCAAAGATAGAGCAGCTGGCAAACAATCCAGTTTAGCAAGGAATGTTAAGGTAACAACAGCTAGAAAACCATTCAAGGAAGTAGTAGAAGAAGGAAGAGAGAAGCATGGCCCAACAAATAATTGGAAATAATGAAGATGGCCTCCTAAAATTGTAAGAGGCAAGCAAAAAATGGATGCCCTTAGGAATATAATAAAAAATGAAAGGCCTTCTATTCTCCTAATTCATGAGACAAAGATGGAAGTAGAAGTAGCAAAAGATCAAATGGCATTGATATGGAAAACTGGTCAAGGTTGTGTAGGGAACGCGCAAGGAACCTCAGGGTAAGCTCGTAATGCGGTGGGATATGCAAAAATATAATCTCCTCTCTTCCTTTGAACATATAAATTGGCTCCTGGTAGAATTGGAGGATTTGGAAGCAAATGAGATCATCAAGGTCTGCAATGTTCATGGCCTGGTTCAATACAAGGAAAAGGTGGATTTCAAGAAATCCTTTCAAACCTATTTGAAAAAGGTGTCTATTGTAACAATGTTGTTGGTGGGGACTTCAACACATCTATATCTCACAACTATGTTACAGGAAACGCCTAGGTAACAAGCGTACCCATCCCGAAAACTTCTCAAAACATCGAAACCAGTACAAAATTCCACTGAACATCAACAGTCATACCGTACAACATTTTGTGATTGCTAAACACTATACGGTATGACTTCTGGCAATTAAATTGGGTTTCAACCCGTATGGGTGGCATTTCAACGTCAATTCTTCCTTTGGTGGACCAATACACGTGGCATTTCAGCGTCAATTCTTCCTTTTGTGGGCCTGTACAAGTGACCAAGAGGGCCACGGTTCCCTCAAATGGGCTCAAAAATTGGTTTTTTCCATTTTTAAAAAGATACACTGCTATATATGTAATCAAAGATATAGACATGGTTTTCCTTCTAAAATGTCATTTATGTGTATCATTATTTTTTCTTGGAAGATAATGTGTGTGTGTGTCTATAGATGGTGTTTTCCTTGACATTTCCCTCGATGCTTCCATTTTTGGAGCGTTACATTTCCTGTCATCCTCATTTCGGAAACTTCCAAACATTTCCCCATTTCATGCAACTTAGTCTCACAAGGAAGGCAAAGGCAGATCTAAAGCACAAGATCCCTTCATGGAATTTATGGAAGACCTCATGGTGGAACGGAACCTACTCAATATTGAAACGAAGAAGGGCACCTTCACTTGATACAATTGGCAGGTCAGGCTTAGACACATAGCAGCTAGATTGGCTTGAGTCTTCGTAAGTAGCTCCTTTCTTCAAAAACGTCTTCTTCCCTATGTCAGAATTCTTTGCAATGCAACTTCATATCACAAACCAATCGTTCTTTCATTTTCCTTTCCGGAAACACAAGGCCCAATTCCCTTTAGGTTAAACTCAATTTGGATGCAAAATGAATAAGTGATGTAAATTATAAGTTAAACATAGGATATAACCATTCTTGAATCCCCCGGCAACATATGGGAAGCGATGCTTCAAAGGGTTAAGGAAACTCTCAAAGTCTGGGCAAAGATGAACTACAAAGATCTAGGGCAAGAAAGAAAATCAGCTCAAGCTACTTTAGACGGTCTTCTAAAGGAAATGGAGCAATCACCAATAGTTAAGGAGATCCTACAAAAGAATAGAAATTAGATAGACATATTCAAAATCTAGCCTGAAAGGTTAAGGAAGAGTGGCGGCTCAAATCTAGAAGTTTATGGCTAAAGGCAGGAGATAGAAACACAACTTATTTCCACAACCAATTCAAGGATCATTTAAGGCACAAAGTCATAAGGGAACTAAGAGATGAAAATGGGAATCAACTATCTGATCAAGAAGAAATAAAGGAGGGGAAGCCTTCTTTTATTTTAAAAATCTTTATACAAAGAATGGGAGCGATAATTTAAATGCAATTGGAAAAATATGTGAAGGTCTTCCCAAGCTGATCTTCCCAAATGAAAATTGCACTCTAGAAAGTCCAATAGTCGAAGAAGAAGTTTTGGTTGTTATATGGAGCCTACATCTTGATAAGGCTCCAAGGCCTAACAACTTTCCAATAAGCCTTTATAGAGCAACCTGGGATCTTATCAAAAGTGATCTCTGTAGAATGTTCAACTAGACCAGAGGAAGCAATAAAATAGGGGAGGCCACAAACTCCTCCTTCATAGATCTCATTCCGAAAGAAACTCACCCTTTGTCAATCTGCAAATCCATGCCCATCTCCTTATGCAACTCTTCATATAAGATATTGACAACAATTTTGGATAACATGATTAAGAAACTCCTTCCAAAGACCATCTCTAAAAATCAAGGTGGCTTCATTGCAGGAAAGCAAATAATTGGCAACATAATTAATGTTGGGGAAGCCAGCCATTCAAACTCTACAAGGAAAGAGCTATGGCTATTACGCTGAATCTTGCTAACAAATTTGACAAGGTATGGAATAGCTTTCTATTCTCTATTAAGAGAAATTTGGATTCTATGTTTCTTTTAATAGACAGGTAAATGCATGTGTTGTCATCCTTGGGTTGCTTCCCTTGTGAAAGTCCAACCCATCTCTTTCTTCCAGGCTTCTCGAGGATTGAGGCAAGGTTGTCCTTTATCTAGATTCCTTTATCTTATAGTAGCTAAGACTTTGAGTAGAAAGTTAAACAAACAAAGAGATGGGGATTTGCCCAGTATTTTAATCTCAAGAGGGGCTAAACCAGCAAATCAAGTCCAATGCGCTAATGATTCCATCTTTTTGGGTAATGCATCTAAAATAAACGTGTGAAGGTTCAAATCCACCTTAGATTCTTTCATGGATGCCTTTGGGGAGAAGGTTAACTACAAAAAGAGCAATATTTACAACTGGAATTGCACTCCTCGTCTTGCTCACCAAATATCCTGAATTCCCAAATTCAACAATCAAAATAATTGGTCCTCTTTTAAGAATTTAGCGGTGCTGATTTCTTTGAAAATAAAAAGGGTTGCTGGTTGGCAAGTCATCATTCAAAAGATTAAAATGAAAGTTAAAGCATGGGGAACCCGTTGCTTCAATTTAGCTAGAAAGATTACTCTCATTAAGTCCACCTTATCCTCTATTCCCATCTTCTTTTGTTCTACTATGTTAGCCCCTACAGGTATAATGGTTGGTATCAATAAGTAAATTATGTGTTTTCGCTGGCAAGGGGGGAAATCCAGCCATAAAAAAATTCATCTGATTTAATGGGAAGTTGTCAAATGCCCTCAAAGAAATGAAGGCACAAGAATCAGAGAGCCTAGAATTACGAATATTGCTCCAAGAGCCAAAATCCTTTGGTGGCTCACTATAGGGGTAAATATGGTGGAAGCATGTTTTACACAAAAATTATAAAGAAAAGCCAGGGCTGACATTTTAGATGAGGAAGTGCTTCATGGGAAGGGGACTAGTATATCGAACCTCTCTAACTTAAATCGATATCCTAGATCATTTAACTTATAATTTCGAGTTGTTTTTGTCATTTCTGCATGGACCTGCCCCCTTCCCACTTATAGGACAAAGATTCCAAAAGATGGGGAAAGCAAGGCAGCTACACTATTGGAGAAGGTTATGAAAAGCTACTCAATAAGCTTTCAACTCCACCATATGCTCATATGTGGAAAAAAATATAGCAATCAAATGGTCTATCGAAGATCAATGTTCTTTTGTTGGGTTATGGCTCACACCCATATTCTAAGAGCTGACAATCTTAAGCGCAGGGGTATAGAGGATCCCTTCTAGTGTGTGTCGTGCAAAAAAACGAAAGAAGCCTCCAAAAATATCTTCCTCCAATGTGACTTTGCTTATGAAGTTTGGGCATCCCCTCTCCAAGGTTTGAGCATACACTTGATCCTCCCCTCTAATTGGAGCGATCTCTTCTGCAAATGGCAAGACTACTACTCAAGTTCCCCCTTTAACAAGCCAGTGTTTTCAAGGTATGGAATGCCCTTCCCAAAAATGTGTTTTGGCAAATTTGGTTTACACGAAATAAGCTCATTTTTTTATGTAAGAAAACTAATCCAAAAATGTTAGCTCTTCGTGCCCAAGTCATCCTAATTGAAACCCTCAAAGCAAAAGGTATATTTGGTCATGCTTCCAAGCCTCTTTCAACTAGAGAATTGAATTGGCTTGGAGATTTCCTATCAAAGAGTTCCCTTGAATCCAAAATTTCTTTTCAACAAGCCCACTCTCCTAGTTGGGTTTTAGAACTAACACCTACATAATTTAACACTTGGCAACTTCAGCATCCTTATCAATTTATTCTTCAAAGGAACATCAAAGGGCTATCCTGGGGAGACAGCTGCAGGGGGGGCAGTCTCTCTGATCCTGGTGGGAATGTAATGGAAACCTTCACATTGGGTTTAGGTTGCAAAACAAACAACCAAGCCTAATGGTTAGCTTCTCTACAAGGAGTTGCGATTATTGCCTCTTAAAAGCTATCAAATGTGTCCATCCTTGGAGATTCTAAGATCATCATTCAAAAGATGCGTAAAAATCTATGCAATGTACCTTGTAAGAGTTTTATTGTAAGTTTACCAAATAAAAAAGGTCATGCTTCTAGGAGACTCTCTTCGCAATCAATCACGCACCAACTGAGGGGACTTTGTTCTATAGAAAATTTATAGAACACTTCGAAATCTAAAAAAGATTAGGAAGTCAAGTTCTTTCGTGTCCAAAGAAGCAATAATAGATCGGTTGATCATAAGGCAAACGAAGCCATATACTTGTGCAAGGGGGTCTTGATCAAAAACAGGAACCCCTTGATAGGCTATGGATCACCTAGTCAGATTAAGATCCACATTATTAAGACCTCAATCCATATTAACCACATTAATCTAGAATTAGGAAGCAAAGGAACCACTTGGAAACATAATGGCATGGATACACATGCAAGTCAATTAACACTTAAAGGCTCATGCAAGTGAGAAATTAATCTCCCTCGTGCTTTTTGGCCCTCTTTTCCTTGCTTTGCAATTTGCAGCATGTCGAAATCAAAGGCCCCTATGTGTCAACTCTTAGCAAAGGTGGGATTCTTTGCTTGGAATTTCTAGTTGAAGGAAGTTGCCACAATGAAGGTCAAGTATGGGATGGCCTTAATGCATATGTGCGAAAGGAACCAACACAATGGGGCACTAGGACCAATAACAAGCCCAAATTTGGGCTTTTGGCAACTCAAAACTCTCTGATGACGTATTCTCGACATACCGAGATTGACACAGGTATGGTATATTTTTTCAATGGAATACACACCATGAAAAACCCTCAAGCACTTCCCCTCATTTCAAGGAGGGTAGCCAAAGTAAACCATTTGCTTGCAGTGAGGAGGCAACCTAACCCAATGAGGACATCATGAGAGGCCCTAGCATAGCCACCTGTTTCCCCTC
The DNA here is from genome assembly GCA_001517045.1 of Pseudotsuga menziesii. Lineage (NCBI taxonomy): Eukaryota > Viridiplantae > Streptophyta > Pinopsida > Pinales > Pinaceae > Pseudotsuga > Pseudotsuga menziesii. Next base: position 174,962 of record LPNX010655359.1, on the reverse strand, counting down.
ATTTCAAGAATGGCACCCAAGGTAAACCATTTGGTTGCAATGAGAAGGCAACCTAACAAGACGAGGGCATCAAGTGAGGCCCTAGCATAGCCACCCAAGGCTTTAACCCCAATACCTATGCTTGTTGTTTACAGCACTCACCCACTTGAGTTAACCCACCGGGCTAGCATAGGTATGGTATACGCTCTCCCTAAGGTGATATTTGGTTTGGTGTAATGTATATTTTATAATTTGAATTGGAGTCCAGTAAGTCTTTTAGGCAGCCTTAGAGGCTTGGGGTTTTCATTTGTTGAGAATGTTATAGATGGGGTCCAGTTGAGACTTTTAGATACTGGCACAATTTATCATGGCACAACCTTTCAACTCTGGGCAGAGTGTAGGAGAAGGAATTGCTGAGATGAAAAAATTTCTAACAAGGTTGAACAGTCACTTGGAGGGAATGACGCCCAAGCAACTGAAAACTTAAGTATTCATATGGAAAAGGAAGAAAATAAGCAGCTTTCAAAAAGCGAAGTTTGAAGTACGAGAAGCTTGCCAATAACTTGAGATGCATTATAATGTCATCTTGGGATTTGCTAGAGGATCATAATCTAATGCAGGTCATCCAATTTTATCCACTGGCTCAGTGAAAGAGAAGGTTGTGGAAGAAGATACAATGCAACAGACAGCTGTGGCATTTGCAGAGCAGCCAAACTTCCACGACGGCCATGGTATGGATTCATGGAATGTGATGATGTGTGCATGGAGGAGGCTCATTCAGAGCGTAAATTTACTTAACCTGTTTACTCATTTTTTTACTTGTATTTTGTATACTAATTCAGCTCAGAAGAGCTGATTTTGTATAGATTTTGAACTTGTTTTGTAAATATTGGCTGTTTGGGTTTCCCACAGCCCTTTTTTAATATAAATCCTACCCGTTACTGTTAAGAAAAACATTGTGAGATTGAACAGAAGGCATGAGATTTTTGAGCCAGAAATCTTGGAAAAGGGTTTGCTGTTTCTGATATAAAAACTGTGAGCTTGAAGTGAGCACCACAGATATCAGCTGCACTACCACCAGTCTGGGTTGTTCTACTGCAAATATCAACTGCGGCACCACTGGAGAAAATCACATAGGTCAAATATTAGAGAAAATCACATGATCTACAAGACAGACCCGTGAGCAAGCTCTGAACTAGCAAATGGACCATAAATAACTAAATATCTAGCTATTAAAAGTTAAACATGCTACATAGCCTTGGCCCTTCAAGGTTGTCAATGGGGCACTACCAGACAATATATTTGGATAACGTCGGGATGCTGATAATCTTATGAAGAAGAGTGTGCAAATTTAGCCATTTGGGATAGTGGCTTTAAGAGAAACACATTTATGGACTTGATTATTTGGAAAACTCGGGAGAAGGGCCTAAGCAAAGGGTAAGATAAAGTTGAAAAGATGAACCACTCATTGACCTGGTATAAACTGAAGTGATCGGAGAAATCTTTTGAAAAAAAATTAAAACCAAGAGAGATTACCAGAAAAATTAAATGGAAAGGGTAGTCATTAAAACCTATACAAAGTAATAGGAAGAATTTTAAACTGCTAAAAACTGAATACGATTAAAACTAGCTCTAGCTAATCTTGTGAATTTGATGTAATATTAGCATCACCGATGCATTTAAAGGCCAAAGGAGCTTGTCCAAACCGAAAAACAAAAAGAACTCTACGGCTTCAGCTTGACTCTATCCTGCCATTCTAGATGATTTCTAGGGAACAAGGGAAGGTCGGGCAATATTACCACATTTAATGTGCCCAGTGTCTAATCCGAACATCTTCATTTAACGTTAATTACAATTTTAGATACTGTTCCTCTATAAAATCAGCTAAATCTTGACTATAACGTGTTATGAACGCTAAATCTATCAAGTTAACGCTTTTGGAAATATTGCTGCTAAATTTGCTGAGCAAAACGTTGGAACGCGTCAACAAGACAATAATTACACTTTAAAGTTGCCGTTAAGTTTGTTCCTTCCAAAAAAAGTTGCCAATTGACTGCGAAATTGGAAAATAAGACATAAATGACAAGCCCTTATTCGAAAACGCTAAGCTGCTGATTATTATATTATCATTGTAATTATATCTCGTGTTTACAATGAGAAATTAGAGCCATTGGAATGCAATCGCCCTATGGGGCGAGTGCTATTCTAGGTTGTTAACAGCCTCGGGTTTCATCGTTTGGCGAGGGTTCGGAACCTCGGCTGAATTCATTTTATAACAACAAAAACAGCCTGGAAAATGGGAATTACCACTCACGTTAGCCTCCTCCCAAGAGAACCGTGGAATGTGCTGAGCGCCTCCTCGAAAAGCTGCCGGTTCGCCAGCAATGTATCGTGCTCTGCCATAGGAGGAGGGTAGATATTGATCCCTGGGGGCACATGGTAACCGAGCGTCGCCAATTGCTGCTGCTCCTCGACTTCTACCACGTAACCACGACCTAACTGCTGCTCGTTCTGCTCCTCCCCTGTCTGCTCGGTGTTCTCACGAAACAGAGTCATCCCCTCAAAAGGCAACTTGTGATGATTCTTGGGAACCTCCAGCGTGCCCATGGAGCCCAGTGGGAACTGTATTTGGGAATATTGGTGGTATTCCTGCAGCGGATCCTCCTGCGCCTGCACCTGGGGCTGCATTTCTACATAAATTCCGCTTACGGTAGGGTTTTGTGACGGTGCGGGATTCGACTCGAGGACTTACGGAAAACACGAGGCGCAAGAAGCCGAACGAAGAAGCGAAGGGTGATTGTGAAAGAAGGGAAAAGGAAAACGAGCGGGAGTCTGATACAGAAATAAGGGGAAGGCTCGGGAAGCAGGTAAATAGATGCGCGGAAATCTCACCCACAACTCTGTCTAATAATAGCGGACGGAAAAACACAAGTACGGTTTTCGCCTCTAATTAGCCTGACAAATTTGGCGGACTCGTGCTGCCGCTAAACCGGGGCACACCAACCCCGGGAAATAATAATAAAAAACCAACAAATAAAGCAAAATATTTATTGTTTAATTTAAGTCGGTGGACGGCGGATCGCGCCTCTCCTTCCATCGGACGGGTCTCGTGGCTCGACCTCGTGCTTTCTGTCCACGTCGCCCATTAATGAACTCGCCTTTTAAAACAATTCTCTTAGTTTTATTTTTCATATTTCTTAAACAAAAGGAAAATTATATTTAATTAATGAATTACATAATGTAATGTTTGACTATTAATGTGTTTAAGGAATTTTAACGGTTGCTTTTAATTATTTATTTATTTCAAATGTTAGTTATTCAACATTACATCTATCCACTATTTTATTATTTAAAAAAAAAACTGCTCCTCCTCACACCCCCATGAAACATCAACTACTTTTCAAAAATCTGTGTATTTTCAAATTTCCCACACCTGTGACACCACCTTTTTTTTTCCTTTGGGATTTATTTATACATTATTAAAATACAAATACCTGACATTAAAAAATTTACATCTTACATATTTTAATTATATATTTGTTTAATTCAACTACTGATAATTTTACATCTTACAAATTATATCCTAGAAAAGTTTTATGGTGAGCTATTTTATAGCTATCTCATGTCACTATACTTATGTGTAATATTCTCTCTTTTAAAGACCTAATGAAGTTTCAAGTGTGTATTATGGTTTTTAATCAATCTATAAAATCATTAATAAATAATTGGTTTATTTTTTATTTTCTAAATTAATATTGATAAATTTATGAATTATAACCAAAAATAATGGTTAAAGTTGTAATTATATTTGTCTTATTTTGTTAAAATAATGACATGATTTGTTGAATACTAAGGTTGGCTCAAGCGATTACAAGTTAAATGTGAGATCTATTTCCTTATAGTTGGGGAGGTTTCTTGGTCATTTTGAAGTTAGGCTCTATAATGAGGGCCAAGGTTTTATCATGTTTACCATCCATGAATTATGGGGAAGTACTTAAAGGGTTTTCTATGAGGCTATTCCATGGGAAAACAAATCACATATGTTGTTTTTTATATAAATTTGAAGCAATGTTATCAATTTTGTCTATGACAAGCTTTGAGACCACTAAGCAAAATTGTTGGAATCACCTACAAGACCAACTTTAAAATTTAAACTATGGTAATCATTCATGTGAATTATACCTTTGGCTCCACATATAGGAGGCTCACCTTGACATGCCCCATCAAAATATGCCCATGCTTTTATCTATGAATCTACTCAACTCCCACATGTCCTACAGATTTTTCTTTTTGGATCTAAGAGAAACTGTCTAGGATAGATTTACTTTGAACATCACTTAGAGAGATAATGTATCGTGATTCTAAAAAAAAACTTGCAATTTTAGCAAGTTGGATTCATCAAGCAACTATGATAGGGGGGGATTTAACATTTTTTAGAGTTGGTTTGTCTACCAAGTTCTTAAGCAATCATCTAGAAAGGCTCATCCTAGGAAAGTCTACACCTATGAGATATTCTAGCTCCTCCCACAACCGAATAGAATAAGTACATTACCAAAAGATTAGTGAAGTTAAAAGTTTTGTATTATTTATTTGCTTTCTTTTAATTATATTGTTTAAAATTGTCATTTTATTTGATAACCTTTCTTACAGTTGCTTTTTTTAACAATAATAATAGCAATGGTGTCTTCTTTTGGAAGAATCGTCAACACTGACTACAACCCCTGACCTGGTAGGGGTATTGAGTGATTCATGCAACAAAGGTAGTCGGCCTAAGGGATCAACCCTGAGACCTCCTGCATGAAGCTCAAAGCACTCAGCCACTTGATCTAGCTCACCTGATTACATTTGGAAATATATTATCCTAGCCTCAAGCACTTAAGCAAAAGTGATATTATTGGTACCTTGCCATTCCTAATTGGCTCACGAGGGGCAAACTTGTCACTAACAAGATTTAAACCTAAGTGTGAAAGTTAATAACTTCTCTTCTTAGCCACCCAAGCTTGACCCAGTTGAAAAAATGTTTGGAAACATCTCATTGTACCCTTAAGCACTTGAGTGGGAGTGAGAATGTTGGTACCTTGTCAATCCCAGTCAACCCACGAGGGGAAAACATGTAACAAGTAGGATTTAAACATGGGTGGGGAGGATAATAACTTCTCATAGTAACCACCCAAGCTATACTCAATCAACAAACATTAAATATGTTATTGTTAGCAACGATGATGATGGCTACCATCCCTTAAGGCCAACGTTTTTCGATTAAACCTTAAGAAATTCATAATAAATTAATTGATATATTTAACATTTTGTCTACAGTGATTTTTTTTAAATGGAGAGAAATGTTCCTAACTCTCTTTCATTTTCATGAGTTAATAAGTTATGAAGATTGATAGTGTTACAAATATCATGAAATTGAAAACTAACATGGGCATAGGCAAGGCATTCTAAGTGAAAGTGTTTTCCTCAAATTTCTCAATATCACACAAATTACATATTCTTTCTTCCTGTGGTATTTTAGGTATTGTCCAATACCCAATTTCACTTTGAAGTTTGTTCTTATTTAGTAATGTTAGTTTTAGATTTGATAGCTTGGTGTCAAGTCTCTATAGTATATCAACTTTCTATTATTCTTTCTTTCTTCATTGCACCTAATTTTCGTTTTGAATTTAATTGTGATAGTGCTTTTAATGGCGTATATATTTTATAGAGTGACCTCTCCCTTTTACCCTTCAACATTTTGTTCAAGAATCAACATCCTTATGGCATCCTCTTTCAAGCCTTGATTTACTTTTACTAGAATTTGAAGTGATGTTATGAAGCCTCTTATCCTTTGTGCTACATATCTAGACAATTCTTGTACATTAGGTGTGTGAGCATAACCTTACTCTCAATGGTTTGTAGCCCAATTTCTAAGAGGAGGACTAGTTAGGGCATAATGATTTTAAAATGGAGATTATAAAATATAAAATGCTTATGGATTTGCTTTATTTTCCTCCAAGTTTCTCTATAAATGTTGCTACCCTAAATTTCACAGTTATATAAGATAACTGGAATTACAAGTGTGTCAAATAGAACTTTCTTTTTTACCCAAAGGCAACAATTTGTTGCTTTATAGTGGTTTTGGAGACCAAACTAGGCTTGTCATCCTTCATTAATATTTGTTCTCAACAATTTAGTTATACATGATATTGTGACGAAGATAAACTCCCAAGTACCTGTACAAATTAAGTTTCTCTAAGTTGTTACCTCATATGTAAAATTAGCGATATAAATTTATGGAAGTGATTAAATTGGATTTGATTAACATAATCTTTGCCTTATTAGTGTTTGTCGACACACAAAGCTACAATAAAAATATTTGAGAATTTGTAGTGTTTTGTGAAGATTAGAGGGGCTCCTTGCAAAAAGAACAATTTATCACATGCATAAAGAAGAAGGGTGAATATTGGTATAGACAAAGTAATTAATTACCTGATTATCTATTATTAATTATCTAATTTTTTTCTTTCACTTTTTGCAATTTAAGTAACAAATTGTGTTATGACCATCTGTATGGGTGTAATGGGGGGGTGGAGGGCCCATAGAGTAATAGTGGAGGTATTCAAAGTAAAGTGGAATAGGTCCTCTATGTTGTTACTTTTAAATAAGGCCCACTATGTTAATAAATATCTAGCGAACCTTATTCATAAAACCACAACACAACATTAACCTCCTAACTACCTAGTCGATAAATGTAATGGGACATTAGTAAATAAAAACATCATTAAATAATATCCACTATGTAGCTAGGATGTAATTAATATTATCATGATTATATAAATAAGGTCCATTAGGCATTTACTAACATGGTGGGCCTTATTTAATAATAACAATATAATGGGCCTAGTCTGCTTTACATTGAATGACCTCCAATATTACTCTAATGGGCCCTCCAGTCCCTCCATTACACCCCTATGGAGGGTCATAACAATTTATCGTGAAAGAATAATTAAACATATGTATTGTAATTCCAATAAAAGTTATTTATAACCTAAAAAGGGATGGCATAAACATTGGTTATTGGATAAAATATTGGAAGATAAAAGGGAAAGTCGCTATTCAAAATATGTATACCATTGAAAGCATCATCACAACTAGATTTAAGGGAAAACGGTGGTGCAACTAATAAAAAGAGAATTAAAAAAGCTAACATACTATAAAGAGACCATAAACCCCAAGTTATAAGATATAAGGTGTCTTTTTATTATAGCCAACTTAACAAAGAAAATTATATTTGTTAAAATAAGAACAAATTCCCATGATTTTCATATTGGAATCACTTTTTTAACAATACCTAAAACTTGGGAAGTAAGATCATCTAATATTAGTGATACTAAGAAAGTGGAAAATGGAAAGCACTTTATCTTTAAATGCCTACTTAAGCACCAATTTCACAATATTTTAACATTGTTGATATCTATGACATGTAAGCTCATGAAAACAAAAAATAATAAGTTTCTCTAAATTTGTTGTACAAGGAAAACAAAATATGATAAAATAAATTAATAAATTTCTTAAAATCAAATAAACAAAAAATTGATCTAAATAAATATTAATCATCTTCATCTACATCAATTAAAAAAATATTAATATAACAAAATATAAGCAAAATAATTAAATAACTTATTAATTACTTTTCTATAGCTATTATAAACAATTAAAAAATACAACAATTTATTTAATTTATTTTAATATTAATGAAAATAGTATAATATATATATTTTATTTTAAATAATATCTTAATCTAAATTTAAATTTAAATTATTATTAAATATTAATTTATTATCATATTGTATCATAATAATAATAAACAAAACATTTAAACAAATGAATAATACTAAAACTAAGAAGACCATTAACATATTCAACCAAAATTGGTTTCATAATTTTCCCAACGTTATTTATTCAAACATTGCATCTTTCCATTCCTTTCACATTAAAAAAAACTCCACACCCTCGGCCATGCAATTACTATCAAAAATACGTTCTTTTGCATTGAAATATTAACAAAACGTTCATTATCAACTTTCCGTTCTGACACATTTTTTCACGTGGAATTATTTATATTTTATTAAAAAAAATATTTAAATTAAAAAATACAATAAACAAACTTAAAAGTCATATAATGTTCAATTAAGTTAATTATGTCCATCTATGTTTTATACAAATTCTTATTTTATAAGAAAAGTCACTTATTATCCCTTCCTTATGTGTGGGACCATATAGATTTAGGTTTGGATACTGAATATTCTTTATAAAAATTGTCCTTTCATTAAGTGATGGTGTAAAAAATAGTTAATTATATTGTGTTTATTTGCAGTATACAATATAATCAAATGTTATTTTTATTTTTAATATTTACTATATATATTTTTGGCACATGTGGAATCATATTTAGTTGGGGTTTTCATTATTTTCCCTCTTATGATATTTATTTATATTAATTATGAGATGAAATTTACCTATAAGTGTCACTTTATTAGGTTCAAAAGGATTAGATTATGGTCTTTTTCCCTCTTATTATATTTATTTATGTTAATTATGAGATGAAATCTACCTATAAGTGTCACTTTATTAGGTTCAAAAGGATTACGGATTATGGTCTTTATGTCACACTTTTTTATTCTTCTAGTTGTTTATTATTAAGAGCATGTCTATCCAACTCTTCTTTGTGTGGCTTTATTTTGATTAAAAGGTGGGTTGTGAGAGTGGTTTTGCCCCTTTCTCTTTGGCCTATGGTTTATGTAATTTGGGCTCAGGAACTTGTTTTTGCTATCTTAATCCAAGAAATGTGGTGGGAGAACATTGTAGTTTCTCGATTGGGTCTCAGTACTCTAGGTGACACACAATTGGTTTGGTGCATCCTTGACACTGTAGGAAGGATGGATTGGTGCAAAATTAACTAGTGTGTGATGTGTGGGTTGGTGGAGGTAAGTAGAAGTGTGAAATAACGTGAAAGTAGGATAGTAGAAGCCCAATGATGGAAAATTCATGAGTGTGAGAAGAGGCGTGGGAGGAAAATTTAATGTTGGAAATTCAAGAGCAAGGAAAACATGTTGTTATGATTGTTGCTCAACTAAGGAAAATGTAGGACCAAAAATGTGAGTTTAGGGCATTTGTGCAAGGACAAAGAAGCAGATATTTAGAATTGAACCTTTGTCCAAAATATGTATTCTCACTGGTGGCTCGTATTGCTAGTTTCCTTAAACTCCATTTAGAGAATCTCTAATACCTTGCTCCTAGTTCCAACAAATTTGGGTCAAAGGAAGAAGGTACAGGGCCCAACGCAATATCAATTTGAAATTGGAAGACACGATATATGGATTATTCCATACAGTGCAAGAAAAAACAGGCATGTGTTACAAGGAGGGCAACAATGAAAACTAACTGGTAGAAGACACCCTACACAAGCCATCTTTTTAATATATTTTTCTATTTGGAATGTTTTGTTAGGTCGCATTGTTAGTAAGACAACTTGTTAGGTAGTATGCTTGGTGAGCAAATATGTATAGGTAGTGCGTACAAAACAAAATGATTTTTTAGAAGAGGGACTTCATCATTTTGCTTACGGGTTCCAACCATCTTTTTATCAATTTGTATTATAGGGTTGTCTGGTTTTGGCACTTCAGGTATGGTTTTAGGAGTTTGTAGGTGTGATGACATGGAGTGACAAATCCAATATGGGAGGATCTAGTACAAATAGTGGACTATTCGGAAGATTCGTTCTCCAAAGGCTTCATTTTTTCCCCGCTCGTCAGATTTATGGGCCTTATTTGGGCTATATATGGAGGATGAGGTGACTGAGGGCATTATTGGAGGCTCTAATAGTCATGAGGGTGAATCTGACGAACCTTATCTATGTATTAACACTGGATATGTAAAACCCTCAGATGGTTTTCCACCTAGGTATTTGGAGTAGCAGTCGACAAAAGGAATTATTGACTTTGGGACTGTCACCTCTCCCTTATATATGATGCCTTAGTCGATTCATGGAAGCAAAGTAAATGTTTTGGGGAATGTCTTTTCCACCTCGTCTTTAGTAGTCCAAGGTCTAAGGGAGAATGGTTTGTTTTGGGGCCCAAAGTTGAGTGAATCAGAGGCGAGTGGTGCTACTGAGGATTTGGTTGGTAGTCTTCTAGACCAATTTGTTATCCAAGGAGGTGGCGAGGTTAATCCTACATTATCTTGGGCCAAAGATATGGTCAAAGTTAGTGATTCAGTCCATTGGAGATCTTTTGGGTACCACTTTGTTAGTGGATGACAGTTCCCTGATGTCAACAGATCGTTTGGCTTTAAGGTGTTGGTTAAGATTGATATTAGCAAGGGGATTTTTGAATCAATAGATCTGGTTTGGAATAATAAAAGGGACACACAGATCTTGGATTATATGAATATACCATTTAGGTGCACATGTTGTCATGAGATTAGGCATGTATTTAAGGACTATGATAGTACTAAATTTAACTAACATTGGAGTAATAATGAAGGATTTCCATGGATTTTTGGTGGGGCATTTACATATGTCTTTCTCTCTACTCCAATGCATGAAGAACGTTTGGATGTCGACTTGGTTGATAAAGGGGAGGTAGTGAAGAAAATTAGTTACGATTCTAGCATAATCGAACAATTTGTAGTGTGTGACATTTCTATCTCAATAATCAAATATGGTCATTCCAGGCTAGACTCTCTCGCTAGGACTGTGGATCTAAGGATGGGGGGGGGGACTTTTCAACCCATTGGTGAAACCTTCGAACCTTCATATTTTGATTGGTCACAATGGAAAACTCGACGATGACTCTGATAAGTCTACCCCTTTGCTTCTTTGCTAAATATATTTTCATATCAAAGCAAAACCAAGAATGTGGATGGATATGTGGGGAGGAATGAGAGGTACTCTTCCCTTATGAGGAGAAATTATTCCCCCTCCTAGTCAACCTCATCAATTATATTGATGGACTAAATTGACCTGTCTCAAGATATTGATCCACCTCCATTTATAATTACCTCATCGGATCCCTAATTCATGGTCCTATCTCTCTTTCCTAATGGGGGAACATTATCACATGTGTCCTATGAAGCGGCCCATGGTTGTTGTCTCCTCTACTTCTAGGGGGTCTACTTTTAACTTGTTGAAAGGACTCGATGAATTTATAGTGGGTAGGAATTCTACATTCACTACAAAAAAACAAGCAATTAGCACTAGGATTAACATCATATTTTAGTGTAATTTTTTCCATGAGTTGGGCTAAATTGCAGGCACTAGACCCAACGCCACGCTACATGTTCACTTTGATTCATTTTTTGTGCCAAAAATAATGCTATTTTTTGCTTTTGTATTAGCATTATAAATAGTACCTATAATAGCATTGCGGTTTGCATTGACTGTGTAAATTGTGCCCTAATTAGCACCTAGATTAACTCCAATTTTAGCTTGCACTTTGCCTTCCAGTTTTGCTTCATATTTGGCTTCGATTTTTGCTTTGATTTTAACTTCCTGGTTAGTGTCAGGTATTGCTTTTCATTTAGCATTGAGTGTTGCTTCCATTATTGCTTTGTTTTGTGCTTCTTGTTTTGCTTCCTATTTTTCTTTTGTTATTGCTTCTTTGTTTACTTCCTAGTTTACTCCAAGTTTTGCTTCCAATATTGCATCCTTTGTTGCTTCTATTTTTACTTCTATTATCACATCTTTTGTTGCTTCTAGTATTGATTCCATAATTACTTCTTTGTTTGCTTCCATAATTGTTTTTTTTTACTTCCTAAGTAATACCATGCTTTGCTTCCAATTTATTTATGGTTTGCTTCTAGTTTTGCTTCCATTGTTACTTCATTTTTTGCTTCCATAAATGCTTCTTCTTTTGCTTCCTAAGTGTTGTAAGGTTTTGCTTCTTAATTGGCACTGACTATTGGTTCCATAATTACTTCCTTGTAAGATCCATGGTTTGCTTCCTTTTAGTTCCAAGGTTTTCTTCCACTTTAACACCTGATTTTGCTTCTATTTAGCTCCAGGATTTGCTTCCTTTAGTGTTGGGATTTTCTTCTTAATTAACATCCAGTTTTGCTTCCTATTAAGCAAGCATTTAGCTTCCTATTTAGAACTAGAAATAGCAGTAATTATGGCTTCCATTTTAATGTCAAGTTTTGATTCCATTTTAGTGTCATATTTTGCTTCCATATTAACAACTAATGTTTATTTCTTTGTAGCTTCCATTTAGTAATTTAATATTTTTAAGTTTAATCAATTTAGTTAATTATATTGTGGCTCTTAAGTAACATATATGACTATACAGTAACCCATATTGCATTCCAAATATTTTATAGCATAATATTTATAAGGAATTCTTAGGGAAGCAAACATCCATACAAACTACCAAAATCATTATACTTATTAAATATCCATGAATATAAATTGTACAAAATCCAATATATATATATAAATTAACAAGA
>LPNX010655359.1:108197-162277 GCA_001517045.1 Pseudotsuga menziesii | reverse complement strand
TATATATCATATTTGAAATTTATATCATCGCATCTTCTGAGGAGATTTAAAAAAACCAGATATCACATTTCAAATTTATGTCATGCCATTTATGAAGAAATTTAATTGAAATTGACAACATCCATCCTAAGTAGCAAAATCATCCTACATAATAAATATCCATCCAAAAAACATCGACCACTTCCACTATATATAAATTGACAAGTCAACACTGATAGGATCATCATCATATATAACTAAAACAAGTGAAAGTGAAATATGTCAGTAGATCAATAACATGTCAAAATGATACATGTCCAAATGATAGAAGTCAAAATGATATAAGTCAAAATGATATAAGTCAAAATGATACATGTCAAAATGATACATGTCAAAATGATATAAGTCAATATGGCACTACAAGTGAAAATGACACATATGATAGTCAGCATGAGAAGAGGCATCATAACGATATATCAACAATAATCCATGTTAGAGTCTATATGATCGATGGCACTTGCTAATACCAACAACTAGGTCATTATCATCACCATCAATATCATGAGCATCATCATGATCTTCATCATTCTCATCCACCTTGGTGTCCTCTCCATCCACCCCATCATCATTATCTACCATATCTGAACCAGACTCAATATAATCTGCATCAAGATCAATTGGATCTTCTGGAAGACTTGTGTTCTGCACAAAAAACATTCAGAATGATAAGTTAATATGTATTCATGCAATAATTCATATTTATGTTATATTGCTAATATTACAACACACGAAACAAAACCTCAATAATATTACATCATATCAAAGTGCACATACCATAATAAAATTTCAAATAAGTTACAGCTAAGACGTCATTCCAATGATGTAAAACATGCAACAATTTTAATAAATATTAGTAAAGATCATAAAAAAAATTGTTATAGAATTTAACTATCAATTGCAAATTCTATTACATAACATCAAGTGTCAACCCTCTCCTGTCAATGTGTAAAAGTATTTTGTTTGTCAACATTGACTTTGCAATATATATAAGTCTACAATCAAATAAAATTATAAAATATGCCATAATTCAATTAACAAGATACCATAATTCAGTTATGTCTTCGGAGGAGTACTCCACAACTGCTAGACTCCTTTACCAAGTGATACTAGTTCATTAAACATTGATATACATGGGCCTATTTTGAGACATTGGGACTATTTAAGTTTTAACAATTCTCATTTCCTATAAATGTTTTTAGTTTTAACAATTCTTATGTTCTTTGGTTGTTATTTATATTTTTATCTTAGTTAACCCTATAACATGGCCAGATTGAGGTCACTTCCATTCGTTGAAGTAGTTATATTGTTTAAGCATATAATCCCTAACACACTTTTATCTTAGTGTAGTATCTTTGTGTCACTTTTATAGAAACACCATAACCTATATTACAATGTTGGGCATTGGTTTGGTCCTCCTCTACTATGTTTGAATTGCTTGGAAATGGTCATATTATAGCATCTTCGAAAGTAGGAATTTTCCCAATCACGGATAACATCAATTTTGCATGAAGGAGTCTATTTTGTATCAAAATATCTCGAGAGACCATGTCCAGTACGACCTTATCCATAATGGTCGAACAGATCTATGGGAGCTAACAGAACCCAGTTATGTTACTCGATTCAAATTTCATGCCCCCAGGAGAAAACTCACAAGTTGGCCATGAATGGGCTGAGTTGTCCACTTAGAACTAGTCATACAACAAAAACCATAACTTTGATTGTGAAATCGTCGATTCTAATGGATTCGAGATGCTCAATTTCACCTAAGGGAACCCTATACCGTGATTCAACTGCCCATAAATGGTCCTATTATACCATCTCTAGATGTAGGTTTTTCTCAGTGAGGGCCAATGCCAATTTTGTACAAAGGGGTATATTTTGAATCGAAATCTCTTGGGTGACCATGGCCAAAGTGACTTGATCCATAATGGCCAAACACATCTATGGAACTTGACGAAACCTAGTTATATTTCCCGGTTCGAATTTCATGCCTTGGAGCAAATTCACAAGTTGGCCTTGAATGACCTAAGGTGGCCACTTACAAGTACACATATAACAAAAATCATAACTCGTATTATGAAACTGTCGATTTTGTCAGATTTCGAATTGCAAGTTGCACCTAATGAAACCCCTATACCCTAATTAAATTACCCAAAAACAATGTTATTATATCATCTTTGAAATTAGGCTTTTTCTCATTGAGGGCCAACGACAATTTTTCAAAGAGGGTAGATTTTGAATTGAAATCTATTGGGATACCCAATCCAGAGTGACCTCATCTACAATGGCCAAACACATCTATGGTAGCTGACAAAACCAGTTATATCACCCAATTTGGATTATGTGCCCCTGGAGCAAATTTACAAGTTGGCCTTGAATTAGCCCAAGTGGCCACTTGCAACTGGCCATACAACAAACATCATAACTTGAAGTGTGAAATTGTTGATCTAGTTGGATTCGGGATGCATGGTTTCACCCAAGGGAACTCCTTAACCATGATTCAATTGCTCAGTAATGGTTCTATTACACCATGTTCAGAAGTACGACTTTGCTTAGTGAGGGAAACATCAATTATGCACAAGGGGGTCTATTTTGAATTGAAATATATTGGGAGACCGTGGACAGTGTGACCTCGTTCACAATTTTCAAACACATATGTAGTGGTTCACGAAACCCAGTTATGTTGCATGGTTATCATTTTTTGCCTCTAGAGTGAATTCACAAGTTTTCCCTGAATTGTTTTGGGAAGCAAGATGAAACTTGTCATAACTCGATAATCAAGGCTTGGATGGAAAAACCGTCCATTTTGGGGAATTGTGACATTCGAGTACCTTTAGGGACACCACTCTTCGGTGACTTCATTGACCGATTGTTGTTTATTTTGATGGTTTTCAAAACTAGGGTTTTGGTTAGTGTCATGCAATGCAATTTTCACATTATAGGGTAAGTTATTGAAAATTGTGCCAAGCAAGGATGTGGACGTGGTGATATTTCCCTTCACCAAACACACTTGTAGGACGTAAGGACACCTGATTTCCTTACTTGGTTTGTTTTTTATACTCCCGATTGAAATTTGTCTAGTCTCCTTAAATGACGTTGGGAAGCGAGTTGAAACTCACCATAATTTGATAACCATGGATCATATGGAAAGACCATCCATTGCATTTGAATCCTAACATCAGATTACCACTAAGGACAACCCTCTCCGGTGACTTCATAAACTGAATGTTGTCTATAATGATAGCTTTCGTAACTAGCTTTTTGCTCATTATCATGCAATGCAATTTTAGCATTGTAAGCTAAGATTTTGAAAAGTGTGTCATGGCCATTTTTCCCTTGCCCAAGCACACCTTCACTAGGTAACAACACTAAATTTCATTGTTCAAATTGATTTTTATGCCCTCGGTTGAAATTTGCAAAGTGCCCCTAAATGATAGTGAGAAGCGAGTTGAAACTCGCCATAAATAGATAAACAAGGTTCAAATGTAAAAACCATCAGTTTCGTCGGAATCGTGACATTGTATTAACACTAGGGACACCACTCTTTAGTGTCTTCATAGATCGGTCGTTGTCTATATTGATTGTTTTCACAACTAGGGTTTTCCTCATTAACATGTATTGCAGTTTATGAATTATAAGCGAATATTTTTTTAAATGTGATGAACAAGGTTTTGGGCTTAATGACCATCTCACCCTTGACCAACCACACCTATAATAGGTAATTAGACTCAATTTCGTTGCTCGGTTTGGTTTTTGTGCCCACGGTTGAAATTTTCCAAGTGTCACTAGATGACGTTGGGAAGCGAGTTGAAAGTCACCATAATTGGATAATTGAAGTTGGGATGGAAAAACTGTTATTTTTCGTTGAAATAGTGACATCGGATTACCACCAAGGACACCCTTCTTTAGTGACTTCATATGTCAAATGTTGTCTATATTAACAATTTAAAAAGTAAGGTTTTTCTCATTGGCATGAAATGCAATTTTTGCATTATAAGCTAAGATTTTGAAAAATGTGAGGAACAATGTTTTGGGCATATTGGAAACCTCACCCTTAACCAAACACACCTATAGGAGGTGACATAACTTAATTATGTTGCTCGATTTGGTTATTATGCCCCTGGTTGAAATTTGCCAAGTGTTCTTGAATGGCATTGGAAAGTGAGATGAAACTCACCATAACTGGATAACTGAGGCTCAGATGGACAGATCTTCAGTTCTCTTAGAATCATGACATTTGATTACCACCAAGGACACCCCTCTTCAATGACTTCATAGATCGAACATTGTTTATGTTAACAGTTTCCGCAACTAGGTTTTTGCTCATTAGCATGCAATGCAATTTTTACATTATATGATAAGATATTGAAAATTGTGTCAAAGCGAGGGTGTGGGCATTGTGTTCATCTCGCCCTTGCCAAAGCACACTTAAAGGAGGTAACGAAACTCAAATTTATTGCTCTATTTGTTTTTATGCCTTTGGTTGAAGTTTGCCAACTGTCTGAGAATGACACTAGGAAGTGAGTTGAAACTCGCCATAACTGGATAATCTAATATTGGATGGAAAAATCATCAACTCCGTTATAATTTTGAAACTAGATTACCACTAGGAATGCACCTCTTCAGTGACTTCATAGACTGGACGTTGTCAATATTGACAATGTTTATAATTAGGGTTTTGCTTGGTATCATGCAATGCAATTTTTAAATTATAATATAATATTTTGAAATATGTGATGAATGACGTTGCGAGAATCCTGGCCATCTCACCCTTGACCAAACATACCTACAAGAGGTAACCAAACTCAATCCCGTTGCTTGGTTTGATTTTTACACCCCCGGTTGAAATTTGCTAATTGTCTCTAAATGGAATTAGGAAGTGAGTTGAAACTCACCATAAATGGTAACCTAATCTTAGATGGAAAAAACATCAGTTTTGCTGGAATCATGGCGTCAAACTACCATGAGGGACACCCCTCTTCAGTGAATTCATAGATCGAATGTTGTTTATATTTATGTTTTTCGCAACTAGGTTTTTGGTCATTAACATGCAATGCAATTCTTGCATTATATGCTAAGATATTGAATATTGTGCCAAGCAAGGGTGTTGGAATTGTGGTCATCGCTCCCTTTCCAAAGCACACATACAGGTGGTAATGAAGCTCAATTTCGTTGCTCAGTTTGGTTTTTATGCCCTCGGTTGAAATTTGCTAAGTGTCTCTGAATGGCGTTGGGAAGCGAGTTAAAACTCTACATAACTAAATAATTGAAGCTCGAATGGAAAAACCGTTAGTTTTGTTGGAATCATGACATTGGATTACCAGTAGGGACACTCCTCTTTAATGAATTATAGACCAAACGTTGTTTATATTGACGGTTTTTGTAACTAACATTTTACTCATTAGCATGCAATGCAATTTTTGCATTATATAATAAGACATTGAAAATTATGTCGAGTGAGGGTGTGGGAATTATGGTCATCTCTCCCTTATTGAAACACACATGTAGGAGTTAATGAAGTCAATTTCGTTACTCGATTTGGTTTTTATGCCCCTGGTTGAAATTTGCTGAGAGTCCTTGAATGGCATTGGGAAGCGATTTGAAACTTGCAATAACTAGATAATGACGAATCAAATGGAAAAACTATCAGTTCCCTGGAATCATGACAGTTATTACCACCGATGACACCCCTCTCCAGTGACTTCATGGACTTATCATTGTTTATAATAACAATTTTCATTTTTGCTCATTGGCATGCTATGTAATTTTTGCATATGCTGAGATTTTAAAATTGTTTCGAGTGAGGGTGTGGTCACCATGGCCATATTTCCCTTAACCAAACCCACCTATAGGAGGTAACTGAACTCAATTATGTTTCTCATTTTGGTTTTTATGCCCCTATTGGAATTTTCCAAGTGTCCCTAAATGGCGTTGGGAAGCGAGTTGAAACTTGCCATAACTAGATAACCAAAGCCCAAATGGAAAAATTGTCTATTCCTTTGGAATCGTGACATTAGATTACCATACGGGACACCTCTTTTTAGTAACTTCATAAACCAACCATTGTCTATATTGACAATTTTTGTAACTAAGGTTTTTCTCATTAACATGCAATGCAATTTTTGCATTATATGCTAAGATATTGAAAATTGTGTCGACTGAGGGTTTGGGAAACGTGGTCATGTTTCCCTTGACCAAGCAAACCTGTAGGAGGAAACAAAACTCAATTTTGTTGCTCGGTTTAGTTTTTATGCTCCCAGTTGAAATTTGCCAAATGTCCCTGAATGACATTAGGAAACGAGTTGAAACTCGCCATAATTGGATAACCGAGGAGCGGATGTACAAACCGTTAGTACCATTAGAATCATGACATCGGATTAGCACCAAGGGCACACCTCTTCAGTGACTTCATAGACCAAACATTGTCTATATTGTCATTTTTTCACAACTAGGGTTTTGCTTATTAACATGCAATGCAATTTTTGCATTATAAGCTAAGATTTTGAAAAATGTGACAAATGAGGTTGTGGGAAACTTAGCCATCTAACCCTTGACCAAACACACCTATAGGAGGTAACATAACTCAATTTTATTGCTCGGTTTGGTTTTTGTGCCCCCGGTTGAAATTTTCCAAATGCCTTTGAATGACATTGGGAAGGGAGATGAAACTTACCATAGCTAGATAACTTGGCTTGGATTCAACATACCGTTAGTTCCATTGGAATTGTGACATTTTATTACCACCATGGACACCCCTCTTCAGTGAATTCATATAGTGAACATTGTTTAGATTGACGGTTTTCGCAACTAGGTTTTTGCTCATTAGCATACGGTGTAATTTTTCCATTATATGCTAAGATATTGAAAATTGTGACGAGCGAGGGTGGGGGAATCATGGTAGGAGGTAACAGAACTCAATTCCATTGTTTTTTTTTATGCCCCAGTTGAATTTGTCAAGTGTCCTTGAATGGTGTTGGGAAGTGAGCTTAAACTCGCCATAACTAGATAACCAAGGATAAGATGGACAAACCATTAGTTTTTGTTGCAACAATGACACTAGATTACCACCAAGGACACCCCTTTTCAATGAATTCATAGACTAGATGTTGTCTATATTAACATTTTTTGTAACTAGTTTTGTTCATTAACATGCAATGTTGTTCTTGCATTATATGCTAATATATTGAAAATTGTTGAGCGAGGGTGTGGGCACCATGGTCATCTCTCCTTTTCCCATGCACACCTGCAGGAGGTAACATAACTCCATTCCATTGCTCGATTTGTTTTGATGCCCTCGGTTGAAATTTTCCAAGTGCCCCTGAATGACATTGGGAAGTAAGTTGAAACTCGCCATAATTGGATAACTGAAGCCTGGATGCAAAAACCATCCAGTTTTGTTAGAACTATGACATCTGACTACCACTAGGTACACCCCTCTTTAGTGATTTTATAGACTGAACGTTGTCTATATTGACGGTTTTCGTAAGTATGGTTTTGCTCATTAGCAAGCAATGCAATTTTTTCAGTGTTTGCTAAGATATTGGAAAATGCGCCGAGTGAGGGTGTGGTCATTGTGTTCATCTCTCCCTTTCCCAAGAACACATACAAGAGGTAATGGAACTCAATTCCATTGCTCGGTTTGGTTTTTATGCCTCCGAATAAAATTTGTCAAGTGTAATGAATGACGCTGGGAAGTGAGTTGAAACTCACAATAACTAGATAACAGAGTCTCAAATGGATAGACCATAAGTTTCGTGGAATTGTGACAGTGGATTACAGCTAGTGACACCCTTCCTCAGTGACTTCATGGACCAATTGTTGTCTATAATGATGGTTTTTCGTAACTAGGGCTTTGTTCATTAACATGAAATGCAATTTTTGCATTATATGCTAAGATTTTGAAAATTGTGTCAAGCAAGGGTGTGGGAAACATGGACATATTTCCCTTGACCAAACACACCTGGAAGAGGTAAATGAACTCAATTTTGTTGCTCAATTTGGTTTTTATGCCCCCGATTGAAATTTGCTAAGGGTCCCTAAATGGTGTTGGGAAGCGAGTTGAAACTCAAAATAACTAGATAAGCAAAACCTGAATGGACAAACTGTCAATTCCATTGGAATCATGACATAGGACACCCCTCTTCAGTGACTTCATAGACCAATCTTTGTTTATATTGACGATTTTCTTAACTAGGGTTTTGCTCATTAGCATGCAATGAGCAAAATGAGCAAAACCCTAGTTAGCATGTAAACTAGCATAAGCCATTCAACATGTATAAAGCAAATATACCCATGGAATTTTAAATAAACATTTGCACATGAATTTGGATGAGAAAATAATACTTCTATATATGTAAATAACAAATATACATGGTGACAACCTCTGTCGCCAAGTCGTTGGAACTGAGAAACTAAGTTCCTCCACTTGGGCCTCCACCACTCCAATCCTCCATATAAGGCAAGCACATGAGCACAAGGAGTAATTGGGTTCCTCATTCACAAGATAAGAAGAGCTTGGGAGATGAACACAAAGGAGTTCATACTATCAAGGATAAAGGGATGCAAACTCAAGAAAATGGAAATGGGGAAATTTTTTTATATAGTTCCCTTTCTCTCAAAGTTTCTCCTCCTCAATGCTTCACAATGGCTCAATATATAGCCCTCAAATGGGAAATGGACTCTCGAATCAGAGTGTTTCTAGGCATATGGAAGGCCAAGGATCAAGCTATTTGTTACTTGACGAGGAAAAATCTAAATGTTTTTTTAGCACAAAACCTGATATACGCGGGCTGTAATGGTGCAAGCTGTGTATACACGAGCTACAAAGTTGTTCGCTCGCATGTGCCTTCAAAAGTATTTTTTAGGGTAATACTGAAGCATCAAGACTATATTGATCAAGGGGGGTATAATGAGTCTGCATAGGGATAATGGAAGGTCATCAAGGCATGATGCATAAGTTGTGGAAAATCACACAACAACAATCTCACCCTCTCCCAAGCACACATGTAGGAGGAAATGGAACTCAATTTCGTTGCTCGATTTTTTTTATGTCCCCGGTTGAAATTTGCCAAGTGTCATTGAATGTCATTGGGAAGCGAGTTGAAACTTACCGTAATTAGATAAATGAGTCTCATATGACAAACCATTAGTTTCGTTGGAATCGTGACATCATATTACCACTAAGGACACCCCTCTTCAGTGACTTCACAGGTCGAACGTTCTTGATATTGATAGTTTTCGCAAATAGGGTTTTTCTCATTAGCATGCAATGCAAGTACTACATTATAAGCTAAAATTTTGAAAAGTGTGACGAACGTGGTTGTGGGCATCTTGGCCATCTCACCCTTGACCAAACACAATTATAGGAGGTGACATAATTCAATTTTGTTGCTTGGTTTGGTTTTTATGCCCTTGGTTTAAATTTTCCAAGTGTCCCTAAATGGCATTGGGAAGCAAGATGAAACTCGCCATAATTGGATAATCGAGTCTTAGATGGACAAATTGTCAGTTTCGTTGGAATTGTGACATTTGATTATCACAATAGACACCCCTATTTAGTTACTTCATTGACCAAACATTGTCTATATTGATTGTTTTCGCAACTAGGTTTTTATTCATTAACATGTAATGCAATTTTTACATTATATGCTAAGATATTGAAAATTAGGTTGAGAGAGCGTGTGTGAACCATGGTCATCTCTCCCTTGCCTAAACACACTTATAGGATGTACTGGAACTCAATTCCATTGCTTGGTTTGGTTTTTATTTATCCGATTTAAATTTGCTAAGTGTCCTTGAATGCCAATGGGAAGCGAGTTGAAACTCGCCATAACTTGATAACCGAAGCTCGAATGGACAAACTGTCAATTTTGTTAGAATTATGGCATCATATTACCACTCGGAACACACCTTTTCAATGCCTTCATAAACCGAATGTTGTATATATTAATGGTTTTTGTAACTAGGGTTTTGCTCATTAACATGCAATGCAATTTTTCATTATAAGCTAAGATTTTGAAAAATGTGATGAACATGGTTGTAAGCATCCTTACCATCTCACCCTTGACCAAACACTCCTATAAGAGGTAAAAAAAACTCAATTTCCTTGCTTGGTTTGGTTTTTACGCCCTCGGTTGAAATTTGCCAAGTGTCCTGGAATGGCATTCATAAGTGAGTTGAAACTCGCCATAACTGGATAACCAAGGTTTTGGACGGTCAAACCATCAGCTATTTTGGAATCACAACATTAGATTGCCACTAGGGACGCCTTTCTTCAGTGACTTCATAGACCGAATGGTGTATATATTTATGGTTTTCACAACTAGGTTCTTGCTCATTAACATGCAATGCAATTCTTACATTATATGATAGGAAATTTAAATTTGTGCCAAGAAAGGGTGTGGGCACCATGGTCATCTCACCCTTTCCCAAGCACACATTCAGGAGGTAATGGAACTCAATTTCGCTACTCAGTTTAGTTTTTATGTCCCCGATTGAAATTTGTTAAGTGTCCCTAAATGACGTTGGGAAGTAAGTTGAAACTTGCCATAATCGAATAATTGAAGTTGGTATGGAAAAACCATCTGTTTTGTTGGAATCGTGGCTTTATATTACCACTAGAGGTGTCGCTCTTCGGTGACTTCATAGACAGAACGTTGTCTATATTGACAATTTTTGTAACTAGTGTTTTTCTCATTAACACACACTATATTTTTTGCATCATATGATAAGATATTGAAATTTGTGCCTAGTTAGGGTGTGGGCACTGTGTTCATATCACCTTTTCCAAAGCACACCTGCAAGAGGGAATGGAACTCAATTATGTTGCTCGGTTTGGTTTTTATTCCCCCAGTTGAAATTTTCCCAGCGTTCATGAATGACGTTGGGAAGTGAGTTGAAACTCACAATAACTGGATAACTGAGGTTCATATGGACAAACCTCTAGTTCTGTAGATCATAATAATGGATTTCCATCGGTGACACCATGGACCGATCGTTGTTTATAATGATGATTTTTGCAACTAGGTTTTTGCTCATAAACATGCAATGCATTTTTTGAATTATATGCTAAGATTTTGAAAATTGTGCCAAGCGATGGTGTGGGCACTATAGCCATGTTTCCCTTGACCAAACACACTTGCAAGAGGCAACTAAACTCAATTTTGTTGCTCGCCTTGGTTATTATGCCCCTGGTTGAAATTTGCCAAGTGTCCTTGAATGACGTTGGGAAGTGAGTTGAAACTCAACATAAATGGATAATTGGAGCTCGAATGGACAAACCACCAATTATTTTGGAATTGTGACATTGGATTACCACTAGGTACACCCGTCTTTAGTGACTTCATATACCGAATGTTGTCTATATAGACGCTTTTTGTAACTAAGGTTTTTCTCATTAGAAAAAAATGTGACTTTTGCATTATATGCTAATATATTGAGAATTATGTTGAGTGAGGGTGTGGGCACTGTGGTCATCACTCCCTTTCCCAATAAAACCTATAGCAGGAAACAAAACTCAATTTTGTTGCTCGGTTTGGTTTTTATGCTCCATGTTGAAATTTGCCAAGTGTCCTTAAATATTGTTGGGATGCGAGTTAAAACTCATCATAACTAGATAATCCAGGCTCAGCTGTACAAAATCATTAGTTTCATTGGAATGTGACAGTGGATTACATGTAATGAAACCACTCTCAAGTGAGTTCATGGATCGACCATTGTTTATATTGATGGTTTTCACAACTAGGTTTTTGCTCATTAACATGCAATGCAATTTTTGCATGATATGCTAAGATTTTGAAAATTGTGTTGAGCAGTGGTGTGGGATTAACTGTGTCCATCTTACCCTTGACCAAACATACCTACAGTAGGTAACAAAACTCAACTATGTTGCTTGGTTTGGTTTTTATTCCCCCTGTTGAAACTTGTCAAGTGTCCTTAAATGACGTCGGGAAGTGAGTTGAAACTCACCATAACTAGACAGCCAAAGATTTTATGGACAAAAAGTTAGTTCAGTTCGAATTATGACATCAAATTACCACTAGGGACACCCATTTTTAGGGAATTCATAGACCAAATGTTGTCTATATTGACGGTCTTCTTAACTAGGGTTTTGCTCATTAGCTTGCAATGCAATTTTTGCATTATATGCTAATATATAAGAAATTGTGTCAAGTGAGGGTGTGGGAACCATGGTCATCTCTCCCTTGCTTAAGGAAACTTGCAGGAGGTAATGAAAATTTGTTCCATTGCTCGGTTTGGTTTTATTCCCCAGGCTGAAATTTTCCAAGTGTCCTTGATTGATGTTGGGAAGCGAGATGAAACTTGCCATAATTGGATAACCAAAGCTTGGATGGACAATCTACTAGTTCAGTTGGAATCATGATTGCAGATTAATGCTAGGGACACCCTTCTTTAGTGACTTCATGGACCAATCATTGTTAATATTGAAAATTTTCACAACTAGATTTTTGCTAATCAACATGACATGCAATATTTGTATTATATGCCAAGATTTTGAAAATTGTGTCGAGTGAGGGTGTGGGCACCATGGACATCTTGCCCTTGACCAAACACGCTTGTTGAAGGTAACAACAGTCAATTCCATTGCTATCACTAGTCACTTAATTTTGTTGTTGTCACTAGTCACTTTGTTGGCATCATGACAAGGTTAGCTACCATCTCTATTAGATTGCTCTTGGTTTATAGAACATGGATAACATTTTCCCACTAATATCCATTATTATTTATGGAATTATATAATTGTTTCTCTATATTTTCATGTGTGAATGCATGTTGTTGGCTTGAAAAAGGGTAGTCACCTTTCTCATGGAATTGATTAGCTATTTTGGACACCTTACTCTTGGTTTTAATGCTTCTACATTGATTGGAATTCTCCTTGGTTCATGGATCTATCTTCCATTAAATGGATTGATGAGATAACAATGGAGTATGTGTTGGTTGAAATGTGAACATTTCTTAGCGTAGGGCATTCATTGCACATGTATTGAGGTCTTAACCATTGATGAGGTCAAAACGAGGCAGCACCCACTCTTAGAGATTGATTACACTATTTTAGGAGCACCCACTTCTTTGAGGTATCTTACACATATTTCATGCTATTATTGGTGGATTGTTCTTTTTGAAGGGTGTCTATTGCACATTTTTATGGGCTGGTCCACTTTGAAGGTGTTCTACATGGATTTCGAGGAGGTCCTTTGGTATTGGAATATATTTAGGTAGAAAAACCTTAAATACAATGTTCATAGGTTGTTTAGGACTAGAGTAGGCACATATACTAGTCTACCCATTGGGATATACTCATTTTGTTGGTTACCATAACAACAAGCCCCACAAATATGAAGGTTGACATGTGTGTAAGAGGCATAATTGAGGTCAAAGTTAGCTCCTTGTCCCATCACACAATGACAATTAGCTCTCAACTCTATCTCTTTCCATTTCATGAGAGCACACGCCCCAAAAACCTCATAGTATCCCAATCAAGCTTGTTGATGTTGGAATTTAGTTCATTGTCTTTCACCTCGATCTTTCCCTATCATTGCTTGCTTCAAACCCTTACTCAAGTTTCACCTTCCAAAAATAAGAGAATGCGGAATCATGTCAATCCATAACAAAACAGATTTATGGGTGGAGGTTTAAATATGGAGGGGATGCCTCCAATTAAGCTTCATGAGGTTGGGTCTATTCTTGAGGTTGGTGGTAGTTTGAGAGGGAACTATTGTGTCTTGTGGTGCTTGGATCTATGAACAATGACTTAGGTTGTATGGTGGTTTCCATCTCAACTAATGTTGGTCTCCTTGTGTGGCATGGTATATATGGTTTACTTCAATGTTGTTTGTTGTTTTATTCTTAATGTATTCTTGGGACGACGTCCCCCTTGCACACTCCATCAATTGTCTATGGAGAATTGCCTAAATTGTGGTCTCTATATGAGCTTGTGGAGACTAAATTTGTGGCCTTGTTTTTCTATACAAAGATCTCTATAATATTATTTAATAACATACTTTAGAGGAATATTTTCCAACAACATACTTTAGAGGAATATTTTCCAACAACATAAAAAATGAAAGTAATTACAAGGTATATATATAGACTATTGGGTCATGAAAGTGTTCCCCCTTATGGATCTCCCATTATGTTAGTGCCAATGAAGGATAATAATTGATGAATATGTGTTGATTTTAAAGCACTCAACAAGATCATAATCAATAACTAACATTCTATGCCAAGAATAGATTACTCATTGTATCAACTACAAACGTGAAGGACTTCTCTAGGTCTAACCTAAAATTTGTCAAGAAGGAACACACTTGGAACACTCCTTCCAAAAGGGGGCATTAGGGATCGTTTGTTGGTAAGTGAGGGCAAGTGTCAACCCACTAATGCACCAATCACATTCACTCATGAAGTAGGTTCTCAAACCTTTGGTTGATATGTGGACATTTCTTGGTGTAGGGAACTCATTGCCCCTGTATTGACGACCATTGATGATGCTAATTACTTATGTTGCTTGATGCTAATTTTTTTGAGAGACCTACAAATTTGATCAACCAATGTTTGATTGAAAACGAAGTTAAATATCCTTTGATCTGTAATGAATATATTTAGGATCCATAATTATGTCAAGTAGGTCACTAACTAGGTGATGGGTTTTGTGAATAGCCCATGAATCCTAGAAGCAATTATTGTGCTCTAAACACTTTCTTTTTAACTGTAAATCATTGCCTATACCCCAAAACACATATTTGTTGTGATAAACCATTAAATGGTGACAACATCCATTTAAATCAATTTTTGTAGTATAACATAAGATTTTGAAAAAGTGTCGAGTGAGGTTGTGGGCATCATGGACATTTCATCCTTGACCAAAGACACCTACAGGAGGTAAGGAAACTCAGTGTTGTTGATCGGTTTGGTTTTTATGCCTTGGGTTGAATTTTGCCAAGTGTTCTAGAATGACATTGGAAAGCAAGATGAAACTTGCCATAATTGGATAACCGAGGCTCAAAAGGACATACCATCAGTTTTGTTAGAATTATGACATCATATTACCACTAGGGACGCCCCTCGCCATTGAATTCATAGAACGAATGTTATCTATATTGACAATTTTCACAACTAGGGTTTTGCTCACTAGTATACATTGCATTTTTTGCATTATAAGCCAAAATTTTGAAAAATGTATCGACTGAGGTTGTGGAAATCGTGGCCATCTCACCCTTGACCAAATAAACCTACAGAAGCTAACATAACTCAATTCTTTTGCTTGGTTTAGTTTTTATGCCCGTGGTTGAAATTTATTAAGTGTCTCTTAATGGCGTTGGGGAGTCTCTGAATGGCGCTGGGGAGAAAGATAAATCTTTCCATAATTGGATAATCGAGGCTCGGATGGACAAACTGTTAGTTCCATTGGAATCATGACATCAGAGTACCTCTAGGGACACCCCTTTCGAGTGACTTCATGGACCAAACATTCCCTATTTTAACGGTTTTTGAAATTAGGGTTTTGTTTGTTGACATGCAATGCAATTTATGGGTTAAAGGCTAAGATTTTGAAAAATCTAGCAAGCTCATGAGTGGGAATCATGGTCATATCACCCTTTCCCAATCACACCCGCAGGAGGTATCAGAACTCAACTCTTTTTTTTTAATTTGGTTTTCATGCCCCTAGTTGAAAGTTGCAAAGTGTCCCTAAATGATGTTGGGAAGAAGGTTGAAAGTCACCATTATTGGATAGTCGAGGATTGGATGGAAAAACCACTAGTTTTGTTGGAATCATGACATCAAATTACTGCTAGGTACACCCCTCTCCAATGACTTGATAAATTGAACGTTTAATATTTTGATGGTTTTCGCAACTAGGGTTTTTCTCAGTAACATGCAATGCAATTTTTGCATTATATGCTAAGATTTTGAAAATTGTGTTGAGTGAGTGTAGGGTATTCATTGCACATGTATTAATGTATTAAGCATTGATGAGGTCAAAATTAGGCAACACCCACTCTTGGAGGTTGATTACACTAATGCTCATGTCATATTTTGAGGACCACCCACTTCTTTGAGTTAGCTTACACACTTTTCATGCTATTACGGGTGGATTGTTCACCTTGTAGGGTGTTTATTGAACATTTTGATGGGATAGTCAACTTTGGAGGTGTTCTACATGGATTTTAAGGAGGTCATTTGGTATTGATAGAGATTTAGTTGGTAAAACCCTACATATAGAGTTCATCGATTGTTTAGGACTATAATAGGTGCATATATATACAAGCCCGCCTATTGGGGTATACTCATTTGTTGGTTATCATCAGAATAAGGCCCACCACTTCGAAAGCTGACATGTGTGATATCCATTTATGGAGAGTAGAGTTGAGATTTTTGTGTACCCATGGTTGACGATCTGAGATTATGTGAGATAATTGGGAACACCAAGTAAAAGGCCTCACTAAAGGAAATTCCAAGTAATTTTGAGAAAGTGACAAATTAGGTCAAAAGTAGGGCATCTTGTTCTGAAACTATGACCACTGCCCTAATAAAAGACATGGAGAGTGGTGCTAATGCCTAACATGATTTTGGATGCTAGCAACAGAGTTGTCTTTCCATGTACTTATGTGATGTAACATGGCTAGGGTTTGAAAACCCTAAGAAAGACAATCATGCTAGTGGGGAGAGCTTGATTGACATAAGATTACTGTTGAAGGCAATGAGAACTTCTCACTTGTCTTAGATATTATATGGTTAATGAGGAAACCATAAGATTTAGATGTTAAGGATCACTAAGATATAACCACAAGAAAATATAAGGGTAAGAGATACATCTTGTATATTCTTGGAAAGATTTCTCTTCTGTGATGCTAGATTATAAGAGCTAGGATTTGAGGATTGAAAATCCATGATGGAGATGTAGACTTGGATCCTAGAACTAGAGTTCTCTTGAAATGTACTTGTGTGATGTGACATGGCTAAGGTTTGCAAACCATAAGAAAGAAATTATTGCTAGTGGGGAGATCTTGATTAACATAAGCTTGTTGTTGAAGCGAATGAGGACTTCCTACTTATCCTGGAGTTTATAGGCTTCCTAAGGAAACCCTAAGAGTTATATGTTAGGGATCACAAAGATATAACCATTGGATGTTCTTGGAGAGATTGCTCTTATGTGATGCTAAAGTATAAGACCTAGTTTTTGAGGATTAAAATATTAGGATGGACGCGTAAACTTGGACGTTAGAACTATATTTGTCTTGCAGTGTACTTGTGTGATGTGACATGGCTAGGGTTTGCATGAGAAAAGATTATGTACCTTATTTAGAATGTGTAATTCTCATTATAAATGTGTCATTATGTCTAAGAGTAATATGCAATAACATGAAAGATATAACTTGACCTTACACTTAAAAATAGAAGGTATTAATTGTTATAATTGTAAGGAATCTATCATTGTAGTGTAAGGTAATGTCTTCCACATGACATGTCCATTCTACAAGGAATCCCCTTCAACACTCATGCTCACTTTTTTGAGGAGAACATCTCAAAGCAACCAAAAAATGACACCCTATCCATGACCAAGGCTTTAAGACCCACCCCTCATATACAAATCCTTCTAATAGTAATCCTATCCCACTTGAAGACCAAATACACCCTATTGAGGCTATGTGTGGTGGCTCATGGTTTCGTTCATGGCCCATGCAACCTAAAATAATCATTTAAGATGCATAAAGCCTAGAAGCATCATTTAGGGGATAAGGCCCCCATTTTCCTTCCTTAATGGAGGTTAAACCATCGAGACACATCTCGCATTTGCAAAAATTCATAATTGATATCCCACTTAAAAGACAATAGTTCCTTATAATGGGTTTGTGTGTTGGTTCAAGGATTAATTCATGGCCCTTGAGCCCTATAATATTCATTTAGGGTAAAAAAACCTTATTTTCTTCCTCATTCATGGTTAAGGCAACACAACCCGTCCCTCATGCAAAAAAACGTCTTAAAGGAGGCCATACCTTATCTAGAGGCCAAATATTCCTTCAATTAGGGTCACTTTGTAGCTTCATGACCAAAGCAAAAAATGGACAAGGGAAATCCCTCCATCTCTCTGGAAATAAATATCAAGAAGTGAAACAATAGGTGTACCTAGTGGAAGGATGTGCAAAATAAATAACACCTAATAAAAATGGAGGATTCCTTCATGAAAATGGAATTTGAAAGGGAATAAGAAGCTCCCTTTCTATCCAAATACACACATGTCGAAGAATATATGTTGTCATGGGAGCATGTCATGGTGGTGTTAATTATGATGTTTCATATAACATAGAATAGTGCCCAAGTTAATTGGGAGAAAAGTCAAAACTTTTGATTATTTACTCAAATTTGTTATCTACCTATAATTCAAAGTACAAAATGTTGGCTATCTTATGTTGTGAAATGCACACCTATTCGATGATAAGGGTAGGGACTATGTTATCTCCTATGAAACATCATTTCTCATACTCAAAATGCATGTCTAACTATTAAAATTGCATGCAAAGTTGTAAAAAATGCATTTATCAAGTAAATCTATATTCCAGTAATCCTGACCTACCTTTGAAAAATGCAAGTCATGTCCTACGTATGTTCTTTTGGTGAATATTGAGCGAATAGATGTAGCATATTACCTTATGCATCTAGGTCTTCCAAAACCACATTTTCACTAATTTTGTCCTTTGTAGACAAGATTATCCAATTTTGTTAAAATGTTTCCTAGAATTCCCATATAGTTTTGGGGTAATATTATATCGATCAAGTAAATAGAAACAAATGTTGGAAAATTCCATAAACTCTAATTGCTTGCATGAATTTTAGACTAAGGAGGATCTCTCATATTAAGATGTTCATATGCTCTTTCATGTACCCAAATGTTCTGAGCAAAATAAATATTTATATATGTTTACGAGGTAAATTTAAGGTCTTGGGGATGATTGCAACCTTTGTATCTCATAATCACAAGCCATTGACATCTTTGAAATATGATATCATGGTAGTGGAGGAAGTTGTAGAGTTGTTAGAGGCCTAAATTTTGAAATTATTCAATCCCAACATAAATCCTCTCATTCTCATCCACAACCAAATGCATTTTAGGCCATTTGTGGAAATGACCAAGCTTGTTTAAACCCACAAACTTGATGTATCAATATTTGAGTGGATGATAAGAAATGAAACCAAATCCAAAACATCATAGTTGATACAAGGATGAGCCCTGCAATATTGACTTGAATAAAAAAAATCTTGTATCCCATATTAAGAGATCACTCACATATTCATAAACTCAAAGATCTAATAGGAATTAAGAGCAACATGTTGTTCTTGTACCACCGCAATGTTGAAGTCCAAGACAAGTTTATAAGTAGCAGGATGAATACCATAATGGAGTACATGGTGGTTCAATTGTTTCTTGTACTAAACCAAGTGGTGTGGATCCAAGAGAAAAAAACAAATGCTACATAAGGTTTTCTGGGAAGGCAATACCATAAAATGCCCAAGTCATCACTTGGTAGCAAGAAATGCAAAGTGACATAAGTGAGTATATTCCAAAAGTGAAATACTTGGATGAATTCTAGGGAGAAGAATGTAATATCAATTTTCTCTCTAGTAAGAAACACGATCAACTCTTTAGAAGACATGTCGATACCACATAAACCATAGGATTCCTTAGCATTCCCAACACAATAAGTGGTGCACTCTTTACAGCCAAAACTTGTCTCTATATCTTCAACAATTCTAAGTGTCCCTACATTAGGTGTAAGGGAAGTGAGGCAAGGGAGGGATTAACATATGTCCCCTAGGTATGCTAATATCATCTAAACATTGAAATGGAAATACATGTGAGGAAGGGGAGAAATACGGGGGAAGTTACCTCAACCTACCCCCTCAATCCTTCAAATGATTTCATAATTATGACACTACTAGAAGATATCATAGCTTTGTATTGGAAAAGAGAGGACTTTAGGCACCGATATGTTCCAATCATGAATTTAGAAGAAGTTAGTCACTCATTATGTCTCTTTATTATATGTTTATAGTTGTCATCATTTTATATGGTTCTAAACAAATTTAGGTATATAATCAATGAACTCCTAATCCAGAAATACCAAAGAAGGGAGATCAACCAATACCGAGGGTAGCCATATAAACACAATAATATCCAAATAAGTAATCTAAAGTAAACTATTGTTACCTAATTCTTCATCCATATAACAAATTCTCTCAACTTCTTGTTTTGTAACATTTCTTTTTCAAAGTGTGATAGACGACGACCATATTTTGTCCTCATTTCAAATCATGGCACATGGACTAATTAAACTAATCAATATGCATTAATTTTTTTTTAGGAAATAAAAAAAAAATATCATTTCAAATATTAAATATACTTAGAAAAGTACAAATCAAGGCCTATACACCTTTCTCGCCACTATGATGTGTGGCACTTCGTTTTGTAAGCCTAGCCTCAGAGGCCTTGTCTTGAAACATATACTAATTGAATTTAACTATGCACAAATAAAATATATAAATATATAAATAATTTTTATATAATGTTATGAACAAATTCAAATACTAGTGTACTCTCCTTACCATACTTCCTCTGTGCATCCAACTTCTCATATGATTTGACAAGTTCTTTCCATACTTTTAACGTTACATCCACAAGCCTTTTTTTAGCCTTTGCTTGGGCAGGATTTTTTTTATCTGATTTGTTTGATTGCACCTAAATCACTTGCAATTCTGATACATTTGGTGTTTGACCTTTTTTACGAACCAACCTACACCAAATTCAGTCTCCGTGTCGTGAATTGCAAGTTTTTGTAGGTGCATCAAAATCTTTGAGAATGATAAGTGGAGACGGTCTTTGAACCATTGAAGGCATAATTCCTTCAACCTATTCACAAAAAATTTGCCAACATATGATCTATAGATTTCACCTGAAACCGAGTCATATTCTATCAGTGTATCATAACTACCAATGCAAGACGTGTAACATGGAATGGTGGAAGAAGAGTTCTATGTTCGAGGAGTGGCCTGGACATTGGAAGTCTCTGTTTTCTATTCTAAATTCTTATGAGTTATGGTTAATGATTTTTCCTTGATTTTATGCTCGGTCTAGGAGTGGTTGGGGAATCAATTTATTCCCTTAGTATGGGTTCCTGTGTTTGCAATCTTTCAGTGGTTGCACTTGAGAGTCTTTTTTCTATTTATCTATCTAGCATTGTCAAGGACACATCGTCAAGTTTGTTTAATGCTTCAAGCCCTAATATCGAAGCCAAGGCCTCTTTGTCCTGGTCAATCTCCTCTTCCTATAAATATATTAAATTTTTTTTTACAATTTACAATAGAAAACAAAAATCTAGAATATCAAAGACCAAATTGCAACAATTATGTATCTATAAATTCACAATGACTTACCTCATTCTTCCCACTCACTGTTCCCTTCCCTTTGCTTGACATTCTAAGGTTGGGTGAGCAAATCCTATCCATGGAGGTGAGTTAGGGAAAATCCTGTCTGTCCAATCCATGGAGGCAAGCTGGGGAAAATTTTATATGTTGTCTCCATGGAGGCGACCTAGGGAAAATCCTATCCATAGAGGCTAGCTAGGGTAAATCTTGTCCATGGAGACGAGGAGGAACCTGAGCTACGAAAATTTCGTCCCTCTCTCCAACGAATTTCAAGACACTGCTGCAAAGCAAGGAGACACTATAGTGAAGGGAGGATCCACTGGTGTGTGCGAAGGAGACACTTCCACGAAGGAAGGAGCCACTGGTGCATGTGAATGAGACACTCTAGTGCCTGAGGTAAGCATTTCAATCCAAAGCTAAGGTGGTGTATGTTTGAATAGAGCCAGAGCTAAGGTGGTGTATGTTTGAATGAAAAAATGAATATGGCCCGCAATATTCTTTTTCATTAGTCAACACAATATGCGACGACTTTAGCGTCGCCTTGAGGCACAAAATGTAATCTGCCTGGGGAACCAAAGTTGGCGCAAACAATGTGTATTTTAGTGCCATTGGGGATAAAATTAATATATTAAGATTATATATGTTAAGATTATATATATAAAACTTAAAAGTTGGTCTAATAGGTTAGATTTTGTAGAAGTCCTATATGTGAAATGCATGAGAATTAGTATATATTGGACATTAGTAGTCATTTTTTACACATTGGCTTATGGTTGAGTTATTTGGATTTCTTCTCCTAATATCTAAGTAGTTATAGTGCAAGTCATCATAATCATACTTATGGTAGATATGCTCAACACTGCATGTGTATGGTGTACATTATGTGTATGTAGGTTTATCATGCTTGATTGTGTGTTGGATTCATGACAAAATGAGGACTAATTTTGATCCTTAGAGAAATGGATATCGAAAAGTTGTGAGCCAAACCCTAAACATATACTCTGGGGATACAACCAAGTACGCTTAAAAAAATGGAACAAAAGTTTGCCATGCATCCAACATTGTTACAATCAATCCATTCATATATAAATAACTTAGTGCCCATGTGAGTATGCCTAGGGTTCCTTTCCCATATGACCTTTGATTTATCATTCCTTGTAGTGGTTACAAGTTCATTTACTTTGCATAATGATTTTTTTTAAAGGATGTTAAGTTCATAGCTATGATTTAGTAGATCTAGTGATAAGCTTAGGATAAAATTTTTAGAGCTCAATGACTTTACAAAGAGTGCCACGATCAACATAGAACAACCCACTAGTTCAAATTTTGACATGTTGTGGTTATATTGTGACAAAAAAATATTGAAATGTTAAGCTCAAAAAATTAAGATTATTTGGAATGGATCTTTCATGTGTATACTGTAGATAGGGGACATATATTTTAAGTTTGATTTGCCTATTTATAAAAGCATATGCTTTGTTATAATTGGAAACAAGTTGAAACTCTTTAAAACATTTATTTCTAATCAGGTTATGATAGAACCTTTGCTACCAACAACAATCAACTTGGTACATATATAAAGTTTTTGAAGGACAATATATTGAAAAAAAGGTTCATGATACCAAGAGAGGACCACAAAAATGGTTTGAAATTGGG
Source organism: Pseudotsuga menziesii (assembly GCA_001517045.1). NCBI lineage: Eukaryota > Viridiplantae > Streptophyta > Pinopsida > Pinales > Pinaceae > Pseudotsuga > Pseudotsuga menziesii. Next base: position 139,141 of record LPNX010655359.1, on the reverse strand, counting down.
TTATAGGGGTGATATTGAACAATGTTAAGTAGTTAACAAAGGAACAAGTGAGAGAGAGGCTCTTAAACCTCTTGGGAAGTGTTTAAATAATTTGAGAGACTAAAAGCTTGCAATGGGGGGGGGGGTTGGTGTATATGTATTTATAATGATGTTTTTTTAGTAACAAAAGTATGGGTCATTAACCAATTATTGGATTGACTATATATTAAAATTAAAATTTACTTAACTCTCATATTTTACATAGTATACTAGTTGCCTTATGTGGCGTCATCTAGTGCCCAACTATTTTGACTAAGGAACAATGACACTCTAATGAACTATGCCTAACTCAATAAATTATTCTACCACATAGCCTAATTCTTGTGAAAGTTTTAGACCAAAAATTCACTAATTGACCACTTAACTTCTAGCTAACTTAGGATTCCTAGTATTATTGTATTAGCATGAATCCAAAACCCAAAAGAAACACAACTAGACACAAAGGTGATTGTTACTAGGGAAAGGAATGAGGTCACCTTATGATATTTGTCCCATTGTCTTCGGTGTTTGGGACCACCTCGTGGGCACATGAACTATGTTAATGTCCAACACACAATTGATTTCCACCCTTCCCTTGGTTACTTAGTACATCAAGATACCCCTTAATGTGTAATACCTTGGTCATTTAGTGCATTAAGAAACCACTTAAGTGTTTGAAACCCACAATATGGAATGATGCAACTAAAATTTTAAAAAATATTTAAATATTGACATAAGATTTGAATTAAGTAAAGGTAAAAAACAATCAAACTTATCCCATCCCAACTTACATACTCCTCTTAAAAGGAGTACAACGTTAAGGGGCATGTATAAAGGGTTTAACAAGGAGAGTGTTATTCACATATCATGATCAAAGTACACTATGGAATTGATCCAATTAAGCATTTTCTTAGTGTTTATAATAAAAAATAAACTTATCCTTTTCTTAGTTGTTATTTTATTAATGTTAGCCTTTTATTAGAGCTCATTGCAACACAACTAGAGTGCTCCTTTTACAAAGTATTATTTGTGCGCCCTTTGATCCCAAGCTAATTTTTGTCTTGCAACCCTATTTTCTCTAACTTTTTAGCTGATAATTGGATTGATTGGTGTATGAAAAAATATTGTAATTGTTGTGTATTACAGGATCCAGATGAGGCCATGGAAATAGGACGTGGACGACGTAGAACTACTAAATTGCATAGAGTAAAGAGCGTGGAAGAGGATATGACAACGAAATCTATAGATACAATAAAGGTAAGAAGACAACGCAACCTCAATTTTTTGTCTTTGAGGCCTTTGAGGCCAATATTATTGGTTGAAAATGCACATGAATGGTGATTGAATGCGATTCTAGGATCAAGGGAAAAGTTTGTAAATTAGGATGGCCATTTGGGATAGGGATATTGGATACTTCTTATGTTGAAATTTTGGCTCGATGCATATTTGTTGAAATAATATAATTGGTGTACTAAAAATTATTGACACTGTTGTGTATTACATGTGCCAGATGAGGCCATGGCCATAGATCGTGTTATATAAAATGAGGTCACAACAGATGATGGGGGACATCAGATGCTCAAATTTTAACTTGAGTCAAGGAAAAATGATCTGATGGCATTTTCTGATAAATCTATCTTTTTCAATAATATTATTAAAATTTATAGTGTATTATCCAATCTTGACATAAATCATTGCATGCTGTTGATTATTTTAGATGGAGATTAGAGCAAATACTGATCTAGAGTGTTCAAAGAGCAAAAGAAAAAGACATGTACGTGGATGTGGACCTAAAATAGTTAGATCACAAAGAGGACATTGGGTGGAAGAAGATATGCCAATGGATCTTCGAGACACAACAAAAGAGTGCATTGAACAAGAGTTTGGTGAGGACTATAGTACATGGGGTGGATACTCTGAGAAAATTGTTGTTTGTGGATGTTTTGTATGTAATGGAAAGAAGTAATTCAAATGGGGGATTGTACAAATACATTACATAAATTATGAGATTATAGAGGGTAGTATGCCTCCTATAATCGATTCGAATCCAATAGGAATTCTGGTAAGGAATTTTCCAGTTTGATATAAATAATATGTATAATTATTGTAAACACAATTTTATATTATTTGTATAATTAATGTTTTTGTTAATGAATACTTGTAGGATAAATATCTTGGTTTAAAGTTTCCTGGAGCACCAAATTCCATCCCAGAGGGCGATGATCATTTATCAGATGATACATATAACAAAAATATGTGCACATATGCCAACTTGGAAGATGAGGAATTGCTGAAAACAAGTGACATAACAAGAACCAATTTAAAGATGCATAATTTACTTAAAGACAAGGGGAGGGTGTACTACATACCCTATGAGAAATAATGTGATGAAGATGATGAATTGCCCTTAATTCAAGATCAATTTACAAAAAAAATTGATTGTCGACTATATTGCACTTGGCCTAGTTATCAACAACAACCTAGAGTGTATGAGGTGTTTCAATTTTAGGGATACACATAGTTGTATCCCCAAAATTATATTGTTTGTCCAGTCAGATTGATAGTATACAATATTCCCCCATAGATGAGTGTTAGAAAGGAGCACCTTATGCTGATTTGTTGACTAAATTGTCATTGATGCCAACAGGTGTGTCAGTGTGTCTTAGTGCCCCTCGAGGATCCCCTAAGGGTTAGAAGTCTGTCAAGTGATTATAAATTTCAAAATAGACCTTTTGTTCTTGTCCAAGCCCAAGTCTGAAGCCCTTGGAGCCCTTGGGACAATGCCAAAAGCCCTATTCACCCTTTATTGTGTTTAAGTTTCCCTAAGTTGTTTCTATGGTTATCTAGTTGTTTCTATGGTTTCTCAAGCCCTCAACCTATGCCCTCGTACCCTAGAAAGTATCCTTGGTGGTTGACAAAGTTGCAATAGGCCAAAATGACCCATTCTGTGGTCATTGGTGTTTTAATGAGGCCATGGTACCCTAGGAGAAGACTAGGCACCCCCACATATGATAGTTTAATGGTCCTTGTACCCTTTAAGGAATGGAAAAAGTGATGTGGGTTATTTGTATGTTGATACCCTTGATGGCTAGTAGAACGCACCCACATATGATGACATTAATAACTTAACTCTAAAAATTTTGAGTGGTAAGGTTGACCTTTAATAAAACAATTAAACTTAATAAATGACTCGCCTTTGGAGCATTGCTACCACACTAGAACCCTTGATAAGGTCTACCTCATTAAGTGATTGGGTATTAAAAAAAAATTAAATTCATAAAATGTTCATTAGACCCCCCTTTAAAATTCGGCCTCAGTAAGTATTGAGTATTAAAACAAAAATAATTAAATAAACTCTCATAGAATTCGGACCTACCTCTACTCTCTCAACGCCAAGATGATGTATTAATACACAAAATGCTTTCCATAACTTGATCATGAATGTAGGCAATATTTGGTAGTGTGACTAAGGCAGCCTACACCTGGTTCTTCACAGAGACATTCTTTTGGGGTTAAAACAAATTGAACAATCCGAATTTGATACTTCTTCAGCACATACACAATCCGATTCTTGATCTTGTTTGAGGTTCCTCTCAGCTAATAAACAGTCCAAATTTTGGGGTGCCTAAACAGTCCGATTTTTGATGCTTGACAATGTTATGGTTGATGGTTATTGCTTGCCCTTTTATCACAAAAAAATTGATGATATAGCCGAGCATTTTCAAGTGATTTCTTCGGGGTAAGCAATTTGAATTAGAGGTCATCTACAACACATATAAACAATCCGATTTTTTCCTCCTTCACAAATTTGAAGTCTTCCTTAGAACATACACAGTTCGAGGTCTTCTACAACAGATATATACAGAGATCTTGGCATGCACTGATTTTATAAGGTATGATCATGTATACTCTATGATGATGATGCATACTTGTTGATACTATATGATGATGATGATGATGCATACTTGTTGATACTATATGATGATGATGATGATGCATACTTGATCCACACTCTATGATAATGTGATGTATACTTGTTGACATTACACTATGATGATAATGATGCATACACTGGGATCATGCATTCCTATACACTATGATGATGATGCATTCCTATACACTATGATGATAATAATGCATACACTGTCATGATAATGATTCATACCCTATGATGATGATGCATACCCTATGATGAGGATGCATTCCTATACACTACGATGATGATGATGATGCATGATACAAAAATGATGATGCATACTTGATGATCAGTGAAAGCAGAGCATAACTACTAGATTGGTGATTGTGTATGATGAGGTGTACACTGATGAACATGAACAATATCTGGCGGTGATAAAGTACTAATGTAAGAGTAGGGGTCATCAACAACAAGTTAAATGATTGGTTTTGATAGGTCCATAGGTTTAGTCTTCTTCTTCTTCTTCAGGGTGATAGGGCGGTGCTAGGGATCACAATCCAATGAGTTAAGTTGTTGTAGCATCTTCTCAGTTGCAACTGACAAAGCCTACGGAATACATCAAGTAAAAAACTGGGAGTCATACTATCTCCTAATTTAATTGATCCATGTTCAACAACACAATGCTATGATAACAGGAGAAGTAATACTACAAGGAGAACCCTTTGCCACAGGGGGAGAAAAAGTTGAGCAAGGGGGAGTTTTTGTGAACAAATAAATCTCATTCTAAGGGGGAGCTTTGAAGTTGTCATCAATTACAAAGGGGGAGGTAAACATCAAGTAAAAAAAGGATGCTTATATTTTTCTTTTTATTGATGAGATGCAATTGCTATGGAAAGGAATAAGAATGTATGCCATAGTACGCCCTCCATCAAATAGGTATTTTCATGTTGTATGGTGTGCTATGTTGGACTATTCATGATTTCCCAAAACTTGTTGTTTGTTCATGTAAGAAAAAATATTTACATACTTACAGTCATAATTGATTTTCAACCCAACTTTCATACATACTTTTTATGATGTTATTAACATTACTTATTGAATTGTAGGGATTCAAGTAAAGGGGATATTTGCACGTCTAAGATTTGTAGAACAATTTAAGGGGTGGTATTCTAAAGATCTACATAAATTTATTTACATAAACAATAAGTTTTTCTACCACCAAATCATAAGTTTAGAAATCGCCTGAAGAATCAATCTAAAGGAAAAATTGAAAATAGATGCCCTCCCATGGTTATGGGTCCAAGTGATTGGCATAAGAAGTATGAAGACGCTGAATTGAAATCTTCAGAGTATTTTTTTGATTGGGGTGATTCAATTGAAGAACCATAACACGTTGTAGTTAGTATGCCAAAAGGAATGAAAAGGAAATCCATATTTTATGAGCTCCCTTACTGGAAGGACCTATTAATATATCACCTATTAGATCCTATGCACATCTTAAAAAATGTCCCAGATTCTATATTATGACATATATGAGAAAAATATAAGGAAACCTTGTCTTCAAGAGAGATACTGCTCTTTCACATTCCAAAATTTGATAGAATACATTTGTGTCCAAACATGGAAAATGAAACATATGCATAAGTGATTTTGAAGAAGAAATAGATAGACCAACTAAAAAATGTCATCCGTTCAATAAGGATAGCTACTGGCTATGGGTCATCATTGAATACAACTTTTACAATTGATGGACATATCACAAGATTTAAGACATAAGATTTTATTAAATTTTTGAAGGTATTATCATCATTTAACTTTTACTGTTAACATTAATTAAGTACTATATATATATTGATATTCTATTGTGTGAAAAAAATTACTAATGACTTATGATAAATGTCATTGACAATTAGGGGTGGGGGGGATCATGTCTTAGTGTTGGCTTAAGGGATGCCATAAATCGATTGTCAACATTTACAAGGTATGTGGTATGAAATGGTCATGTGTGAGAGACATAAATATGTTATATTACATTATAAGTTTGACTAAAAGTTTATACTAATTTAATATTATTATATTAGGTGGGTGACCTCCAAGGAGATCCATGAATGTGAAGTGATGAAATGGAAGAAGGAAATTGCAAAACTTGTATGTGTATTTGAGAAGGAGATCCCTACAAGTTTCATGGACCTACAAGTCCATTTACTTATACACCTAGTTGATTACATTGAATTCGCGAGTGTCGTATCAACAAGGTGGATGTTTTTCTTTGAGAAGTATATGAAAACTCTAAAGAGATATGTTCGACAAAAGGCACATCCAGATGGTTGCATGGCTGAAGGTTATGTATTGAATAATAATTTTTCTTCCTATGTGAATTCCTTAGTAAAGATTTTAAAGACGGGCCACAGTTATGGGATGAAGAACATGGATAAGATATTATTGATGGATAAAAACTGCAATCTAATGGAGTTCGAGTAGAAATTAGTAAGTAAATTCATGATCACTGTGGTTATTTTTATTGCAATCATTAATTTACGCTACAATTATTTTTTCAAATTAACATCATGACATTTGGAGTTTGAAATATACATGTTGACATGTAATAGGTGTAGATGGAAGTGTTTTACACGGCAAGTTTGTTTTGTACCACATGGACTTTATGAAGAAATTGATTGATTTGTATGATAAAAAGAGAAGATGTGTTAGAAGCAAGGAGCCAATTTAAGAGATTTAACCAAGGAATACACCACTTCCCATTGATCTAATTGGGAAAATGGGAAAAGATTACACATTACAATGGGTTAGTGAACAAAATCAAAATTGAATAGATGATGCAAGTTTAGATTCAAACATAGCAGAAGATAAAATCAGCATGCCTAGAGGATGTGAAATAAAGGTACACTTGGAATTTTACAAAATGTTGTTTCAATACTGTTTTGAAAAAATTAAGTATTTAAATATTCATAATTATATTTGTTTTCACTGAAATAAATGGTCTTTCATAGGTGATGAAATATCCTGCAATGTGGGCATATGGTCAACATTATCGTGTCGAAAGTTTAGATGTGAAGAGATGATCCTTTGATTGTAGAATTATGGTTGATTTCAAGCAATCCATTTGAGCAAGCTCAAAATATAGGAATATTATTGAAGGGATTCTACAATTTGTTGGGAAGTCCAAGAAATTATTAAGTTGGATTATTGCCCTTTTAAATGTTGTATTTTTAGGCGTAGAGGGTATGAAGCATTTGAGAGGACATGAAGACATGATACCCATAGTGGGTTGCATTCTATAGATTCCTCAAGGTTCCCACTAGATGAGAAGGACCCTTATGTTGTACCAATTCATTGTGAGTAGGTATTTCTTTAACTCAAACAAGAAGCAATAGTGATGATTAGTCTATTAATTCATAGTTTATTATGCCTAAGTGAATATGGAGCATAACTGTGATAGAAAACAAAATGTGAGAGATGGATTAAAGAACATTGCAGAAATTGACATCCATGATGACGTTGAAGATGGTTATGTTCATGCACAAAAAACAATAGTCCAGGGTTAGATGATCTTATAGAAGACAACAATATGGATGATATAGAAATTGATGATCCAAATACATTTGGTAACAATATAGATGGTCTACAATCAAATTTCATTGATGATTAAGATGATGTAGGTGTAAAGACTAGGATGATTATAATACCACCTTAGAGGTATGGTATAACAAGAACACTAGTAAATACTTGTAAGAACATATGAACATTGACAATGATACACTGGATGACATTGTTGTAGACAATAATGTAAATGATCAATATTTCTATGTTGTTTAAATGATAATTTTTAATGCCCAAAGATTGAAATAATTCCGTATTATTTGTCTTGATACAAATTAATTATTGCAACCTCATTAAGAGTTCAATCTTTGGTATGAATTGTTGCAAGAAAAAATAGGATTACTTGGATAAGAGTTAGCATGGTTAGTGGCAATTTATTGGTTGGTAATGGTTTAGAGGCGTTGTCACGTTCTTGGTTAGACTCGAACTGAACTAGGATGAATATCCTATTGAATAACAACACATTAATATGCAATTGTTAAAAAAATACATTAGAGGAAATTTCAATGTAAAACAAGCTTCCAAAAATAATACAAATTCCATGTCATCATGTATTAGCCAATCAAAATTCTTTAAAATTAAAAAAGGGAGCACCTCTTAAACAAAATTTTAATATAAATTTGGGGATAGGTATCATAAAAAAACTACTTTTTTGTTTGTTTGTATTTTGACATATCTCCCTGTGTTTTTACTCAAATTTTGATCGGGAGAGCTCGTTGGATGCATGATTGAATTCCGCATCCTACGAGTACCCACTCGACATAATTTTGATGGGCCCCACTATCCCAAAAACAAGAAATGCCTGAAAAAATGTGATGATGACATATCTGTCTTGATCGAAATTTGAGTAAAAACATAGGGAGATATGTCGAAAATATGAACAAAAAAGTAGTTTTTTTTTTCTTCCTCCAAAATCAATAAATATTATTTTATTAATTTTCCTTAGGAGGCCCATTTTGAGTTGAAATTTCCTCTAATTGATTACATGTATTGTATAAGTAAAATAATGTAAATCCAAACCAATAGGCACAATGTAAGCAAAGGTTTTTCATTAATTTATATGAAAAAAACATATTGAAATATTTCACTAAGCCTAAGACCATAACCTTTAAACCATCTAGCACCTACTCCCCTAACCCCTAAGCCCTCGACTCTTCAAGAAAGTTTTGATAAATATTATATATATGGGAATCACAAACGATGACAATGAGACGTGTATGATGAATGCTGGCAAAAACATGGATAATTTCAAATATTATGTGGCAACATGAGTCATCCTTGAGTCTTGAAACCATCCCATACTGCCAAGGCACGTTTCTAGTGTAACCATGTCAAATTTCAAGACATACATGCATAGTTTGAAGAAATTTTAACCTTGGCCCCATTCACTGCTCATTGTATGAGGTTAATGGATGACAATGATGATGGGTGTATTGGAAGCTCCATGACCTTTCAAGAGAGTTCCAACAAATATTCTATATATGGGAATGCCAAATGATGAACATTGATTGAAACATGGATGATTTCAAATATTATGTGGGCACATCAGACATCCTTGAATTTTGAAACCCACCCATATTGTCAAGGCATGTGTTTAGTATAGCCATGTCAAATTTCAATGCATACAAGCACAATTTGCAGGAATTTCAGTGTTGGCCCCATTCACTACTCACTATGTAGGGTCAATGGATGGCATTAATCCCTTAACCTAATATAATCCCTCAGCCTTCAACCATTAAACCACTTGCATGTTGGGCCTTATAAAGTTCTTGAGGGATGTATTAACTTAATTGAATCATGCTTTAGTCATCTCGAAGAATACCACAAGAAAAAGGCAAAGACATGGAAATTGGTCTCTTCATTAGGCTTCACGACAAAGTTGGGTATGTTGGGTTTGATTTTTGTTGGCATGGATGGAAAAATTGGGTCATAATGAATATGATGATGATGATAGAAATGAAAATCATGATGATGGCGATGATGATGACAATGATGTCCTTAAGTCTTAAAACCATCCCATACCATCAAGGCATGTGCCTAGTTTATGTAAAATTTCAACGCATACAAACACATTTTGAAGAAATTCCAACGTTGGCCTCGTTCACCGTTGATCACTGTGTGGGTGTTAGGATTATAGACAAGCATGCAATAATAATAAGAGAACAATATAATCAGATGGCAACACATTTTACCCTGGAAAACTTGACGAGGGAAAAAAACTAGCCAACAATGAAGATCTTCATTACATGGCCAAAACTAGCGATTCGATCCAAGTGATCTCACCTGCTCACCTCTAGGCCACATTACAATGGAGTGTGAAAATCCTTTTATTGGCTTCATTACATGCAATGCCTTGGTCCAATACCATGGGATACCAAATACCATGGGCCCAAAAACCACGTGCTGAGACCTAAACCATTTTACTCATGACCAAGTCAAGGTTAACTTTAACAATACCCCCTTTTAAACTTGACTTGGAGTAAATCACCAACCCCCCTCAAAGTTTTAACTAAGAAATCTCCACATTACCCCCTTACCACCTAGGTCTACTTGACTTTACTAGTGAGTTACTAGGGATGCATCCTATCACCGAGGTCTACCTAGAATTTACTGGTGAGTTACTAGGGGTATGCATGCCTAACTAGGTCTTACAGTTGTATGCCCATTTACATGCAATTACAAAATTTCAACGCCATTATAATACATTTTTTTGTTCATGTGTGTCATGGTGACTTCACCATCACCATTCGTTGCTACATCCTCTCGTTTTTTAATGGTTGCCTTCTTACTCGTAATGTGCCATACCTCCTTTTATACCTTCATACAAACTTTTCATTGACTTCCATATAAAAAGAATCCATCTACCAGATTGCACGTGTCCTTGGCCGCTGTAACCACTAGTTCTTTAGGAATTCTCTTCACCTACATGGTTCATCAATCTTGGTTGCAAAACTGAGATTAAACCATTTAACATTCCTCCCACAATCGAAGACGCAACCTCTCTGATTCCACATCAAACTAGGCTATTACTACACCTGCCATACTCGTACCTATCCTAGTGGTTCATTCCACAACTTGATGCCACATCCATTCTTTGTGTATAATAGGGATACATTTTTTTCATGCTTCTAAGCACCCAGAAAATCACATTTTAACAGGAACCAACAACTGTTAGGGTGTTGAGTATTGCCGATCATTCACCCCATAACATATTAATTAAAACTTAGGTACAAAAAATATATCCTCAAGGATCTCCAACCACATGATATGATACTAGATGTTAGGATTTAGACGAGCATACACATAATAATAAAGAGAGAACAAAATCCACATAACAAGATATTTAAGATAACACATTTTACCCTAGAAAACCCCATGAGGGGAAAACCTAGCCAACAATGAAGATCTTCATTATATGGCCAAAACCGACCATCTTGTCTAAGTGATCTCACTCGCTCACCTCCAAGACACATTACAATGGAGTGTGCCACACCTTTTATAGGCTTCATTACATGTAATACCTTGGGCCAGTACTATGGGCTACAAAATACCATGGGCCCAAAATCCACATGCTGAGACCTAAACCATTTGACTCTTAAAAACCCTCCCATACAATCAAGGATGCGCCAAGTCTAACCATTGGAAATTTCAACGCATACAAGCGCATTTTGAAGAAATTTCAACATTGGCCCCATTCAGTGCTCAATGTGCGAGGTATATGGATGAAATTGGTGGTGGGCATGTTGGATATACCATGACATTGGTCTCTAAGAATTGGAAAATAAAAATTAGATTGTTTTGCCTTAGTTATATTTATATTACAAATACAAAGTTTAAAAATAGTAAAAAACCTATGTAAAATAAATTCAGATATTTTATTATCAGAAGGTATTTGGAGACTAAATTGGTATATTTGGTATTTTTAATATAAATACAGTAAATATTAATATGGTATCTTTTGTAGTTTACAATAAGAAAAATACTTATATATTCAAAATATAAGTATTCATTATTATTATTTATATTTTTAAAATTAACATAAATAATAATCCAAAGTAAACTAAATTTAAAGAAAACATAAAAAATTATATCACATATTGTAAAATAAACTTTAAAATAGGAAAATAATTATAAATTTAAAAAGAAAATGCCCTTAACCCATAATGACTAGGTCCTTACCCTTTAAAAACCTCTCATCATGTAATGGCTAAGTCCTTTACATGTAACCTTGTTATTGGAAATACTTACCTTTTGCGGACATAAGTTGTTTCCCTAGCTCAAAATACTCTATGCTAGAACAAATGAGTAACAACAATGAGAAGCACTTCCCCTAATATCGATAGATGCTTGGAATGGATTCTTCTACCTGTCATACAATGTGATGTGCCAGTCCTTTGGAATGCTAGATCTCCAAGGATTCACCTGCATGAAACACAACCAAAGCAGATACAAGGTCATATTACCAAGTACAATCTACAATCCTATGTTGATGACTAAGGAATTCAACAATGAAACAAGTGATCAATACAAAATATGATTCATGGGAAATGAACTTTCATTGAATTAATGGAATAAGAGAGAGAAATTACAACCAAGAGCCTTAGTGTTGAGAAGTCTCTTCTCAAGCAAGATCTTGCCTCCAAAGCTTCAAACTTCTCCACCTAGTGCCCACTCTCCTTAGCTAGATTTGGCTAGAGTTTTGATGCTATAGCATAATCTTCCTCCCTTTACCCATGGGGGATGAGCCAAGATTTATAGCCATGGGAGGATAGGGATGGTTGAGATTATTATGGATGAGGTGGAGGGGAGATCCTACAAGGAGGGATCTCGAGCCCAGGTAATCCAAGAGTCTAGGGACGAGGTTTCCACGAAGCTAAGGTTCTAGAAGCTTCATGAAACTTCTCTTTTTAGATTTTAAACTTGAGCACCGCTCTTTGTCAACCAAGACAGAGCGTTACCCATAGTGCATCGCTTGTTGTATAAAGGCAAGTGGCGGTGGCAACGATTTTTGTTCATGGAAAACATGTGTTACGCATTGGGGCAACACACATTAGCCACAGGGAAAGTGGGGTGGTGGAAAAAGGCATGAAATCACTAATCCTGGTCCAAATTAAACTTCATAACTTGGGGATTGGAGGCAAGTTTTGATTTTTGGTTCTTAATATATAATGATGACGAGAAATATGTGTAACAGAATGCCTCCCAAAGCATGAGGCTAGAGGGATAAGATAGGTGAAGGCTTTGTCAAAACAAGTTATCACTTTGAGGCAAGATTTCACAGATCGGAGATCTTCAACAACCTAGCTCATCCTACAGTACATCAACACTTTGATTTAGATCTGTATGACTCTCATCATGGCTGCGGACCAATACAAAACAGATCCATGTGAGGTACAAGCAACCATGGCTACTAGAATACAATGTAGATCCATGCAAAGAAGACTCGAGCTTGGACATAGCTACCAGACATACAATGTATATCTATGTCATACAGACACAAATTTGAGCACAATCACAACCATGCAAATATGGATCCATGCCAGAACTCATACAAATACTCCATCACAACCTGGGGAAAGCAATGAACGCTTATACCCAAGGTCTTCATCTCGTCTTCAATAAAGTACGATTCTATCCATGTGATTACAATGTCTTGATGTCGAACATGGTAGAAACCACTTTATTACTGGTCAATGATGAAAACTGTTAACAAGTTCGAGGGAGATCACCATTGATATCGATGATTCCCAAGGACCTCTAGTACAATATCTTGAACATGAATAGATGATTTGATGTCGAACATTCGGTTGAATATTTCGATCAAAGGTCAATGATGTAAACCTATGTCGAAAGAGAGAGAATCTGTCATTGATGCATATAGATCACAATGTACTACTTTGTTTCTAAGACTAATTCCTAAATGATGAACTGAAGTCGACAGGAATAGTCTCATTGAAGGAGGGCCATGGTGAATCCCACATCAACGACACAAAAATCAGAACAAAGTTCCAGAATTTGAGTATGATATAACCATAGGACTAACTCAAAAGTAACTAACACAAAGGTAGTTTTTGACTATAGACTCAAATTCTCAATACAATTTTCCTTTGAACATAGAGCAGCACGACTGAAGACTTGGAAGCATTGACTTGATGAGGCAGATACCAAGACATAATGTGACGATGGATGAAGCATTCTTTGAAAGATTCAAAGGAGTGACATGAATCATGAAAGTGGATCGACTCAAAAGCAAGCTGAATACCCAATTGACTGAATGAAATGCATATAAGTTCCATGTTCAAAGGTGACTACAAACTGTCATTATGGAAAATGAAATATGGTTACCTTCCCTTAATTTCCCCATCATGATTGATGATGCCTCCTTTTGTTTTTACGAGTTCAAAGAGGGTAAAAAACACTCACTGAAGCTTATCATAGGATAAGTCCATTCTCACATATTTTACGAACTTGAGAAAGGAGGGGTTCGTTCCCAAAAGAGGGTCTCTTGGTGTTTAATTTAACGGGTCCTTTGAAATTAAATTCGGTATCGTTCATGTTTAGAGAGTCTGAACGAAACGGAAGAAGACTCTAGAGGGTCCTTTTTCGTACAATATAGTCCCCAAGGCCCGAAAAAGTTTAAACTAATACCTTAGAGAGTTCTTCTAGTCGATGGCTAGAGTATTCCTTTTTTGTAATTTAGTCAATCTGAACCGAAAAAGGTGTAAACTATTATTGGAAAGACGACTCTTTAGGTCCTTTTATGAGTGTGAAGACGACACATTCACTCGACGATCTTTTCACATTTTAGGAGTCTGAAAAGAGATTAAAGAAGACTCCACTAGGGTTTCTTTTCATGAAAAGGAGTTTAACGAGCCTGGAAAATAAGTAAAATTTAACTCGAAAATTTAGTACTAGGTTTAACGAGCACGACTAAGATTTCGAAAATAGTGCTCAAGAGCTTTTTCCATTTTGTGCGAGGATGAAAAAGTAAAAAATAAACTCATTCATAACCACAAATTCAGTTTCTCCATGCCGTGCAAGCTTCAAAATGACCATTATACTCCAAAAATATTAAAAACTAAGCTTTATAGACTATTTGAGGGTAAATATTTAACAAAATAATTAAAATAATGAAATAAAACCCAAAAATATTTGAATAAAAGCTAGTAAATAGTAAAAAAGATTTACCATTTGCATTTTTACGATTGGAGAGCATTTTGAGCCATTTAGGGTGTAGATTTCAGATGAGGATTGCGAAGCCGTTAATCCACCGTTTTCAGAAACGTCAGTTCCAGGTAAATCTTGAACTCATTTCCAAGCTTTTCATGGTTTAATTTTTCCATTTCATGCTAGTTTTAGGGTTTTGGGGGCATTTACCCAAAGAGAAAATGTGCCTGACGAGTAACATGATTTTCCTTTTCGGGACAAGCGGTGCTCGAGCGACACCACATTTTTTCCTATAAAAAAGGGTGGTGACACCGCTATGTCATAAAAGGAGACAGGTAGTGTTGCAAGATGCGCTAGAACACAATGAAAATAAGCCAAAAGAAGAAATCTTAATTATTTCAAATGATTGATTTTATGTTATAATGCTTCATTTTAAACTTTTGGTAGGTTATCTTTAGGAAATATGGTGATTTGGAAGGAAAGAGAACACAAACTTGATGATATAAGAGTTGTGAATGATGCTGGTACTATGGTTTCTTTGCATGTGTGTGGGATCCTGGAATTCTTCAACATGCTCAACATGAGGTCACAAGTAAAACTATTAGAGTACATTGTTAGGACATGGAACCCTGAACAACAGTACTTTGAGGTAGGGGCTCACGTTCTGAAATTGGAAGTAGAGGACATCTACTTCCTTACAGGTCTATCACAGCGAGGAGCACCCATTTCACTGACAGGTCCTCATGGTGAGGAAATCACCACACAAGGTCTTATTGATCGTTACTTCTTCCTGGGTACCCAAATGTGCAGGAAGATAATTCCCATCAAGGATGCCATGGATCTACCTTTGCGCACAATAATCTTTACCATGAAGTGCATCTCGGGGAGCCAAGGGGCTCACCAAGATTATCATGCACATATGATCTATGCCATAGAGGCAATGGTTCCTACGATCTTCAACTAGGTGGAAGCCCTACTTGTTACTCTGAAGGAACACCTGACTAAATGTCAGCGAGGAGAACTAAAGCAGTTTGGTTACAACACTATCTTAGTGTCTTTTTTCTTCTTGAGAGCACCACACCTAAGGCCACAAGTGGCATTCACTGAGTTGAGGGAATGGGACCCTCGTATGCTATGTTGGGTGGAGATCATGGCCCGCCATAGTGGTAGAGGCTCCAAGGTAAAGTATGCCAGTACCGACTTCCGGGGAGATCCCGACCTGGCCCTACCAATAGATACCCAGTGGGGTGATATGGGTAAGTGAGACACTAAGACATTGAATTTTTTATATTTTATATTTTATGTTTTTTATGTTGTTAACAAGACCTACTTTTCTCATGCAGATGTGGGATTGGCGCGGCCTGGGGGCTCATATCCCATCGACAAGCGAGCGGGGGGCCATTTTGTACATGGAGGAGAGGATGAGATGATCGAGCTAGAGGAGATTCTCGGCTGGTTGATACTGGATATCCCGGACATCACCATGGATGACATCCCTAGGTGGTATCAAAGACACACCATGGGAGTGCCAGGATGCTTCAAACGCTTGCTATGTAGAGTGGCAAGGGTCGTCATGTGCTATCATGAGCACCACTAGGGTGCCACACGATGTAGACACTGAAAGCTATTTAGCTTCAATATTTTTTGTTATTTTGTATATCTGAAATCCTAGCGTGCTTTAGTCGGGGTCTCAAGTCCATTTTTTGTAGAAACACTTTTGATACACACACACACACAAAGACTTATTGGTGGCCTATCTGTTTTCAATCATGGAATGGTATTTATATGAGTTGTATGTCTTTTTACTATTTATATTTATTTACAATTAACCATGTCTTTTACTTATCAAATGTTATGAATGAGCAATATACCAGTCCAACATGTAATTGGCTAATGAATCCACAACTGTGTTACAAGATCTAGGAATATGCTGATAAGTAATAGTCTCAAATGACCTTTCCAACAAAGGTACTCTTCGAAAGAGATGAAGAAGCACTGGGTTCCGAATGGCATAAACATGATTTAAATGAGAAACCACTAGTTGATAGTCCATAAATACTACCAAATGATCAATGTCTCGAGATGTAGATTCGGTTAACAAACCTATCATCGCATGATACTCGATAATGTTATTGGTGGTTGGACCTATACAAATCGCACCTAAACTAAACAGGTCATGGGCTTGGGAATATAATACCCAAGCAACTGAAGCAAGGTTCAAGGTGTGATGACAAGCACCATCAGCAAAAACATAGAAGGCCATATGATATGTAGAATCAAAACATGGGATAAACAATATTGACAAGAACTCAAAACCATATTAAATAACAAAAACCATACTAAAAGACAAAAAATGTACATATATACAAGACACTAATGCAAACGATATCTCAAGTATAGTACCTTTTCAAGTACAACCTATTGCGAGGTTGCTCAAAAGGTGTCCCATCATAATCAACAAGCTCATAGGCCCCTTTTTCTAAGAATTTACTCATGATAAAAGGACCATACCACATTGATTCAAGCTTCCCTTTCCCAAGTTTGTCATTTTTTCTGATCGTAGGTCAGAACCAAATCTCCTTCATTAAAAGCATGAGGTTGAACTGATTTATCATATTGAGACTTGACCCATTTTTTGTGTGACTCATTTGCCAATGCGACATCCCGTCAAGTCTCATTAAGGTTCAAAAGATAAAGGAAACGTTCTTCAGTAGAAGTGTTGGGTAGAAGCTCAACTTCAAGCTTGAGTGATGGAATTTCACACTCAATAGGTAGGACAACTTCCAGTCCATAGACTAATTGAAAAGGTTTAAAACTAGTTGTTGTTTTGACCAAAGTTCTGTAAGCCCATAGTGCGGAAAAGAGAGTTAAGTGCCAATTGGATTTATGATCTCCAACCATCCTATGAAGCATAGTATTCAAGACTTTGTTGATGGCTTCAACCTAGCCATTAGCTTGTGGATAGTAATGGGTTGAGTTTTCATGACGAAAACCAAACTTGGTACTTAGCTCGACCATCATCTGATTATGGAAATGAGATCCATGACTAGTTACTATGGCTTATGGAACTCCAAACCTAGCTATGACGTGATTAAATAGGAAGAGGGCAGCAGTCTTACCATCCTCTGCATATGTAGGCATTTCCTCAGCCCATTTTGTGAAATAATCCACGACTACGATGATGTAACCATGCCCCCCGACTGAGTTAGGCTTACAATGCATAAAGTCAATCCCCCATTTGGAAAAAAATGGTAATGACGAGGTGTAACAGAGCAGGGTGGTTGCATTTTTTGGGATAGAAAAGCTGACAGGGTGGGATTTTTTTAATCACTTCATGACAATCTTTAAAGATTGAGGGATAAAAGTACGCATCATGAATGATTTTTCTGAGCTGTAGCTATCCTAGAAAGATGACCGCCATAAGATCCAGAGTGGCAGTCATTCATGACTTATTAAGCCTCGTCATGAGTAAGACATCATCGAAGGCTAAAGTCAATACCACGCTGGTATAAGGTATCATTAAGAATGAGGTAGTACTTAGCGTGGTGACGAACACACCGACGATTGTCACATGATAGATTGGGATGAAATATTTGGGTATTAGGATAACCTACATGACTGATTACGTCTGAGCAACCTACTAACTCCGCTAGGATGTTACGCTCAAACAACCTGTCTTTCTAGCTATGCTAGAACACATCACTCCCTCTTTCGAGGGATCTCAATTTGGATCACACCAAGTATTTCTCTGAAGTACTCAAACTTAACTCTCGTTAGATGCTTGGTCAACACATTGGATATCTGCTCCTCTGTTTCCATGTAATGGAGCTTCACTGCTCCTCTTTGCACCATATCCCTGATATAGTGGAACTTGAACTTGATCTCGATGTGCTTCGACTTGTCATGTAACACTGGGTTTTTCGTCAGTTTCACGCAACTCTGATTGTCGCAGAAAATGCAAGACACATCCAATTGGATATCAAATAAATGAAACAGTAGCTTTCACATCCACACTTCATCGCAACTAGTCGAGCAAGCGACAACATACTCTTCCTCGGCTGTACTTAGCGCCATACATGATTTCTTCCTGCTGAACCAGGAGATCATGCTAGATCCCAAACTGAAGCAACACTATAAAGTGCTCTTCCTATCAATGGCACTACCTGCACAGTCTGAATGAACATAATAGTGTAGGTTGATCTTCTGATTCACATCATATTTGAGCCCATAATCCACTGTACCTTTAAGGTACCTCAGAACATGCTTTACCACTATCAGGTGAACCTTTCTCAGATCCATCAAGAACAGGCTCAGGGTGTTCACCGCAAAGCGTATGTCTGGTCTCGTATTTGTCAGATACATCAATGAGCCAATCATCTGACGATACATCATGGCATCAACCTTCTCGGATGAAGCATCACTCAGAAGCTTCAAGTTAGATGCCATAGGTGTGGCCATAGCCTTGCAGTCCAACATTTTGAATCTCTTCATAATCTCCATTGCATACTTCCCTTGCCCAAGGAAGATTCCATATTCATTTTTCCACACCTCCATGCCTAAGAAGTAGTGCATCATACCTAGGACTTTCATCTCGAACTTTGTATCAAGTCTCGTTCTTGTATCTGTAATGAGTTCCTCATTGCTTGTTAGAAACAAGTCATCGACATATAGTAGGAGTATCACTGGTCTTCCATCTTCCACCTTGAAGTAGAGGTTGGAATCTGCTTTACTCTTGGTAAATCACAAGGTCATTAGAAAGTTATCCGTCCTGCCGTACCATGTCCTCGGTGGTTGTTTCAATCCATACAATGCCTTATTCAATTTGCACACATGGGTCTTTCTATCATGTGTCTCAAATCCAAGTGGCTGTTCCAAGTACACTTCCTCCTTGACTACACCGTTCAAGAAAGTTGTCTTGACATCCATCTAGTGTACTTTCCATTTCGTAACTGCCTCCAAAGAAAGTATGGTCCTTATGGAAGTGTACCTCGCCACAGGTGCAAATGTCTCTTCGTAATCTATGCCTTCTTTATGTGAGAAGCCTCGTGCTACGAATCTTGCCTTGTGTTTCTCAATGCTTCCATCTGCGGGATGCTTGATCTTGTAGATCTACTTTTAAGTCACGATAGACTTTTTCTTCGACCTCAAAACAACCTCCCATACATCATTCTTCACGATCGACTGATATTCCTCGATCATCGCATCCTTCCATTATTTCTTATATGTAGACTCTTCATAGGTGGAAGGTTCTTTATCAATGATGCCACACATCAGGGCCACATTGATATTGTAGGTATTTTCCCTCTTTCTCTCTCTATGTATTCCTTCTGGAGCGCCATACCTTTCAGCTTCTCATAAGAGATGTTGTGCCCATGCTATTTTCCTCTTATGGGAGTCCTTCTCAAGGAATGTCTCTATCGTCTCTTATGGTTTTGTCATGTCGTGATCTTCAGGGTCTTCTGGAATTGTTTCTCTAATTTCCATGTCTTGGACTTTTGTCTCTTCAGGTTCCTCGACTTCCTAGATAAGAGTCCTCCTAGATCTGATGCATCACTTTATCCTACAAATACACCCTTCCTCCCAGAAGGATTGAGATTGGTCCTTTTCTCCTTTGGGCCATGTATGTACACTGGGCAACCAAATATTCTCAGATGGTTGAATTTGGGTTTCAATCCTAAGAAATCCTCTTCAGGAGTCTTATTGTCAAGTACTCAATGAGGAGTACAGTTTTGTACATACACAATTGTTCTTGCTACCTATGCCCAAAGGTGCATAGGAAGATCCTGGTCAAGCAACATCGCTTTCGCTGCTCCCATTATGGTTCGGTTCTTTCGTTCTGCAACCCCATTTTGCTGAGGATTGTATGGAGTGCTCAACTCCCTCTTAATCACAGATTCTCTATAGGTTTCCTTGAATTCTTTCGAAGTGAACTTGCCACCATTATCGGATCGTAGAATCTTAATCTTCCTATCTATCTGGTTCTTGACCAAGGCTTTATATTCCTTGAACTTACTGAAAACTTCACTTCTATCTTTCAAGAAATATATCCAAGTCTTACGTGAGAAATCATCTATAAAGGACACATAGTACCCATACCCACTTAATGAGCTAGAACACATGGGTCCACATACACCAGAATGTACTATCTCCAATATTCCTTTAGCCTTGCTCTCACCACTGGGAAATGTCTTCTTCGCACCCTTTCCTTTTGCACATCCTTTGCAAATTCCCTCATGGTTTGTCTGGATCTCTGGAAATCCTGAAACTGCTTTGCTTGCCATCGGTAGTGCTCTATAGTGCACATGTGCAAGCCTTCTGTGATACAGTTCATTTGGTTCAATTGACTCATGAACCAATGCTTGTTCAGGTAGTCCCTTCAACTTGTACAATCCTCCATCTTCTTCTCCAATCACTGTTGCATCCTCTATTGTTTTTCCTCTGGGCCTCATCAGAACTTGCCCATCAACAAATGAAACCCTAATTCCCTTTGCATCCAGTGCATATATGGAGAGAATATTCTTCTTCAATCCTGGAACATATAACACATCCTTCATCTTAAGGATTTGTCACATACCCCAATTTTGTAAAATTATGTAAATTGTTTTATTATATTTCTGAGACATTATGTTAAACTTAATCCTAAGTAGGGATTGATGACTCAGCAGAGTCAATAGTAATGGAGTGTAATTTAGAATATTTTATTATTAATAAAGAAATTGTGGAAACAACAGCATGGGAGAGCTGTTAAAAGAGGTTACTGGTCAAACTGGTGGATGGAACTAGGTGGAAATGCAAAAGACAAGTGGCAGCATCCTCAAACACTTCCTAAGTTGCAGGTGGCAACTTCCCTATATTTGGGGTCATGATTCCCCAAGAAAGTGGAATCAGAGCAGGTGGCTCATTAAATGACAGTTAACCCAACAAAGACCTAGGCAATCTTTTAAAAAGAACTCAATGAAGAGAGCTGAGGCGGCTCAGTTATTTTCCAGAGAGAATTCATTTAGGTGAATGTTATTCAGGAAATCCATTGAGGATGAGGGAAATACAGTAAGGAAGTTGTTTTAGGAGGATTGCTGCAGTAACTTGAATTTTAATTACAGCTATTGGGCTGAAGAGAACTGACTGATAGTTCTGAGTTAATACTGAGTTTGAGGACTAGTATCTGACTTTGCTGCACCTAGTTCCAGCCAGGGAGACCAGAACGAGCTCGGGGGTCCTGAGAAGTCGCTATCTGAGCGCTCTCCAGGAGTTGGTAGGGAGGAACGACCTCCCATTGCTGTTGTTGTCCACAGCTTAAATAGGTTCTGTCCTTTTATTTCTTTATGTTTACTGGGTATGAATGGATGCATGTTATGTTTATTTTATATGTCTGAAGAGTTAGTTAATTTCAGTAAAGTTAGTATCTCAGAATATCAGTAGTTAAATCTGTTAATAGTTACTGTGTTTTTCCACATCTGGTATCACCAGACTGTACTCCAGCACAATATCTCGGTATTGTGAAGTAGAATCCTTCTGAACCGAGTTACCTATTTAAATACTTTCATTAAATACAAGTATTTTGCAAATTTCTTAAGTTGTTTTGCTTACAGTCTTTAAAACTACTTCCTAATACTGTATCCTTGTTTCCAGTAAATGCTAGTTGAAATAAAGAAAAGATAGACTAAGTAATGCTGCTGTTTAAAGCTTATAACTGTTATCTTTTAGTTTGCAAGAATTTAACCTTCTAATGTGGAAAGAGACAATACTGACAGTAGGATGTAATTTACCTATTGGTTTGATTTACAGTTAAAACCTAGTAGCGTTAGTCTGCATGTAAGTTAAGAATGCAATCAGATAATTACTGAAATCTTCTTGTATTTACAGCTAAAGCTTAAACAGATTATAAAACTGTTATTATATTTTCTTATATGGTTAAGGAATGTGACTATATATATATATATATATATATATATATATATATATATAAACTTAAAACAAAGATTAAGTATTATATGAATATTATGAGATTATACATAGGCTTTATAATTAAATAAATAAACCATACACTGGATAACAATAATAATAATAATCATAAAATATTAGAAGTAACATCATTGTTGCAGTACTAATAATGTATTTATATTACTTACAGTATAAAAGTAATACTTTAAGTAATATCTTATCATTACAAATACAAACCTAGATTATTTATACTCAACTTATAGTTAAATAAAGTTTATGAATAAACTAACTACACTCTATGTATTATAAAATGATTTATTAATACTTGAAAACAATTATAAAATATAATAAGAATACAAAAGGCTTTTTAAATTGAAAAGTATGCACCTTGCTTTTACAACTTTCTAACAAATAGAAGTCAAGGTATAAACTAGCACATAAAAACTTAACAATAAATCTCATTTACATTAAGCTGGAGAATACTTTGACTATCGAAGTCTTATATAACGAGTTAAAGTACAGTATTATAATATAACCAAGAATTATGCAAGAAAGTAGTACTACCAGCTATAACATTGGTTAAGGGTATAAACCCTGTATATTATATTATGTAAATAGTAAATCAAGAACATAACCCTACAGTAACCTTATAAAGAGTATATCAACAGTTTAATAACTCAGTTCTTCTTTTAAAAAGCCAAGCTGTTATCTTAAAAAGCAATGGTAATAATAAAACTAGTATATTGCTCGAACAGCGAGCTTAATCTGTATATTACCATCCATTTATTTTACTCACAGAAACCGACAGAGTTTATATTCTTTTATTTTCATAAAACTGAACTTAATTTCAACTGTAGAGTTAGGGTTAAACCCTGTAAATTCTACTTTATTTACAAGTAAATTATTAAATGGTAATTTAACAGTAATTCTACTCACAGTCACAATTATAAGGTTAAAAATTAAACAACCGAAGGTAAATACCCAATCTATACAAAATACACAATGGTACTAACTGTCAATAAAAAACCGGTATCGAAGTTATAACCACAACAGAACTATACAAAGGCTTATAGCCCGTTCCATCTTTAAAAGACAGTAAAAACGAAGGACTTATAGCCAGTTCGGCTTCATAAAAACATCATAATATTTACAAACGAAGTCTTGCACTCACGGCCGTAGCCGGAGAGCTCTGTTTAAGAGCTAGGGTTTTTACCCACAATGTTAAACATTAAAAACAAACAACCCAAAATCCTTGGAGGTCAACAAAAGGCTGCAACAACCAACCCAGCGCAATCTCTTAAGGTTACACACAAGTTGAAAAGCCGTGGAGAGACCAAGGCTTACCGGGGCCGTAATGCCGTAACCCTTCCTCCTTTGTAAGCAAAGAAGAGTAGCAGGTTCACCTGCAAAACCATTACACAGCCGACTGTCAGCGATTGTTTGAAGTGCAAAAGAAACATATTAACAATTATATATTGATGTATCTTTTAAATAACGAGGTAGTGATTACCTTACCAGTTGTTAACCCTTTATAACGATGCCACGGCCAGCCTGAACAAGGAACCTGCCAATCGATGGTGAAGGAATGGATTTAATGTTCTCAACCTCTAACAGAAGAAGGAAACCCCCAACGAAACGATGGAGAGGGTAAAACCCTACAGCTGCAACGTTCTTTCTTTCAGTTATCACACAGCCAGCAGGCAGCCCAAGCCACGTTTCATTGAAGGGATAATCACTCTCGCGGGAAATGAGAAAGGCAGGAATGTCACCCAACCGAGCCAAGCCAAACAACGTCGGTTTTACAGAGGCAAGTAGCAAGTATATAAACACGCTAATCACCCTCACAATGCAGTAGCAGAGCTCATGAGGAGCTGAAGCAACAGGAGGTCCAATGGCGGTCAACACAGTAATAGCATGGTCCAGAAGGGTTTGCAGAGCGGCCAAAGGCCCGAGAGTAAAGGGGGAATGGCGAATTAGGGTTGAGTCAACAAATATATAGTGCCAATACATGGCTCCGGAGTGACCACGTCGCAGTTTAATATATTGCATGCAAGTGGGTCGGAGTTCTAATGTCATTCGACAAGATACCCCATCGATTGTTTTACCAAACAAATCATCGCATGGATATTCCATAGGGTCGCTATTCTATGGTATTACCTGCATTACATTTCACATCTGCAATGTTAGATCAATGCATATTAAACTATGCATTATAAACATTTAAATTATACTATTGCAATACTAACCTTTGCATTGTAAGTGATAACAATTGCATCGTATATATATTAAAACATTGCATTATAGACCTCTTTCAAGAGTAAGTCTTTGCATTATAAACTTTGCATTATAAAAAGGATAGGGGT
Source organism: Pseudotsuga menziesii (assembly GCA_001517045.1). NCBI lineage: Eukaryota > Viridiplantae > Streptophyta > Pinopsida > Pinales > Pinaceae > Pseudotsuga > Pseudotsuga menziesii. The sequence goes on along the minus strand of LPNX010655359.1, from coordinate 114,118 downwards.
ATAATGTTGAGTTATATTGTTCCATAAAACTTACAACCATATGACCAACTACCCTAGTCTCAAGAGAAGACAATAATTATATCTTTTCTTAAAGTTTATAAAATAGAGTAATGTTAAGTTTAGTGGTTTACAATTCTACAAACTATAATGCATATTGCCATAGTTTTGTATAGATGGTAAAGGACTTGTCAATTTTTCTCTTTAGTATGATTTTAACTTGAAGAATTCAAACTATATCATCCACAAATTTGGATTGAAATTACTCCAGTTCATTTGGACTCGCCATTGCTAGTATATTAACAACCTTTTAATAATCTTAGAGTTCTTGTGATAACAAAAAGACTTTTGTTATCCTTCATGCCCAAAGATTTTACAAGGTTTGGTAAATAAAAGTATGACTAGCAATTTATGTAAATCGTTATCACCATTCTTGATGATAATATAGTCTGGAAATTCATCACAAGTTTGTTTATGATAATCTAGGACTAATTCTCGAGGAGCTTTTAGAATTTAGTCAATTATTGATCATGGAAATAGAGATAGATTTTCCAAATAATGCAAACTCTGAAGATATTAAGAGAAGACATATATCAAGCAGTAAATCGAGTAATTGCTGGAAGAAAGAAGAGTATATATATATTATCTAACTCCAGATCCTTTACATTGCTAAACAAAATATATTCTGAATTAAAAACTTGGTATGATGTAGTTCTAACAGATGAGTAAAATGGGTATGAATATAGTAACCCAGTTTTAATTACTGTGCTAGATAAGAGATATTATTTACTTCTATGTTTGCATTACAGTAAACTCAGTAATGATCCAATACTCCATAAGGATACTTAATTCTGTTAATATAAATGAAAACAACTATCTTTTTCTCTGATAATTCTAACTTTCTATCAAGTAAGAACTTAAGGAGAATCATAGGAAAAGCTTTACCTTCAAAAGCTTGATAAACTGGCTAGCATGCATTTATTTTTACTGAATGTTTTGGTACAACAATTTTAGAAGTATTACTTTAAATATTTTTTAGCAACGACCCGAACATTATCTGTCATCTATAAGAACAAAAGGAACTTTATGCATTAGCTCAACGCTAAGTAAGCCCCGTCTTTTCACGACAAACCCACCTTGTGTCGCAAACAAAAAAAACAATCAGTAACTGAAAAGAAACTACTCTTTAAAGTGAAGTATAACCAAAAGATCATTCTGTTACAAAGCTAGAAGCATAAACTAATCAAACAGTTAATGACTGCACTTAATGCATTTATATGCTAATTTAAAAGTTTTAAATTTTTTGAAATTTTTGGGGTCTGACAGGATTTCTCGTAGTCGAGCTTGTATGAAGCTTCATCACTCCCTTCATCCCCAAGCTTCACCTTGTGAGGTGACTCATGTTTAGACATGTTGACGAATGATTCCTTATATCCCGTCATGTGTTTGGAAGCTCCACTATCCACGAGCCAATCATTGCTTTCGTGTGTGATAGTGCTAGTAAGTGCTGAGATTAGCACATACTCTTCATCTGAATCATTATTCTCTCGTTTGAATCTTTTGTTTGTTGATTCATCATCTTCGACAATATGAGAATGGTGTCTCCTTTTCTGGATGGGACAATCTCTTGCTAAGTGTCCCTTTTCATCACAAGTATAACATCGAACATTTGAAAGATATCTTTTGGTCTTATTCAGTTTCTTGTCTTTCTTATTGTTGTGATGAAAGTTCTCCTTCTTCTCCTTCTTCTTGAATTTCTTCTTGGTGTAGGTTGCAAGAGCTTCATCGTCAGTTGCTCCCATATTTTCTTCTCTTGTCAGAAGTCTAGCTTCTTCTTGTGCACATTATTCTCGAAGTTTGCTGAAAGAGATCAACTTCCTTCTTTCACAAATCCCTTGAATGAATGAGTCCCATGATCTAGGGAGACCATTCAGGGTAGTCATTACAATTTCTCCTTCTTTGACAATTTCTTCAACTGCTTCAACTTGTTCTTTTATTTGAGAAACCCTAGTGAAGTAAGCCTGTATAGTCTCAGAGTTCTGTATCTTCACATTCTTCAGCTGGTTCCTCAAAGTCATCTTCTGAGTGATGTTCTTTCCTTCGAACATCTTTGTCAAAGCATCATATACTTCCTTCAGTGTCTTTAACGTAGACACATGGGGGATGGTGTGATCCTTAATAGAATCTACAACGATTCTCTTAGCCTTAGCCATGCTTCTCTTATGAGCAGCCTTAGCCTCATCTCCCTCTGGTTCTGGAACATCTCCAAAAATAAACTAATCCAAGTCATTTTCTTCAAGGATAAGGGAAATCCTATACTTCCATGCCCAAAAGTTATCAACCCCTCCAAGCTTGTCCTCAAGCTGAGTATGGTGAGTCATCTTTTCAAAATGAGAACCTCAAATGGAAATAGTAAATATTTGGATCTTACCAATTTTAGGTGTCTGACTAGGTTCCGAAGCAAGTTGACCTAGGGTTTGTAAGAGAAACCCTAATTTTCCAAACTTGGAGTTTGAGAATTTTGTTTGGACATAAATATGCGCCTCCTTGAGGCAATTTTCTCAGCTAGGTCACTTTTTGAAAACTGAGGTGGGAAGCCTTCGATACTTGATGCCCTAGTTGCTCCCAACAACAGTTGTAGATAAAAATTGAAACTTCTCCGATTCAGAAACTGCTACCACCAAAAGATGCACTCTAGTAAGGAGAGCTAGCCTATCCCTCTTTGCTTGATGATATATGGAGATAACACCTTCAACTAGGAAGCCCTAGATCTAGTAGTTGCACAGTGCCTTCTTTCAGAGAGGCTTTGATACCATGTTAGTTTTTCTTAAGATCTAATTAGATTATCTAGGATATTTATATGAAAGAATAACAAGTACAACAATATGCATAAATATAAAAGATGCACGAGACACAAATATTTTCACCAGGGAAACCGTAAAGGATAAAACCCTGCAAACTTCTTTAGAATGGTAACATGATCAAAAGTAGTAATAAGAAGTATTCAACAACTATCTATCTCTCCTCCTATGATTGTATCTCTCTTTCATGCGCCTTAGAGAGTGTGTGAGGTGTTTATAAATGAGGGAGAGTGCCTCCCTATTTATACCCTTTTAAGTCACTAACCAAATATATTCGAGCTTACATGTCATCTCACATGGGGCCCACTTCTAATTAGATTATCTAGGATATTTATATGAAAGAATAACAAGTAAAACAATATGCATAAGATATAAAAGATGCATGAGACACAAATATTTTCACCACGGAAACCGTAAAGGATAAAACCCTGCAAACTTCTTTAGAATAGAAACATGATCAAAAGCAATAATAAGAAGTATTCAACAACTATCTATCTCTTCTCCTCTGATTGTCTCTCTCTTTCATGCGCCTTAGAGAGTGTGTGAGGTGTTTATAAATGAGGGAGAGTGCCTCCCTATTTATACCCTTTTAAGTCACTAACCAAATATATTCGAGCTTACATGTCATCTCACATGGGGCCCACTTCTCCTATAGAGACTACAAGTAGATGTTACATGATGTTACACTGCGGACTATTGCCCCGAATTATAACGGAGGTTGTACCCCAAAGTCTAGACACAATTTAGACATCCTGTAAAGGGGTAACACACATCCCCAATGGGGGTACAACAACATACAATGATAATATACATCATAATATCTTCCAAAGTTACTAATACATCAATATTCTCTACTTGTAGGTCAGGGCATATGAATTTTTCCCTACAAGCCAATTTATTCTCATGATTAATAACTTCACATAATAAAGAAATGTAATCACACGAAAACTTTCAACATACTAGCAATGGTTCACATAGTTATGCACATAGATTAAATCAATGTTTCACCATAACTCCATTCATATATTTGTGTGATGTTTTGCAGCCCCATATCAGTCCAAATTTCATATTTTATGAAATAAATATACAACTCCATATTCATTTCTCATGAGGCAAGCATGTGGCCCTCTATATGATATATTATGACCAATCATGTAGTCCTATGTTCATAACTTATGAAGAAAGCATGCATCCCTATATATCATGTCTTATGAAGTAAGTTTTTGGCCTTATATCAGCCCTATATAAGTATATATCAGTCCTACATAAGTCTTATATCAGTCTTATATCATATCACATAATATGGACTCATGAAATTGATAACATGTCAATAAAGACAAAAAACTATGTATATGCTCAACACAATTCCAAGTCCATGAATACACATTTATATGATAATAATGAACATATAAAAAGAAAACTTTAGATCTGATATATAACAATCAAAATATAAGGTACTCATATTTATTGTTTTGCATGGGATCCCTTTTGATATCTGCACCCTTGCGGAGATAGTTGGAGTCCTTTATTCACTGCAACACTATAAAACTTATTGCATGTACTCGGTAGCATGGGAATAAGGATCCCATGCATAATGAATTGAATGATTTATTTTACTAAAGGAAACAATCATTCCTATCATACTCTTCCTCGAATGATTTCTTTTGAGAAGGGTAACCTCCTTATATAGCGGTGTTGATGCATGAATCCTTCCTTCTCTTCTTTTCCTTGCTTGACAATCTCGTGCAAAGTGACCCGAATTTTGACAATAATAGTATAGAAGATTTGATATGTCAATTTTTTTATTAATATCTTTCTTCTTTGCACGAAAGAACTTCTTGGGAGCAAAAGGTTTTCTCTCTTTCTTCATCCTTGCCATGAGGGAAATATTCTCTTCTTTAGTGCTCATTACTTTGCTTTGGATGTTCCCTAATTGAATGTAATCATGCAATAGTCTCTTGAAGTTGGGATATTCTTCCCTTCCCTTTACCGCAACTAAGAAGGTTTCCCATGAAGAAAGGATCCAATCGACGACAGTTTGGAGAAGGTCATCCTCATCCGTCACCACATCGATGCTTGCTAGTTTATATATCACTTGGGAGATATTTGAGAAGAAGGATGCTACGGTCCCATCTTTCTCCATCTTTAGGTTTCACAACTTGTTTTTCAAAGACCTCTTTTGAGTGGGAGCTTTCTTCTCATACAAGTTCATTAGTGTTTCAAAACACTTCTTTGTCGTCTTCAATGGTGTGATCACCAACATGATATTGTCCTTCACGGAGTCATATATGATCATCTTTTCCTTTGCCTTATTCTTCTTGTAATTTATTCTTGTTGCATTAGTGGTAGGTTCTTCTACCACCGAAGTCACGAATGAATCAAGATCATGTTATTCAAGAAGGTTCAACACTCTTGCATTCCATGTGTTAAAGTTGGAAGTACCTTCAAGGCGATCTTTTGGTTGAATGGAGATTGATGTCATGGCTGCAATATTTTTCTCAAGTCTTAAATTTATACAAAGGCTTAGTTTGCTGCATAAAACTAATTATTTCACACACCATGCTCTTATACCATGTTAATGTTTGAGCAAAATCATTGTTGTTTGAACTTTAAAACTTTTATCAAACAATTTTAGCACTTATGAAACTTTATGTCAGCCACAAAATAATATTTATATCAGCCACATAATAATCTTTATATCAACCATCTATGAATATTTTATATCAGGAATATATGAATCTCATGAATAAATCAACCACATAAAATAATCAACCATAAGAGACAAGATATGTTATGGGAAAACCCTCCAAACACAGAGGATGAAAAACCATCAATTCTTTGAGTATGATAGATAGATTTGTAGAGAATGGTTTTCAACACAAGCAAATTATATGAATAAGAGATAACACCTCAACAATAGAGAAGAAAGATCCAATGAAACCCTGTAAAACCAACTATATGCAACTGTGTATAGAACTTGCCATATGCCTAGCATACTAATTACAAGCCAAAACACCTAGCATGCAAAATAGGGAAAATAGGAGGCTCAATAATCACTGTAAC